>JARFIW010001001.1:600000-1125000 GCA_036346225.1 Platerodrilus igneus | reverse complement strand
AAAAATTTGTTGTTTGTACAAATTCACTATTGTCCATTTTTTAGCAAACAAATTATAAAGTTATTCAACACACACCAAAACATCAAAGTTCGAACAAAATTGGTTAATTTACCTGAAGGTTACTGCACTAGTGGCTTCAATGTACATCGTCCTTGCTAATTTCACCATTCCAACTGGGTTATGTTTCCGTCCTCAGATTCCTGGTCGCCTTTTAAAATTCATCTACCACACCATTCGTTTAAAAAGTTTCAGGGCTTCTCAGGAACGCATCTATGTATATCTAACTCTTGTTTTGTGGATCCAATCACGATTACGAATAACATTTAATTATTAACACCCCCGAAAAATAGCAAAGAAATTCATACTTCTTTCACGCTATACCCCAAAACTGCCTACTTTTGTTTATTCATTTATCGTTACAAATTTGGATAATTGGTACAGTAATACTCGCAAATATAACTAGACTTTATTACCTTGTATCTTCTTTTCTAAGTGCACTAATGCATAATAACTTATATCGTAGCACGTAAAGAGCAAACTGTTTTAAAGTATTCAATAATCACAAAATATAAGAGCAAACTGTTTAAAGTATTGAATCAAAATCGAAAATCTAAGAGAGCAAAACTGTTTGAAGTCCGGGTTTATATAATAGCTCGCCCGTATGTCGGTTTTGTCCCGCGACGGCCAGTTTTCAGAATTTCGTCATTCTATGTTCCCTTTCGACAGTCCGGCACGCGGTTCTACAAAATTTGCACACGTCCAAGTTGAAAATCCAAGAATGTTCACACGGCTCGCTAACACGTCCGAGAACAACCAATTAATTTTGTATAGAAATTGTTGTGTTTTCACCTCTCATATGTGCAACTTATTTCATCCAATCATTTCCTCGTGACGTTGCTCAAATCACGCCTTTCATTATCCGTGTCTCTGCCTTGCGCATTGTATCTGTCTTTTTCTAACTTGGCCTTATTGGTGCAAATCGATACTCTTTACTATCGGTTATTTCAGTCCACGTGGATTCATATATGAGTTAAATAACCCCGTATCTAGCCTTCCCGTTAATATAAGCTATACGGTTTATCCGACCGTTTGCAATATACGCAGAATTTTCATGTTTATCTATTCGAATTTATTAGAATTTTGATATTTAAAAATACGCAGGTGTTCAATCGTAATACTTTAAATAACACTTCTACGATTTGAATATTATTGGGTTTTTAAAAGCTTTTATGCATGTAATACCTTAATAATCGTTCAATTAACTCCAATTAAAATAATGATGAATGGCATTGACTTCTACCCTTTAATTTTTAGCGAATCCTAATTAAATATTAATTATTATTTGTACACTTTGTTTAATACCCGTTACTTAAAAATTGAATCAATTAATATAAATTTCGCACGTACTTTCTATTTGTTTCTTTGAACAATTAAATTAAATACACGTTGAGCATTTTAATTCTGCTTCTTTTTATAAAAAGCGTCTAGTGAATAATTTAAATCCCTTATTTTTAATGAAACGAATAAATGTTTATGCTCCATGGTTTTAATAACGCGTACTTTTTTCCAAACCTTCCTCATACACGGTGATGAAAATTATTTGATGTCATTAATTAATTTTCTACCCTGGTCTAAATTTGAGTATTTCCCCCCTATTTGAATACAAATAATCCCACTTATTCGAATTCAAATATAAAACATTTAGACCGCAAAAAAAATTTACAAAAAATTTGCCTATCTCACTCTACCCTTATCTTTCTAGCTTACCGCACTTATATCTAATCCTAAAAATATTTACACCTATCCTATATCCCTATCCTATTCCTAACTCTCACCTAATTTTATAAACTGAAATTATCCCTAACTTTATCCTACTTCTCCATCTAATCCTATATACCTATCATATTCCTAAATTCTAATTAATCTTCACTATACTCACTTCCCCTAACTAATCCTATATACCTATCCTATTCCTATTCTATTCCTATCCTATTTAAATTTTACTCTATTATACCCCTATCTACTCTCTATTCTATATCTATACTAAAATTCACCTATCTCTATCCTTTGTTCATCAAGTTATTTAAATCTAACTCTCTTCTTGACCCTCCAAGTCTTTCTTCTCACCAACCTAATACTCCTCATCCCTATTTCTCGCCCTTCTATATCTATACTTATCATCCCTGTTATCTCACATAAAATAAACTTATCCCTCTTATCCTGACTCTTAAATATTGCTTCTTCTTCAGTCCCTACATTTGTCTGTTTCTTATTCATTATTATTTCCTTTTCTGCCGACAAACCAAACGATACTACCTTAAAATTATAGATTTTTCCCTCTACGGAAAATCCTGTGTACCTTCTAGAATCCTTGTGTAATGGAATCAGCCAGAATGAATTCCTTAAATCTAATTTACTAAAAATAAACTTGCCACTTAACCTCGTCAAAAGTGTGTCCATGGATGGTGGACAATGGAATTGCGGTTTGGTCCATTGGTTAATTTTTCGTGCATCTTCATTTAATTCTGCATTCACCTGCTCCCGATATGCTGCTCTTGCTTCTACCTCCACTAATTCTGCATGTTGTTGTACTAAAGCTTGAACCTCTACTATCCTATCCTCTGGACATCTTATTGTGTTGCTGTTTAACTCCATCATCCTCTACCTCTACTACATTAATACTCAACCCCGTGTCATCCTCTGTGACTTCATAACTGCCCTTCCATGGCACTACCCTATCCTTAATCCTTACTACCTTCCTTTCCATATCTATCAAAACCCCTAACTGCATCATACAGTCAACACCTAAAATGCTCTGAAACTTCAGTCCAGGTACAATTACAAACTCCTGTTCACAGCTTAAACCTCCTATATTTATCCTAAGTACCACAACACTATTCACTATAGCAAACCTCTTTTTATTTGGAGCTACTGAATGGCTACGCTTTATAGGCATAATTCTATCACAAACCTTATCCCTAATTTTGCTGACGAATTCCTCCGATATTAAACTCGCCTCTGCCCCTGTATCAAGTAATACTTCTACATTATTCTCAAAAATTCTTATATTAATAATTGGCAAACATAATTTTTCTACAGTTTCTGGCTCTACTTCCTCCTCAATTTAAAAAAATTCACGTGGATGTTCATATACATTTACACAGAAATCTAGTGGTCTGTCTCGTTCTAAAAATCCTGTCTCGTCCTGTTTTCCGTGCTTGGTCCTGGTTGTCCTTCTACAACCTGTGCGTACGTCCTCCTTGTATTACTATCCGTGGCCCTGTCTCTATTCGGCGTGCTCGTCACTGTCCTGTTTACTTCCGGTAAACTGTTCTGTCTTGTGTAACTAGGTCTTGGCGTTGGTCCCCTAGTCGCACTATTGCTCCTGTATTCCTGTCCTCGTCGTTCCCAATTCGATCGAAAATTCCTATTGTAGTCAGGCCGTCTCGCAAAATTCTGTGTCCTGTTGTCAAACCTAACCGTGTTAATGTTCCGTTCCCGTATCTCTCTTGTCCGTCCTACACATACATCGTCATATCTCTGTAAATACTCCAAAAATGTCTCCCGTTCTGTGATGTTTTGCAAGGCCACGTGTTGTCTGATTTCCAGTTCAAAATGTCGTGGTAAGTACTTGATTATTTGTCTGTCCGTCAATGGTGGATGAAGTTGTTTGGCCACAATGTATTTGCGGATGGCATATTGCTCCTAGAACCTGCAAACTCTCCTTAAATTTTCCTGTAATCAAGTCGTCCCTAATCTGATCCTGTTTGTGATCACTCCAGTAATGTTGTAAAAATTTGTTTTCAAAGTCCTGATATGTCTCTATGTCCTGTCCTACTAAATTGTACCATGCTTCCGCATTGTCCTTCAATAAAGCCTTTATCGTATTGAGTTTAGTCTGTTCGTCGAATAAATTTCCCACTAGATTTCTTACGCTATTAATAAAAATTTGTGGATTTACCCTGTTATCGCCATAAAATTTCATATGTTGGTCCAATGATACGCCACCTGTATAAAATCTGAGACCATCCCCCGTTAAACTTGACATGTTGTATTTAATACTACTAACTTCGCGTTCTACCCTGCCTAACTGATCTCTACATGAGTCCGTTACTTCAGTCATTTTTATATTTATTTCTTCTTCACAAAAAATGCGTACTTCGGACCTTAAATGTCCCATTTCCTGTCGAAGACCTGTAATGTTTTTCTCATTTCTATCAACCCTACTTTCTACTTCCCCCAGTTTCACGGTAAGACTATTTTAAAATTCTGACACTTCTTGATTCGTCTTATCTATTTTCTGGCTAATCTCCTCTAACTTCCTGTTCGATTCTTCACTCATTCGCTCAAATTTTCGATTTGAGTCCTCTCTCGCTCTATTAGCTTCATCGCTTAGCTGTTCTAATTTTCTATTGGATTCTTCGTTCATCCTCTCTAGCATTTTCATTATCATCTCGCTTCCTTGATCCCCTGATTCCGTCCTCGACTGATCTCTACTGCCTCCAGCTTCTTCCATTTTCGAATTTTTTTCACACAATGCACTATCGTCACTTCCAATTTCCACTCCTTGACTCCTTAACCACTCCTTTCTATGCATACGTTCTAATCACTCTCACACACTCTAAAATACTCTTAAATTTATACACAAACAGAAACTCTATCTCTCAGATCACCAGTTTCCTGGAATAAAATCACAAAAATTTTATTTGGAACTCGAGCCTCACTTTTGGGTCGCCATATAATGCTGTGAAATCTACAAAAAGCCTCACCAGAGTAAAAAAAGATATTCGAACCTCTCGAATTTGGCACCAAGATTTGCTGTGATTCTCGCCCTTTTGAATCTCTTCTGGTAATCGCCTCTTTACTCTTTCTGCCTCGGCTGCTCACCTAGTTAAAAACTTTCATCCTCATTCATAAAAAAAAACAAACACATTCCTACCACAAACATCAACGTTAACTCTATTTACATCAATATTCATAATACATTAAAATTTCAAAATTAAATTGTAGCATAAATTTCAGTATCATAAAATTTCAAGATTAAATTTGTCATCATTTTAATTTGCATCCAGAATTAAAGTCCTTGTAGGATGCCTACTAATTAATTTAACAATATGTGCAGACCTAAGTCTGAGTACAAAGGAGCATCTTCCACCCTTTACGTTAATTAAACAGGTTAGTCTAATTGAGCTCAAAGACAGACCCAAATTTTCATCATAATCAAGAACATAAACTGCTAAATACTCCTTTCTACTTACACAAGAAAATTTCACCTTAAAATTAAAAATTTGTTGTTTGTACAAATTCACTATTGTCCATTTTTTAGCAAACAAATTATAAAGTTATTCAACACACACCAAAACATCAAAGTTCGAACAAAATTGGTTAATTTACCTGAAGGTTACTGCACTAGTGGCTTCAATGTACATCGTCCTTGCTAATTTCACCATTCCAACTGGGTTATGTTTCCGTCCTCAGATTCCTGGTCGCGTTTTAAAATTCATCTACCACACCATTCGTTTAAAAAGTTTCAGGGCTTCTCAGGAACGCATCTATGTATATCTAACTCTTGTTTTGTGGATCCAATCACGATTACGAATAACATTTAATTATTAACACCCCCGAAAAATAGCAAAGAAATTCATACTTCTTTCACGCTATACCCCAAAACTGCCTACTTTTGTTTATTCATTTATCGTTACAAATTTGGATAATTGGTACAGTAATACTCGCAAATATAACTAGACTTTATTACCTTGTATCTTCTTTTCTAAGTGCACTAATGCATAATAACTTATATCGTAGCACGTAAAGAGCAAACTGTTTTAAAGTATTCAATAATCACAAAATATAAGAGCAAACTGTTTAAAGTATTGAATCAAAATCGAAAATCTAAGAGAGCGAAACTGTTTAAAGTCCGGGTTTATATAATAGCTCGCCCGTATGTTGGTTTTGTCCCGCGACGGCCAGTTTTCAGAATTTCGTCATTCTATGTTCCCTTTCGACAGTCCGGCACGCGGTTCTACAAAATTTGCACACGTCCAAGTTGAAAATCCAAGAATGTTCACACGGCTCGCTAACACGTCCGAGAACAACCAATTAATTTTGTATAGAAATTGTTGTGTTTTCACCTCTCATATGTGCAACTTATTTCACCCAATCATTTCCTCGTGACGTTGCTCAAATCATTATCCGTGTCTCTGCCTTGCGCATTGTATCTGTCTTTTTCTAACTTGGCCTTTACTATCGGTTATTTCAGTCCACGTGGATTCATATATGTGAGTTAAATAACCCCGTATCTAGCCTTCCCGTTAATATAAGCTATACGGTTTATTCGACCGTTTGCAATATACGCAGAATTTTCATGTTTATCTATTCGAATTTATTAGAATTTTAATATTTAAAAATACGCAGGTGTTCAATCGTAATACTTTAAATAACACTTCTACGATTTGAATATTATTGGGTTTTTTTTAGTTTTTCGGATAGTCCCGGGGACTATCCGAAAAACTAAAAAAATGTTTACAGAGTCATAATATTCAAGTTGTACACAAACCAAACAATTTTACAAAAACCTTTTTTACAAAATTAAGACCAGAAATAGAGCAAAAATACAAAACACACACCATATACAAAATAAATTGCAGTGATTGTCCCGGCGTGTATATCGGAAATTCCAAACAATACCTCCATAAACGAATATACGAACATAAATATTCAATAAAAACTAACAACAAAAAATGCACCGCTTTAGCAACCCATGCCTTAGAACATTTACACAAATTTGATTTTAATAATGTAGAAATTTTAGGTACTGAAATGAAAGATAGTAAAGAGGATTTTAGAAACTATACAAATCCAGAGAAATTCACAAGCAATAAATTCAAAAAACGATCAAGACAATTTCACACATTTCTACCAAAATTTAATAGCCTAATTGCACTTTGTTATAAATATCCTATTGCACATATTTCATATATATACCACCACTATTAAACAAGTTTACTTATCACCACACACTACAATTTTTATTATTTAACAGTTTATACTA
Organism: Platerodrilus igneus; assembly: GCA_036346225.1. NCBI lineage: Eukaryota > Metazoa > Arthropoda > Insecta > Coleoptera > Lycidae > Platerodrilus > Platerodrilus igneus. The sequence continues at coordinate 1,117,949 of JARFIW010001001.1, read as the reverse complement.
AATAATTAATGTTATTACATTCGTATACTTTAAGTGTTCTTTGTTCTTGTATTTTTAAATGTAAAACATCATTTTATTTTTATGAAGTGACAATTTTTAGAGAATTTTATATCCGTGACAAATGTTTTACTTTAGCTTAGATACACAATCTACAATTCAGTTTTAGGTATGTAATTATTAAAATTATTTTTCATATTCTATAGGTAATGTTTTGTAGAACATAATTGATAATGGTCCTGATGACCGAAACGCGTCTTAAAAATAAAAATAATAAACGCAATTACAAATTGTTATAGTTATTCTACCTACTTTTAGAAATAACTATAGATATACATTGACCAACGTCCAAGAAATTACAATGTTATATCTAATACAGATGGTCAAGAAATTAAAATAATGTTTAATATATATACAGGGTGAATGGTATCGTTCGTGCAAAAATGAAATGTGAGATAGTACACTTAATTTGCAACAAAAATTGTTAATATGACCCCTGTCCTATCTTGATTGGTTTAGGAGATATGGTTTTTTTTAGTCTGTTTCTTAATAACGCGACTTCTTGCAGTAAAAGTTAAATTTCTTGACTTCTGCTGCAAATAACTAGATAAACAATTCGATTTTCATAAACTACATTAAATTTCCTATAAAAAACAACTATTGCGATTTTTTTAATTTTAAAAGAAACATTTATTATAAAGCATTAAAAGGTAAAAAATTACAAAGGAAATTTTTTAACAAAGTTTAAAGTAATATTACAGCGAAATTATTTTCTCTGCAAATGAGCAAATGTCACAAAAACAACCCCACTTCATAAGGTTTCCAGCTGTGCGAAACACTTTCTATTTGATTTTTAATTTATTAAATTATTGCCTTTGTAATGCCGGAAAAACCTTGTTCGATTATAAGATAATCAAGGCAGTGCAAATTGAAAACAAAAATGTACAGTAATTTTAAGAGCACAGATACGTTCATAGCATGCAGTTGTCACATTGACAGTGTGAAGTATTGTCACTAATTAGACAGTTGTATTCGTATAAATTTTTGATATCTAAGATGCCTGCTCGTTATAGCAATAGAGAATATGCAGATATGCATTTCATTTATAGTTTATGTAATGGTGATGCTACAAGAGCACGGGAGGAATATCAACGTCGGTTCCCAAATCGTCCGATTCTCAGTCGCAACGTGTTTGCAAGAACGCACCAATGGCTCCTTGATGGAGGAGCATTTCAAGTACCTAATGAAAGGAGGCAAGATCTAGACGTAGAAATTGACGAGTTTGTCTTGGATCGAGTGGAACAAGACCCTACAACTTCTACACGTCACATTGCAAGAGAGGTTATAGGTTAGCAATAGAAAGTAGTAGATGTTCTGCACAAGAATAATATTCGTCCTTTTCACTTTACACCTGTTCAAGCTCTGGAAGGCGGAGGCGAAGATTTCCAACGAAGGTTGATGTTCTACCGTTGGTTATTAGCACGGGATATTGAGGAGCGCCATTTCTTTCGAAAAATACTGTGGTCTGATGAGTCCCTCTTTACGCACGCTGGCGTTCTAAATCTCCACAATTACCACTATTATGCCGATGAAAACGCTCATGCAATAAGACAGAAATCGTTCCAACGCAGATTCAGCCTAAATATGTGGGCGGCTGTGATAGGAAACTCCCTTATTGGCCCCTATATTTTCGAAAGAAACCTCAATGGAAAAGTGTATTTGGACTTTCTTCAAAATCAACTACCCCTATTGTTGGAAGATGTCCCTTTAGAAGTTCGTAGAGATATTATTTTTAAACATGACGGGGCTCCTCCTCATTACTCACGTGGTGTCCGCCAGTTTTTAAATGAACAGTACGCAAGGTGGATTGGTAGAGGAGGACCAATTCCGTGGCCAGCAAAATCGCCTGACTTGAATCCCATGGATTACTTTGTATGGGACTTTTTAAAAGAATACGTATACAGCACGGAGCTAGTCCGTTTGGAAAATTTGAGACAAAGGCTCTTAAGAGAGAAGCTATCTATGAGCGTGACCGTGGTAGGTATGCGGAAAAGAGCAAGAACCTGTATCAGGTGCGGTGGTCAGCATTTTGAACAATACAAATAAAATTTAATTTATTAAATTATTGCCTCCGTAATACCGGAAAAACGTTGTGGGATCATTAGATAATCAAGGCAGTGGGCGAATTTTAATGTGAAGTGGGAACAAATTATTTGTTTCCATATTTCCATACTTGATAAATTAAAAATCAAATAGAAAGTGTTTCGCACTGCTGGAAACCTTATGAACAATATGCGATCAGAAAATATAGTATTGCGAAACAATTAAATCCACCTTTAACGGATCGTCAAATTATAAAATATTTATCGAGACATCTTGAGAGTTTGGTTAAGCAACACTTTGCTCTACAAAACATAGTGGAAAGGGAGACATTTTTAGAGTACCTGCAAAGGTATGATGATGTAAGTTCGGGAAGACCTCGGGAAAGTAGAGACAGGAATATTAATGCAGTACGATTCGAAGGTAGGAGACAGAACACATACAACCAAAGGGGGGACAAATCAAAATTTTAGAAATAATTGAGGACTAAGGGGATAATATCGTGTAATTAAAAGGGTCAATAGAATACATAAGGCCATAAGGGAACTCATAGGGTTGAGAGCGATTGGATACAGTAAAATAAATTTATTTAGTTAACAAATTTTCAACAATTATTTTCGATCTTAAATAGTGGATAATAGGGGAATTTCGATTTAGTTAGGGACTACGTATTATAGTATGTATGTAAATAAAGAGACTAAGAATTAATAATTTGGGGTAAAACTATAGCATATTGAATTGATAATGAAGTACTATGGAACAGTTTTAAAAGCGTTGAGCATGTTAAAAAAATGATTTCTAGGTTTCAAACGTAAATCCAACACGTTTCAAATAACAAGGGGAGAGATATATTTCTTAGTAGAGTTGCTACAAACAAACTTAATAGCTTATTGGAAAGAACAGCCGTTGAAATTAAAGCAGCCAAAGACGTAAACAAAACCACACAGAATTGGTGTAAACACAGTATACGTTAGTTAAAATATTGATTTTTAATCTTAGATGTAGAGTCGGAAAGTGCAATGAAAAGACCAAGATTGAATAAAAAGCTATGAGTACAAGAGAGAAACATAAAGTATATCCAGAAGAAGGGAATCAAAAATCGATAATTTCAAGGATAGTTGTAAGCAAGCACGCGTCGCTCAAAAAGGTGGAAAATGGAGCCAAGCGAGATGATTGGTTAAAATTAAACGAGAAGGGCTAAAAATTCATGTGGTAGAGGCATATGTGTGCAATAAAGCGATATGTACAAGGAAGGTAAATGATGTTTGCTTGAAGTTAAAGCCGTGTATCAAGCAAGAGGTAGAGGCTAATCAGGAAAATTTGAAACGACAGTTGACGGTTTTAAGTGGATTACCACGTACTGTTGTGTTGTGTTATTAAAAATTACGAGAAATCGACGGTCGTTGGTGATTTTTGGGGAATAAAGTATCGGTTAAACAAGTATACGTGCTATTTTGTAAACAGGGGGAGGGGGCAGTTTGCATTATATAATCAGTAACAGAGAGGGGTCTCGCTCTCTTTTATTCCATCTGTGATACAGTTAATTTACTTCCAAGTGAATTAGTGGAGTCTAACTAAATAAAGTTTATGTAAAAGCTGATAAAGCGTTATTATTAAATAGTAAAGTTGAGATGTAAGTACAAAGATTTTTGTTTGGATGCACGAGAAGTAGAAGAATTTGAAAATTGTTTGGATACGGATAAAAGCGATGTTTGGGTAGTAGAATTTATTAGCAATAAAAAGAACGAAATTTGGAGATTGGATATTTTGATTGGAATTTATAAAAGAAGAGTTCTTGGAGTAGAGGCATGTATGATACACATGGGGATACGAACATGGAATTAAGGGATAGACGGAGGACCTACCAGATGGCAACATCTAAAAGGGGCTAGCTGGTGGACCGCAGTACGAAGTCAACTACAAGATAGGAGATAGAATAAGACATTTCATGGTAAATATTTTCATAGTGTTTGTGATGTTTTGATGTGTTTTATTATTATTTGATTTGATTTTTATTTGATCAGACATTTATGGGACTGTTAAAACAAAATTGATTTTTGAGCATTATTCATTAATTTGCAGATAACCAAAAGTTGTAAAGAGGTATAGAGGGCTTTTTGATATTTGGTCCTGCAGAGAATTTATATGTACATCTATAAAGTTTTAAGATGAGCTCATGCTAAGACGAAGGGTAACGTAAGGTATGAGAAATGCCTTCTTACTTTAATAAAAAGTTATGTGTTGAAAGGGTTATCAATATGCATAATGATTGTTATAAAATTTAGTGAACACATGAATGTATATAAAGCGATGGTATTTAAATTTAAAAAAATATATAATTTGGATTTCAGATAAATAGAGTGTGATATTTTGGTTAGTTGAGTTATTTTTGAATGCAGGATTGATGTGGATTTCTATTTAGGTTTCTATGGTAACAATGAGAGGAAGTTTTTTAAGATGTAACAGGTAGGTGAATGTAATATATAGGGAGAATCAAATTAAGAGGACGATTCAGGAGCAGCCGAGGCAAAATTTGAGCGTAATTACACAGCATTTTTTTGGCACTAAATTTGTGGGGCACTGATTCCAGCGTAAACATCACAGTAATTATAGCAACCCAATTCGTGGGGCATAATTCCACGCTTAACCTCACAGTATATATATATATATATATATATATATATATATATATATATATATATATTACTCATATTTAGACCAGGGTAGAAAATTAATTAATTACATCAAATAATTTTAATCACCGTGTATAAGGAATTTTATTAGATAATACGCTTTATTAAAAAACCGTGGAGAATAAAAATTCATTCGTTTCATTAAAAATAAGGGATTTAAATTATTTACAAGACGCTTTCTATAAAAAGAAGCAGTATTAAAATGCTCAACGTGTAATTTAATTATTCCAAGTAAAGAAACAAATGGAAATTACGTGCAAAATTTATATTAATTGATTCAAGTTTGGGTAACGAGTATTAAACAAAATGTACAAATAATAATTGAATATTTAATTAAGATTGACTAAAAATTAAAGGGTATTATTTTAATTGGAGTTAATTGAACCATTAGTAACATATAATATGCATAAAAGCTTGTAAAAACCCAATAATATTCAAATCGTAGAAGTGTTAGTTAGAAGTAGGACGATTGAACACCTGCGTATTTTTAAAAGTCTCGTTCTGCGTAAATTTTGCAGATAACAAATGATTACAGAGAATGTTGGAGAAACCGTCGCTTAATATTCACGAGAAATGCTAATAAGGTGGGTTATTTCACAAGTCCACGTGGATTGAAAATAACCGATACTAAAGAATATAGATTTGTACCACTCGGAACAGGGTAGATAGAGACAGATAATATGCGCAAGACAGAGACACATATAGTAAAAGGCGTGAGTTGAGCAACGTCACTGGGTTGCGATTGGTTGAAAATAAGAGGCAAACTGGAGAGGTAAAAATAACATTTCTGTATAAAAATTAATTAGTTATTCCCAGACGTTGCAAGCCGTGTCGAAATTTCTGAGATTTAACTGGTGCGAGTGCAAATTTAATAAGAACCGACGCACAGGCGGTCGAGATGGGAACATAGTATACGAAATTCTAGAAACTGGCCGTTTTGGAGACAAAACCGACAGACAGGCTAACCACTATATATACCCGGGTTAATATGAGTTTCTCTCTTAGATTTTCGATTTGATTCAATGCGTTAAACAGTGCTTTTAGTTTTCCGATTTTGATAGAATAATTTAAACAGTTTGCTCGTATATTTTGATGATTTAAAACAGTTTGTTCTTTACGTGCTACAATGAATGTAATTTAGTGCACTTAGAAAAGAAGATACAAGGTAATAAAGTCTAGTATCACTGTACCAATTAGTCAAATTTGCAACGACAAATGAATACACAAAAGTAGGCAGTTTTGGCGTATATTTGTGAAAGAAGTATGAATTTCTTTGCTATTTTCGGGGTGTTAATAATTAAATGATTCGTAAACGTGTCGGGATCCACAAAACAAGCTTCAGATATACACAAATGAGTTCCGGAAAAGCACTGAAACAACTTTAGATGAATGGTGGTGTAGAAAATTTTAAAGGCGACCAGCAATACGAGGACCTAAACATAACCCAGTTGGATTGGTGTGATTAACAGAGGACGATATACATTGGGGCCACGAGTGCATTAACCTTCAGGTAACTTATGCTTTGTTGTTCGATTTTGATGTTTTGATGTGTGTTGAATAACTTTATAATTGATTTACTTAAAATGGACAGTAGTGAAATTGTACTAACAACAAATTTTTAATTTTAAGGTGAAATTTTCTTGTTTAAGTAGAAAGGGGTATTTAGTATTTATGTTCTGGATTATGATGAAAATTTGGGTATGTCTTTGAGCTCAATTAGACGAACCTGGTTAATTAACGTAAAGGGGTGAGAGATGCTCCCTTTGTACTCAGACTCAGGTCTGCATATATTGTTATATTAATTAGTAGGCATCTACAAGGACTTTAATTCTGGATGCACATTAAGATGATAATAAATTTAATCTTGAAATTTTCTGATACTGAAATTTATGCTGAATTTTAATTTTGAAATTTTAATGTATTGTGAATATTGATGTAAATAGAGTTAACGTTGGTGTTTGTGATAGGAATGTGTTTGTTTTTTTTTATGATTAAGGATGAAAGTTTTAACTAGGTGAGCAGCCGAGGCGGAAAAGAGTAAAGAGGCGATTAACAGAAGAAAGTCAACGAAACAGTTAAAGTAATGAATAGCTTTTTGTAGGATTCACAGCATTCTTGACGCCCAATCTGTGGGACTCGATTTGAAAACCTTAGTTTAAGATTAATGGAGAGGCTTTTTGCAGGTTTCACAGCATTCTTTGGCGACCCAAAAGTGAGGCTCGAGTTCCAAATAAAATTTTTGTGATTTTATTCCAGGAAACTGGCGATCTGAGAGAGAGAATTTCTGTGTGTGTATAAATTTAAGAGTATTTTAGAGTGTATGAGAGTGATTAGAACGTATGCAGAGAAAAGAGTGGTTAAGGAGTCAAGGAGTGGAAATTGGAAGTGACGATAGTGCATTGTGTGGGAAAAATTCGAAAGTGGAAGAAGCTGGAGGCAGTAGAGATCAGTCAAGGACGGAATCAGGGGATCAAGGAAACGAGATGATAATGAGAATGCTAGAGAGGATGAACGATGAATCCAATAGAAAATTAGAACAGTTAAGCGATGAAGCTAATAGAGCTAGGGAAGAATCTAATAGAGCTAGAGAAGAATCAAATAGAGCGAGGGAGGAGTCCAACCAAAAATTAGAGCAGATAAGCGGGAAAATTGAACAAAATACTAAAGAATTTAAAGATAGTCTTACCGTGAAACTGGGGGAAGTAGAAAATATGGTTGAAAAAAATGAGCGTGATATTACAGGTCTTCGACAGGAAATGGGACATTTAAGGTCTGAAGTACGCATTTTTTGTGAAGAAGAAATAAATGTAAAAATGACTGAAGTGACGGACTCATGTAGGGATCAGTTAGGCAGGGTAGAACGCGAAGTTAGTAGTATCAAATACAACATGTCAAATTTAACGGGGGATGGTCCCAGATTTTATACAGGTGGAGTATCATTGGACCAACACATGAAGTTTTATGGCGATAACAGGGTAAATCCACAAATTTTTATTAATAGTGTAAGAAATCTAGTGGGAAATTTATTTGACGAACAGACTAAACTGAATACGATAAAGGCTTTATTGAAAGACAACGCGGAAGCATGGTACAATTTAGTAGGACAGGACATAGACACCTACATGGACTTTGAAGACAGATTTTTAAAGCACTACTGGAGTGATCACAAACAGGACCAGATTAGGGACGACTTGATTACAGGAAAATTTAAGGCAGAGTTTGCAGGTTCTAGGGAACAATATGCCATTCGAAAGTACAGTGTGCCCAAACAACTTCATCCACCATTGACGGACAGACAGATAATCAAGTACTTGTCACGACATTTTGAACTGGAAATTAGACAACACGTAGCCTTACAAAATATCACAGAACGGGAGACCTTTTTAGAGTATTTGCAGAGATATGACGATGTATGTGTAGGACGGACAAGAGAAATACGAGAACGAAACATTAATACGGTGAGGTTTGACAACAGGACACAAAATTTTCCGAGACGGCCAGACTACAATAGGAATTTTCGATCGAATTGGGAACGACGAGGACAGGAATACAGAAGTAATAGTGCGACTAGGGGACCGACGCCAAGACCTAGTTACACAAGACAGAACAGTTTACCGGAAGTAGACAGGACTGTGACGAGCACGCCGAATAGAGACAGGGACACGGATATAAATACGAGGAGGACGTACGCACAGGTTGTAGAAGCACAGCCAGGACCAAGCACTGAAAACAGGACGAGACAGGATTTTTAGAACGCGACAGACCACTAGATTTCAGTGTAAATGTATATGAACATCCAAGGGAATTTTTCAAAATTGAGGAGGAAGTAGAGCCAGAAACTGAAAAAAAATTATGTTTGCCAATTGTTAATATAGGAATTTTTGAGAATAATGCAGAAGTATTACTTGATACAGGGGCAGAGGCGAGTTTAATATCGGAGGAATTCGTCAGCAAAATTAGGGATAAGGTTTGTGATAGAATTATGCCTATAAAGCGTAGCCATTTAGTAGCTCCAAATAAAAAGAAGTTTGCTGTAGTAAATAGTGTTGTGGTGCTTAGGATAGATATAGGAGGTTTAAGCTATGAACAGGAGTTTGTAATTGTACCTGGACTGAAGTTTCAGAGCATTTTAGGTGTTGGCTGTATGATGCAGTTAGGGGTTTTGATAGATATGGAAAGGAAGGTAGTAAGGATTAAGGATAGGGTAGTGCCATGGAAGGGCAGTTATGAAGTCACAGAGGATGACACGGGGTTTAGTATTATTGTAGTAGAGGTAGAGGATGATGAAGTTAAACAGATCAACACAATAAGATGTCCAGAGGATAGGATAGTAGAGATTCAAGCTTTAGTACAAAAACATGCAGAATTAGTGGGGGTAGAAGCAACAGCAGCATATCGGGAGCAGGTGAAGGCAGAATTAATTAAAGATGCACGGAAATTTAATCAACGGACCAAACCGCAATTCCATTGTCCACCATCCATGGACACATTTTTGACGAGGTTAAATGGCAAGTTTGTTTTTAATAAAGTAGATTTAAGGAATTCATTCTGGCTGATTCCATTACACAAGAATTCTAGAAGGTACATAGGATTTTCCGTAGAGAGAAAAATCGAGAATTTTAAAGTAGTATCATTTGGTTTGTCGGCAGAAAAGAAAATAAGAATAAATAAGAAACAGACAAGTGTAGGGACTGAAGAAGAAGTAATATTTAAGAGTCAGGATAATAGGGATGATAAGTTTATTTTATGTGAGATAATAGGGATGTTAAGTATATATATATATATATAAAAGGGTGAGAAATAGGGATGAAGAGTATTAGGATGGTAAGAAGAAAGACGTGGAGGGTCAAGAAGAGAGTTAGATTTAAATAACTTGATGAACAAAGGATAGAGATAGGTGAATTTTAGTATAGATATAGAATAGAGGGTAGATAAGGGTATAATAGAGTAAAATTTAAATAGGATAGGGATAGAATAGGTGTATATAGAAGAGTAGAAGTAGGTGTTTATAGAAAATAAAGCTAGGTATAGGATAAATATGGGAGATAGTTAGATATAGGTATATAGGATGAGAAGGAAAATTAAATGTAGGAAGAAAATAAGATAGGTTAAGTGTAGATATTTCTTATAAGATTAGTGGAAAGTTAGGAATAGAATAAGAATAAGATAGGTATATAGGATTAGGTAGGGAGAAGTGAGTATAGTTAAAAGTTAAGAATAGGATAGGTAGATAGGATGTATATAGGATGTTTATAAAATTAGGAGTTAGTTAGGAATAGGATAGGGATATAGGACAGGTGTAAATATTTTTTTTTTGATTGGATATAAGTTAGGTAAGTTAGATAGATAAGGGTAGAGAGAGATAGGCAATTTTTTTTGTTAATTTTTTTGGCAGTATAAATGCTTTATATTTGCATTCAAATAAGTGGAATTATTTGTATTCAAATAGGGGGAAAATACTCATATTTAAACCAGGGTAGAAAATTAATTAATTACATCAAATAATTTTAATCACCGTGTATAAGGAATTTTATTAGATAATACGCTTTATTAAAAAACCGTGGAGAATAAAAATTCATTCGTTTCATTAAAAATAAGGGATTTAAATTATTTACAAGACGCTTTCTATAAAAAGAAGCAGTATTAAAATGCTCAACGTGTAATTTAATTATTCCGAGTAAAGAAACAAATGGAAATTACGTGCAAAATTTATATTAATTGATTCAAGTTTGGGTAACGAGTATTAAACAAAATGTACAAATAATAATTGAATATTTAATTAGGATTCACTAAAAATTAAAGGGTATTATTTTAATTGGAGTTAATTGAACCATTAGTAACATATAATATGCATAAAAGCTTGTAAAAACCCAATAATATTCAAATCGTAAAAGTGTTAGTTAGAAGTAGGACGATTGAACACCTGCGTATTTTTAAAAGTCTCGTTCTGCGTAAATTTTGCAGATAACAAATGATTACAGAGAATGTTGGAGAAACCGTCGCTTAATATTCACGAGAAATGCTAATAAGGTGGGTTATTTCACAAGTCCACGTGGATTGAAAATAACCGATACTAAAGAATATAGATTTGTACCACTCGGAACAGGGTAGATAGAGACAGATAATATGCGCAAGACAGAGACACATATAGTAAAAGGCGTGAGTTGAGCAACGTCACTGGGTTGCGATTGGTTGAAAATAAGAGGCAAACTGGAGAGGTAAAATAACATTTCTGTATAAAATTAATTAGTTATTCCCAGACGTTGCAAGCCGTGTCGAAATTTCTGAGATTTAACTGGTGCGAGTGCAAATTTAATAAGAACCGACGCACAGGCGGTCGAGATGGGAACATAGTATACGAAATTCTAGAAACTGGTCGTTTTGGAGACAAAACCGACAGACAGGCTAACCACTATATATACCCGGGTTAATATGAGTTTCTCTCTCTTAGATTTTCGATTTGATTCAATGCGTTAAACAGTGCTTTTTAGTTTTCCGATTTTGATAGAATAATTTAAACAGTTTGCTCGTATATTTTGATGATTTAAACCAGTTTGTTCTTTACGTGCTACAATGAATGTAATTTAGTGCACTTAGAAAAGAAGATACAAGGTAATAAAGTCTAGTATCACTGTACCAATTAGTCAAATTTGCAACGACAAATGAATACACAAAAGTAGGCAGTTTTGGCGTATATTTGTGAAAGAAGTATGAATTTCTTTGCTATTTTTCGGGGGTGTTAATAATTAAATGATTCGTAAACGTGTCGGGATCCACAAAACAAGCTTCAGATATACACAAATGAGTTCCGGAAAAGCACTGAAACAACTTTAGATGAATGGTGGTGTAGAAAATTTTAAAGGCGACCAGCAATACGAGGACCTAAACATAACCCAGTTGGATTGGTGTGATTAACAGAGGACGATATACATTGGGGCCACGAGTGCATTAACCTTCAGGTAACTTATGCTTTGTTGTTCGATTTTGATGTTTTGGTGTGTGTTGAATAACTTTATAATTGATTTACTTAAAATGGACAGTAGTGAAATTGTACTAACAACAAATTTTTAATTTTAAGGTGAAATTTTCTTGTTTAAGTAGAAAGGGTATTTAGTATTTATGTTCTGGATTATGATGAAAATTTGGGTATGTCTTTGAGCTCAATTAGACGAACCTGGTTAATTAACGTAAAGGGGTGGAGATGCTCCTTTGTACTCAGACTCAGGTCTGCATATATTGTTATATTAATTAGTAGGCATCTACAAGGACTTTAATTCTGGATGCACATTAAGATGATAATAAATTTAATCTTGAAATTTTCTGATACTGAAATTTATGCTGAATTTTAATTTTGAAATTTTAATGTATTGTGAATATTGATGTAAATAGAGTTAACGTTGGTGTTTGTGATAGGAATGTGTTTGTTTTTTTTATGATTGAGGATGAAAGTTTTAACTAGGTGAGCAGCCGAGGCGGAAAAGAGTAAAGAGGCGATTAACAGAAGAAAGTCAACGGAACAGTTAAAGTAATGAATAGCTTTTTGTAGGATTCACAGCATTCTTGACGCCCAAACTGTGGGACTCGATTTGAAAACCTTAGTTTAAGATTAATGGAGAGGCTTTTTGCAGGTTTCACAGCAATATATATATATATATATATATATATATATATATATATATATAGCAATTAATAAGATGAAATAATAACCTAGACTTTTTAAGTAAAGCCCAAATGATCATTTCAAATCAAGCTAGTAATTAAAAGAAGGAAAATATAAGGCCTTGGACAGGATTTAAACCTGCATCTCATTTTTGCCAGAACTGTGCGTTTACCAATTACGCTACCGAGGCCGATGGCTATAATTGGGAAATTTACAAATCTAAATCGTGTACAGTACCATATATAAACCTAACTTTCAATTACGTTTAGCATTTTTGTCAATCATATCTGAAATTGTCAAGTTTTTGACTTATGTCAGATATAGACAGGAAGCAACGCTCAAAATCACGGCTATAAGCCAAGTATTAATATATAAATATTATAAGTAGTTTTTTTACACAAGGTAAGTTGATAAATACTAACGTATTGCAATTAATAAGATGAAATAATAAACTAGACTTATATTTTCCTTCTTTCAATTACTAGCTCGATTTGAAATGATCATTTGGGCTTTACTTAAAAGCCTAAGTTATTATTTCATCTTATTAATTTCAATGCGTTAGTATTTATCACCATTTCGAATGGACCTGCACCTTGCCGAAGTTCTAAATTACTAGAACAGGTGAAATGGCTTGCGTGTTCTAATGAGCTAAAGATCCAAACTACAGGTTCAACCAAAGTAGTAGGGTCGTTAGTGAGGAACCAGACTAAGACAGGTCCCCGAAAGAGGGCAGCGGCTCTTTCGGTACTTAGATTGGCAGAGACCATAGGGGTCGGTATGGCAGTCTAAGACACACTACCACGATGTGGAAGGCAACGGGAAACCACCACATTATCTCCCAAGTACACAGCGTACTTAAATTGTAACAAACATGATGGCATTCTATGGGGTAAAAGATTCCGGAGTTAAAATAGTCCCCCATTCGGATCTCCGGGAGGGGACTACTTCGGAGGATGCGATCGGAAAGTTAAAAATAAGAGTCGGGAACATTCTGCGAGTCGGAGCGTGGAATGTTAGAAGTATGAAGCAAGTAGGTAAGCTAGAGAACCTAAAAATCGAAATGAATAGGTTATCACTAGACATAGTAGGAAACAGCGAAGTTCGGTGGCCACAGGCGGGGGTTTTTTGGATTGGATTTTTGGAGTGGAGACTTCAGGGTAATTCATACAGGAGCAGATATAGGAAATTTGGGTGTGGGGATAGTTATGCGGAAAAAGATAGGATACTGTGTAGAAAATTACTTACAAAAGAATGAAAGAGTACTCATGGTTAGATTAAAATCTAAACCGGTAAACACAGTAATAATACAAGTGTACATGCCCACCTCTAGCTACAGTGACGAAGAGGTAGAAGCCATCTACAAAGATATCGAAGACATATTAAGATACGTAAAAGGACATGAAAACTTAATAATTACGGGGGATTTTAATGCCGTAGTAGGTGAGGGTAGGGAAGGAGCGGTAATAGGTTTATTTGGTTTAGGCACGAGAAACGACAGGGGAAATAGGCTGGTAGAATTTTGCGACAAGAACAATTTAATCATCACAAACACATTATTTCAACATCATGCTAGAAGACGATATACGTGGAAGATGCCAGGAGATATAGGAAGATATCAAATAGATTACATTCTTGTTAGACAACGATTTAGGAACCAAGTAAAAGACTGCAGAAGCTACCCAGATGCAGATATAGACACTGACCACAACAACGTAATTATGAAGGCCGCACTTAAATTTAAGAATGTGAAAAAAAGAAACGGAAAAAGGCACTTGGACTTAGAGAAACTAAAAGATAAAGATATTCAAGAAAGATTCGAAAAAAAGTCAGATGAATTGCTCAAAGATATCGGGAAAATATCTGATACTAAGGAAGTAGAAACAGAATGGAATAACATTAAATCCAGCCTAGAAATGGCGGCCAGAGATATTCTGGGGTATACACAAAAAGAAAATAAGAAACCATGGATAACAAAGGTTATCCTGAATTTAATAGAAGAAAGACGAAAATACAAAAATAAATCAGACAAAACAGGAAAACAGAGATACAAAGCCATAAAATGGGAAATTATTCGCAAATGCAGGAAAGCTAAAGAACAATGGATTGACGAAAAGTGCAAAGAGATACAAACGAAGATGGAAATAGGAAAGACAGACGAAGCATACAAATTAATTAGAATGAATTTTAGGGATATAAAACCGTATAAGAAAAAATATAAGGGATGCACAAGGAAACGTCATGATAGAAAACGTAGAGAAAGTGGGTAGATGGCAAGAATATATAGGGAGGAACTAACGGCATTAGAACAGGAATCAGACATTGAAAATGATTACTTGGGATATCCTATACTTAGAGATGAGTTTGAATAAGCATTAAAGAGTCTGAAAAATGGTAAGGCACCGGGTACAGATAAGGTGCAAGCAGAAACTCTAAAAGCCGCTGGACAAGCAGTAACAGAACGTCTCTTCCAACTTGTAAGCTATATGTATGAGACAGGCGAGATACCCAAAGATTTTAAACGTAGCATCATAGTAACTATACCAAAGAAGAAAGGCGCGGATAGATGTGAAAATTTTCGAACAATAAGTTTGACAGCACACATGTCAAAAATATTAACTAGAATTGTGCAAAGACGAATGGAAAAACGGGCGGAAGAAATACTAGGGAAGACCAATTTGGGTGTAGGCGAAACAGGGGAACATAGGAGGCTATTTTAGCTCTAAGAGTGATAATGGAGAAAACAATAGAAAAAGGGGAAAGCGTGTATATAGGGTTTGTAGATCTGGAAAAAGCATTCGACAATGTAAAATGGAAAAAAAGGTTTGAAATACTCAAAAAGATTGGAATGAGTTATAGGGATAGACGAATAGTACATAGCTTATACAAAAAGCAAACAGCAGTAATAGAATTAGAGCAGGAACGTAGAGAAGTAAACATTACGAAAGGGGTGAGACAGGGATGTGCCCTATCCCCATTGATTTTTAACGGGTACATAGAAGATGCAATGAATACTGTCAAATGCAGGAAGACATTTGGAATTACTATGCAAGGATAAAAAATTGATATGCTTAGATTTGCAGATGATATAACGGTATTAGCGTCTAGCAAGAAAGAGTTAGAAGCTGCTCTTAATGAAATAGAAACGGTTCTAACAGAGAGATACGGTATGAATATTAACAAAACTAAAACTAAAGTTCTAGTATGCAAAGGTGGCGAAAATAAAACAAAAACAAGAATACAAGTATGTAACACAAACTTGCAAGAGGTTAAGGATTTCTGCTACCTAGGAAGCCAAATAACGCAAGATGGGAAAAGCACAAAAGATATAAAACAAAGATTAGCACAAGGTCGTGCTACATTTAACAAGAAAAAGCAACTACTGTGCTCAAAGACCACAAACATAGAAACAAGGAAAAGATTGCTTAAAACATATGTGTGGAGCACAGCACTATATGGCTGTGAAGCCTGGACAGTAGGAGAAGCAGACAAGAAAAAGGTAGAAGCCTTTGAAATGTGGTGCTACAGACGTATGATGAAGATATCATGGACAGACAAAGTTAAGAACGAAGAAGTACTAAAAATGGTAAGGGAAGAAAGAAATATGTGGAAAACTTTAAAAAATAGGAGAGGGAATATTGCGGAATATATTAGAAGCAGAGATAGGAAAAAAGAGAAGAAGAGGCAGACCTAGGTTAGACTACTGCACACAGATAGTAAAAGATGTAGACTGTAGGGGTTTCAGGAAGATGTGTAGGCTAGCCCAGAATAGAAATCAATGGAGGTACGCATCCAACCAATCCCAAGATGGATAAACTAATGACGAAAAAATTCCTGTACTTAAACATGATCATTAGTATAAGTAACTGCAAGAATTGGTTGGGCAATATTTTCGAATAATGTTAAGTGTGTGGAAAGATTTACTGGAAAACCATTACTTCAGCAAATGTCTAAGTGTTGGGGGATCTTGTTAGCCACAGGTTGCTTAACCCCCTTCACTGAATCTCGACAAAATAGGGCATAAAATTAGAAAACAATAGAAGGGGAACGAGCTGTATACACATGCTGTGTGAGAATTTCAGGGAACTATGTAGGCTAGCTCAGAATATAAATAAGTGCAGGTACGTGTCCAACCAGTTTTGAGACGGAGAAACCTAATGACGAAAAAATAAGCACAGATAAATGTGATGATTTGTATAAACAACTCATTGTTGGTGGTGAAATATCTACAACTAATGATGACTGTGCGAAAAGATATATTGGAAAATATATTAAATCGGTAAACGGTTAAGTGTTGGGGGAACTTGGCAGCCACAGGCTGCTTACCTCCCTTCACAACCACTGAAGATTGGAGAAATAGGGTATATAATTGTAAAACAATAGTAGGTGACCGAATTGCATCTAACAAGAAAGAACAGCGCCTATGAGGAAAGACAACAAACATAGAACAAGAAGAAAATTGTTGAAAGCATATGTGTGGAGCACAGCACAGTATGCCTATGAAATACGGGCAGTCTGAAACGCAGACAGAAAAACGGTAGCAACCTTTTGAAATGCTGTGCTTCAGATGTATGAGGACGATAGCATGGACAGACAAATATAATAACAAATAGGTTATAGAAATAGTAGGGGAACAAGGATATCTGGGGAAAAAGATAAGAGAAATAGAAGGGCAGAATACGTTCTAAGGCATTTTTGGGGAATAGTATGGGATATATTACAAGCAGAGATAGGAAAAAAGAGGTAGATGTAGACCTTGATCAGATAGTTATAGATGCAGACTGTGCAAATTTCAGGGAAATGTGTAGGTTAGTTCAAAATAGGAAACAATGATGGTACGCGTCTAACCAGTTCTAGGACTGAAGACCTAATGATGAAGTATTTATCAACTTACCTTGTGTAATAAACTACTTATAATATTTATATATTAATACTTGGCTTATAGCCATGATTTTGAGCGTTGCTTCCTGTCTATATCTGACATAAGTCAAAAACTTGACAATTTCAGATATGATTGACAAAAATGCTAAACGTAATTGAATGTTAGGTTTATATATGGTACTGTACATGATTTAGATTTGCGAATTTCCCAATTATAGCCATAGGCCTCGGTAGCGTAATTGGTAAACGCACAGTTCCGGCAAAACTGAGATGCAGGTTCAAATCCTGTCCAAGGCCTTATATTTTCCTTCTTTCAATTACTAGCTCGATTTGAAATGATCATTTGGGCTTTACTTAAAAAGTCTAAGTTATTATTTCATCTTATTAATTTCAATACGTTAGTATTTATCAACTTACCTTGTGTAATAAACTACTTATAATATTTATATATTAATACTTGGCTTATAGCCGTAATTTTGAGCGCTGCTTCCTGTCTATATCTGACATAAGTCAAAAACTTGACAATTTCAGATATGATTGACAAAAATGCTAAACGTAATTGAAATTTAGGTTTATATATGGTACTGTACATGATTTAGATTTGTAAATTTCCCAATTATAGCCATCGGCCTAGGTAGCGTAATTGGTAAATGCACAGTTCCGGCAAAACTGAGATGCAGGTTCAAATCCTGTCCAAGGTCTTATATTTCCTTCTTTCAATTACTAGCTCGATTTGAAATGATCATTTGGGCTTTACTTAAAAAGTCTAAGTTATTATTTCATCTTATTAATTTCAATACGTTAGTATTTATCAACTTACCTTGTGTAATAAACTACTTATAATATTTATATATTAATACTTGGCTTATAGCCGTAATTTTGAGCGCTGCTTCCTGTCTATATCTGACATAAGTCAAAAACTTGACAATTTCAGATATGATTGACAAAAATGCTAAACGTAATTGAAATTTAGGTTTATATATGGTACTGTACACGATTTAGATTTGTAAATTTCCCAATTATAGCCATCGGCCTCGGTAGCGTAATTGGTAAACGCACAGTTCCGGCAAAACTAAGATGCAGGTTCAAATCCTGTCCAAGGCCTTATATTTTCCTTCTTTCAATTACTAGCTCGATTTGAAATGATCATTTGGGCTTTACTTAAAAAGTCTAGGTTATTATTTCATCTTATTAATTGCGATACGTTAGTATTTTTCAACTTACCTTGTGTAAAAAACTACTTATAATATATATATATATATATATATATATATATATATATATATATATAATAATCAATTTGAAACTTCTTGACCATTTATTAATTTATAACATAACGCTTCATGGATATTGGTCATTCAATAATTCCTAACTAATCTTTCATTCACTTTTAAATAAGATTGCAATTTATATAATTCAATTTATTACGCGTTTCGGTTTTACACCATTTTCAAATAAAATTTTCTACAAATTAAATAAATTAAAATGAGTTACAATATTGTGTACATACCAGAAGTCAATATATAAAATTATTAATCCTTAACATGATACTTTTTAAACATTTTTTTTAATGTATAAATATTTTGGTAACAATAAACTTGTCTCTGTCTCAAGGAAGTCACATTTATAAAGGTTTAATATATACTAATTGCTTTAATCTAATGTTATACATATGCTATTTGTTGAAATGTATTGATAGGAAAAATATGTATCAAGATGAGTGTTTGCAATGTAAAGTAGTATTAGAGAATAAGTTTATTAGGGTCAACAGCAAATTTATTCACAATGTATTAAATTATGGTATACATGAACAAAATCGTCTTGATCTATTTTATAATTTATAGCATTAGGATTTTTTTGAATTTTTATTGTTTCAATTATGTTTCTCTTTTTATCATTATTTTCGGAACCTAAAATTTCAGTATTAGCAAAATCGAATTTGTGTAACTTTTCTATGGCATGTGCAGCCAAAGCGGTGCTTTTTTTATTACCGGTTTTTATTGTGTATTTATGTTCGTAAATACGTTTATGCAAATATTGTTTGGAATTTCCAATGTATACTCCGGGACATTTCGTGCAATTTATTTTATAAATTGTATGGGTTCTGTTTTTTTGTTCTATTGGAGGTTTAAGTTTTGTAAAATTATTCCAAGATGAATTGTTGGGTTTGTGCACAATTTGTATGTTGTATGCTGTTAAACATCTTTTTAAACATTCTGAAAGTCCCGGGGTATATTTAATTCCAATTTTGTTATCTAGTTGCTGGTGTTGTTTGGTTTCATCATTGTTATAAATTTTATGAATTTTAGCTCTAATTATTGGTTCCACAAACTTTTTTGGGTAACGATTTTCTCTTAGTACCCTTTTAACTATTTTTATATTTTCCGGTCGATAATCATTATGTGATAGTAAGGTTATTAATGACGTTTTTCTTGTATTGTTGTGGAACGCAGGACAAGAAGTTCAAATATCTCCCGCTCCACATGCTTTTTCTATACCAATTTGTTTTTATTTTTCCTTCATTATCGTGTATGATAAGCATGTCTAAGAATGGAATAGACCTATTTACCTCCTGCTCATGCGTGAATTGTAATCGGGAATGAAACCCGTTAAACGCCTTAATTGTTTCATCGATTTTGTTTTTGGGTAGACACATGATGCAATCATCAACAAACCTTTTGTAAAATGTTGGAATAAAATTTAATTGATTAATGGAATAGTTCTCAAGTTCCTCCATTACGAGGTTTGCTATTGTGGATGATATTGGTGAACCCATTGCTGTTCCAAAAATTTGGACATAGATATTGTTTTCAAATTTAAAGTAGGTAGCATCTAAACAAACTTTAACACCCTCTAAAAATTCTTTCATAGGCAGTGTTGTAAAAGGTGTTATTTCAGGCCATTTATTTTGGACTATGTTTAAAGCTAACTCGGACGGAATGTTAGTAAATAATGACTTTACATCTAGTGAGATTATAATATGGTTAGCAGGCACTATTTGTTTTACTATAAATTTCTGGAAATCCCAACTATCTTTAATAGAATATTGAGTTTGTCCTACTATGTTTTTAATGGTCTCAATTAAAAATTTTGACAAATTGTATGTGGGCGCGCTTTTTGTGCTTACAATTGGTCAAAGGGGAATATTTGGTTTATGCACCTTTGGTAGTCCGTATATGTACGGAGCATGTCCATTATGACATATTAATTGATTTTTGATGATTTGTGGTATAAAATTATTCTTATACCATTTGTTAACCATTGAGTTTATAGTACTTTGTAGCTGTAAGGTCGGATCAATTTTTTCTTTAGATGTGTAGTTTTATCATTCAACATTTCATTCATTTTACTTAAATATTCCTCCTTATTCATTAGGACAGTCGCTCTATATTTGTCAGCTTGTAACACGAAAATGTCTTTATTTTCTTTTAGAAATTCTTTGGCTGTATTTTCGAAATGATTATGTGTGTAATTATAATCCTCTTTGTTAAAGTTCTTGGAACTAGCGTTGTTTTTAATACGATGATTTGTTAAAATATTACAAATTTTATTTCGAATTTCTAATTTTTCTTCGGCACTTTTTGTTTTAATTCCAATTTCTACGCTTGTAATACCTTCGTCGTAATTTGTTTTTTTCTTGTTTGTTGAGAATTTATTTCCTAATCCCAAAAAATAGTCTACTTCGGTTGGAATGGTTTTATTGGTTAAATTTATAAGCCATTTTGTGTTTGTTTTACAATTATGTTTATAATTGTTATTGTTCTTTCTTTTGTTAATTAAATGTTCAATTTTTTTAATATGTTTTTGTTTTATATTGGTGAAGATGCGGTTATAAGTAGGGGTGGGCAATACGGGATTTTGCGTATCGAATATCGATACATATTCTATATCGATATGTATCGATATATCGAATATCGATATATATCGATACGTATCGATACGTATTGATACGTATCGATATGTATTGATGCGTATCGATACGTATCGATGCGTATTGACATGTATCGATGCGTATCGGTGCGTATCGATACATATCGATTCGTATCGATGCGTATCGATACGTATCGATGCGTATCGGTGCGTATCGATACGTATCGACTCGTATCGATGCATATCGATACGTATAGATACGTAGCGGTACGTATAGATATATATATATATATATATATATATATATATATATATAGTGATTCGTATCGGAACGTTTAAATGTGTAGATTAAGTATACATATCGAGACGTAGCGATACCTATCGGTACGAATCGATACGCATCTATAAATTTTTCTACCCTTTCTTTGGGAATAAAATCACAAGATCGTTTTAAAATAATGTATTTACTGACAATTCGATCTTTCACTTAAGATTGTTTGTTATCAAAATAATTAAAGTTTCAAGTTTAATATTTGTGACATAAGTATGTATATAGGGGTGGGCGATACGGGATTTTACGTATCGAATATCAATACATATTCTATATGGAATATCGATATGTATCGATACGTATCGATACATATCGATATATCGATATTTATTTTTTACTGTATTGGGGGGGTCGATACGGGGGTCGTATCGATACGTATCGATATATCGATACGCCGACCCAGCCCTAGTTATAAGCTCTGTTTTGAAAATCAAAAAATTTTGTTTGGAACTCCGTGTGGGTTTGAATAGTTATCTTTCTTTTAATTTCACAATAAAAACCGGTAATAAAAAAAGCACCGCTTTGGCTGCACATGCCATAGAAAAGTTACACAAATTCGATTTTGATAATACTGAAATTTTAGGTTCCGAAAATAATGATAAAAAGAGAAACATAATTGAAACAATAAAAATTCAAAAAAATCCTAATTCTATAAATTATAAAATAGATCAAGACGATTTTGTTCATGTATACCATAATTTAATACATTGTGAATAAATTTGCTGTTGACCCTAATAAACTTATTCTCTAATACTACTTTACATTGCAAACACTCATCTTGATACATACTTTTCCTATCAATACATTTCAACAAATAGCATATGTATAACATTGGATTAAAGCAATTAGTATATATTAAACCTTTATAAATGTGACTTCCTTGAGACAGAGACAAGTTTATTGTTACCAAAATATTTATACATTAAAAAAAAAATGTTTAAAAGTATCATGTTAAGGATTAATAATTTTATATATTGACTTCTGGTATGTACACAATATTGTAACTCATTTTAATTTATTTAATTTGTAGAAAATTTTATTTGAAAATGGTGTAAAACCGAAACGCGTAATAAATTGAATTATATAAATTGCAATCTTATTTAAAAGTGAATGAAAGATTAGTTAGGAATTATTGAATGACCAATATCCATGAAGCGTTATGTTTTATATATATATATATATATATATATATATATATATATATATATACTAATACTTGAAAGTGTCCAATGAAACAATGACTTTCTTACATGAGTTTTTTGGCGAGTATATACTTTCCAAAGGGTTATGACCCCCATGGTCTCCCGATTTAACGCTTCTTGATTTTTTCTTGTGGGGTTATCTTAAGGAAGGGTTTATAAAAATAGGCCTCATACACTGAAGGAACTGAAAATGAACATTACAACGGAGATTAACAATATTAGTGTAGGCGTACTCCACAAAGTGCCAACAAACATGGTAAAACGAATTCGTGCGTGTATTAATGAACAAGGCAGCCATTTTGAATATAAGTTATAAGACATAAAATGTTGGAAATAAGTATACATGTTTATAAAAGTTATAACAATAATAAATAAAATACATTACAACGTTTTTGATGTGCGCGACTTAATGAACGCACTATATATATATATATATATATATATATATATATATATATATATATATATATATATATATATATATATATATATATATATATATATATATGTAACGAATATATATTCTGTGGCACTGGTTTTAAAGAGATCGTATCTTTTCATTGCAGATCTGTGATATCTGATCTTTCTATTCAATATAGTAATATCTGAAGGAAACAATTTCACAATAGAACAGGACGTTATTATCATTTAATTAGCTTTAAATGCATTACTAGGCAATATTTAATAGCATTAAACACATTGAAAACGTATTTAAAAAAGAATATGTAACGAACAAGTCATTTGTGTTGCCTAATCCGTAGGCGGATTATATCCTTTCTTTTATTAATTTAAATAGCGCTTACGTAAAGAGTGTCACGAGGTGACGCGCAAGACATATCAGCTTTTCTCTACGTGGAGGATAGTAAAAGGCAAACTCGCCATTGTGTTTGAAAATGTGAACAAAGCTACAAACTTCAAAGGATGCGGACACGATTGCGTGTCTAATGGTGTCTTCGGATACCCATTGGAGAGGGGAAGGATTCATGGTCGTTTTGGGGGCCCTGGAATGTCATCATTCTTCAGGTTCCGGCAAGACAACGGAGTACGCTTCTTAACAAACATGGCTAAAGAGATCGGTGTCTATTAACGCGTTTGAAATAACCAGTATCATAATTAGAATTAAGGCAACTTTCGTTATGGATGTATTTAAAGTTGTTGTTTGACATTTTGGGCAAGACATGTTGAGCAGATGTTTGTCGTCAACGTTGTATCCTAGGCATCAAGTTTTGTAAGCAGGACCTGAACTTGTGCATCGCAGTTCATTTGGAAGACGTAACTTCTTCGCAAAGTCCAGGTATTTAAACTTTCAGTTACTACGTTTGCTAGACTTTTAGAAGTGTTCATTGGATTGATGAACGATATTAAATTTTAAGAGAGGATTAACTTAAATTAACTTAATCATGTTAAATTTTACGAATGAATTAACTTTGCGTAAGATCATAGAAGTGGTAATATTTCCTTAATTTGATAACAGAGTTATTTTTTAAAATTGTGATAAACAAATTTAAACAAAGTGAAATATGGTTCTTTAGAAAGTAATATTAAGGTAATTTTGTAAGACACGTGGAATATACATGTGTTCAAAAACAAAGAGATTCCAAAGTCCACTTCCTGTTTAAAAAGATTTAATTACAGATGTCTAATCTTTAGTAGGGTCATTGTGTCATTTCTATACCAAGATAAATTTGAAATTCTATTTACTTAAACTAGCTACGTGTGATTTAGATTTTTTATAAGGAATATGAACTAAATTTATTTGATATGTATGTAAACCAATTCACAGATCTGTTCGTTGGGAATTAAGAATCTTGTTTTAAAATATTATTAAAAAAGGTCTTGTTATGTCAAGAAAGATTTATAATTAAAATCAGAATTCAATTTTATTATTTTATACTTGTAACTATATTTAACAAGAAAAAGAAAAGAGAGAAATTACATTAAATTACATTTTTAGATTCGAGTTTTTTATTCTATGAGTAATTAATTTTAATAAGAATACCTTTGAGAAAATAAATTTTTGAGTAACGAAATTAGACGAATGCTGAAACAATATAAAAGTACAGATATGTTACAATTGATTTTTGGTTAAATCTTCCTTTTAATAAAATCTTTAAAATAGTATTATATTGAAGAATTTTCCCTCTTGATTGTAATTAATAAATTCCATTTTTTAATGTCATTTGCATTTAAAACATCACTTCATATTTATTGTACCAACGTAATAATTATTAAATTAAGGTATACTTACTGCATATTTCAAATATTATCTTCGCAAAGCAACAGCTCGCGACTTAAAATAACATTTCGTGATCGCATTTAAGAATCAAATGAATCGACTGAATGAATCTAATGAACAAATCCCCGTTGTTAATAAACGCTTTCTTATGTACGCGATTTTATGTTTTCAGAATGTTGTAGAATTAGCGCAATTTCATTCTAAATAATAAACGCCTATCTTACTTAATTTCTTGGAAATGCTCATTAGCGTTCAAATTTGTAGAGCTTTATTATCTTGTTATCTGATTCCACTTATTCGTGACGCGCGCTGCGTCTTCTTGTTTAACACATATACTATTATTGTGGCGTCGCATACTAATGCAAAAGGTAATCAATTTTATTGCCAATAAAGGGTTTCGATCAGCTTCTTTAATACAGTATACCATATTAATTAATTCTTGACGTGTGAAATTCATTATGACATCAACAAATTAAACGGAAAATTTTTAAGATAATTAATATTGACAAGATATGTCAGATGTGATGCTAGTAGCCTACTTAGTTTTCTCTAGTCCCAAAACTGCATAAAAAACATGTTTTTTCAATTTTTCAGAATTTTTTTCATGTAACCTATAAAACATTATGTCAATAGAAAGCTCCACAAAAACGCTATTCAATGGCAAAATCCAATATGGCGGGTGCCATTTAAAAAAATTGACTTTTTGTTTATTTTGCGTTTTGCTTCACCTTGTACAATAAAAGGAAAAAATAAGCACATCGCACTATCGATAATAATACAACAGGATATGGAAAATTATGTCGTGAAAGAATCAACTCTCCAAGTTCAATAAGAAAACTTCTGCAGTTTTTCAAAGTTGACATGATTTTGACATAAAATGACTCATAAAAAGCAAACTGTCCATTATAGACATATAGTTCCTCTATATAATTTTGATAAGCATCAAAAGAGCTTTTAGAATATGGTATCAAATCTAGGGTGTTTCATTTAAAAAAACATAACTTTGGTTTGGAAACCATATTGGCACACCCTGTATATAGGTGAAAATATTTTTAGATTGTGCGGCCTAGCCGTGGCTATCGTTTAAAAAAACGGAAGTTGATATCTTAAATAACATAAAAGTTATAGAACTTTTAAGTAGGACGTGGACACCCTGTATACAGTCGACGTTATAAGCAAATACATATAAACAAAAGTGCAACATAATAAGCTGTGATTAAATTTACTAAAAAATGCCAATCTTTTACAAACGTTGTTTGTGTTTCTGCAGTAATAAAATTAACAAATATTGGGTTAGTGATCACTAGATAAAGGAGGCTCCATGGATCAGACTGGTTCGCTCGCATATGACTACTGATCTCCAGGTCCCGGGTTCAATTCCCAACACAGACCACTTGAAAAATGTTAGATGAGCATTTTTCACAAAAATACACCCTCCTTCAGATGAGAGGTAAAATATAGATACCATGTATGTGTTGTCACGCACGTTAAAAATCTCTACCTTGCTTGGAATAGCAAGAGTTCGGTATAATTCAAAATTTTCAGGTAAAAAATTTGTTTCCTGGCTAATGTAGTACCTTCGAGTGGAGCATTGGAAAATCAAATATAAGACCACTAGATAACCAATATAGTAAATAATTATAATCAAGTGGAGCAGATTTCACATTTGCAAATTGGTTTAAAAACTGTGCTGACATTAAATATCCGTAAAAGTCTGATGATACGGTCCATGATGATCCTGAAGTAAAATGAAAAAACCATGCTACCCTGAGCAATGCTTAAACTATGAATGCAAAATCTCTCATTCCTAATCACTATAAAGCATCGATGTTAGTTAGGAGTGGAATCTTTAATTATTTAGTAGTTAAAAGTGAAAAGCTTATATAAAGAAACCACTTTATTATTTCAAGATTAAATTACTACCTGGAAGTGGAATTCATACTTATTGTTTTAAGATGATTTTTAGGCAAAGAAAATCTTTTATAAATAAAAGTTATAGATTAAATTTGAATGTAAAGGTCAAAAGCTTTGCTGTTACATAAATTATACAAACAAGACTTTTGTTGCAAAATAACTGCAAGATGGCTTTATTTGTTGATATATGCTAAAATTAAGATGTACTTTTAAATATATTCTAAAAAAAAAGTTGCTTTATTTATGACCCTAAAGCAATGTGAAACACTGGTAACAGGGCCTAATAAATACAAAAAAAGAACTAGTGATAAAGGCACAATCATTCAGTTAACTGTGTTGCACTACTAAAATAAGTACATAAAGACAATTTCTTATTTTTAAGTAATTAATTATGTTAATATACCTCTACATGACATTTAAAGCTTATCAAATATAATTCCAAACCAGTAATGTGTACGGAATATTTAAATTTAAATTAAAAGATATGTTATTTTAGTAAATGATTCCTGATGCATACTTGACTTTTAACATATAACATTTAACACTGGTAAAGTATATCACATCATGGATCTTTATAATCAGAGATATAGTGCTTTAAAAGTTTGGTAAATATTCGTTTTTTAGACAATTTCAATAATGCAGGCGTCTCATTGTAAACCAACACACTGCAATAAGTAGGTGATGTTTGACTTTTTGTAGTCTTTAATAGGTTTGTTCTAAATCTATTTGATATTCTAGTCTGTAGTTATGTATTTTGTCTCCTGTTATTAAGGCACAATTAGATTTTAAGTGTTTGTTTGAGATATTGTGTATTAGTTTTATCTGTTCTAACATACGCAATTTAAAAATAGGATTCAAATGACAAATTGCATAGACAAGTTTGATAGGAGTGTAGTATTCAATCTCGAATAACACTTTGATGACTTTATTTTGCATTCGTTGCAGTGGATTAATTATATATTTTGAACAGTTTATCCAGCATGTTATTAGATATCTGCAGAATGGTACTATAAAACTATTATAAATTAATCTTTTGGTTGCAATATTAAAAACAAACTGACCTCTTTTTATTGCTCCTGTCATAGAAGCAAACTTTTTAATTATTGTCATAACATGAGACTTCCAAGTTAGCTGGCTGTCAATAATTAGGCCATCATCATTAGGTCTTCAGTCCTAGAACTGGTTAGACGCGTACCATCATTGTTCTGAACTAACCTACAGATTTCCCTGAAATATGCACAGTTTGCATCTATAACTGTCTGATCTAGTTCTACATCTACCTCTTTTTTCCTATCTCTGCTTGTAATATATCACATACTATTCCCCAAAAATGCCTTAGAACGTATTCCGCCCTACTATTTCTCTTTTTCCCCAGATATCCTTGTTCCCCTACTATTTCTGTAACTTATTTGTTATTATCTTTGTCTGTCCATGCTATCGTCCTCATTCATCTGGAGCATTTCAAAAGACTGCTACCGTTATTCTGTCTGCATTTCAGCCTGTCCGTATTTCATAGGCATACTGTGCTGTGCTCAACACATATGCTTTCAACAATTTTCTTCTTATTCTGTTTGTTGTCTTTCCTCATAGGCGATGTTCTTTCTTGTTAGATGCAGTTCGATCACTTTCTATTGTTTTACAGTTATATGCCCTATTTCTCCGACCTTCAATGGTTGTGAAGGGAGGTAAGCAGTCTGTGGCTGCCAAGTTCTCCCAACACTTAACCATTTGGCGATTTAATATATTTTCCAATTTATCTTTTCGCACAGTTAACATTAATTGCAGGTATTTCGCAGCCATTAGGTTTTCCGTCTCAAAACTGTTTGGACACGTACCTGCACTTATTTATATTCTGAGCTAGCCTACATAGTTCCCTGAAATTCTCACACAGCATGTGTATTCAGGTTAATCTTCTTTGGGAATTAAACCACTCATAGTTTTTAAAATCAACTTTATTTACGTTTCGATCCATGACCTAGGATCGTTGTCAAAATTATAATTAGGCCAAGATACTTATAAGATTCTACTCTTTGAATATGTACATTATTTAAGGAAACTGAAATATATCCTTCTAGTTTATTCTTGTGTTTTATCGGCATATACACCGTTTTATTTAAGTTAATACAAAGTTTATTATGGACTAATCAGCTAGAGTATATTTTTAAATCTTCATTTATTAAATTTTGCAGCTGAGACAAATCATACCCCGAATAGAGGATCGCAGTGTCGTCTGCATACATAAAATATCTGCCCCTTAGCTCCACAAATTGTAGACTGTGTACGTAAATCAGATACAGTAATGGATCGAGAATAGAGCCCTGCGGTACACCTATACTAATGTTAGAAGTTATACTTTTATGCCTTTCGTATACTGTAAAGTGATGCCTATTTGTTAGATATGACTTTATTAAATCAAATGCAACACCTCTTATTCCGATTTTATAAAATTTTTCCATTAAAATATTAATGTTTACAGTATCAAAAGCCTTTTGTAAGTTAATAAATACCAGAATTGTGTATTTATTTTTATTTAATTCTTTTATTATTAGTTCAATTAAGTCAGTAGTTGCCCCAAGCATACTACTCCCAGGCAAAAAACCATACTGATAGTTGTCAAAATTATAAGAAGTAGCAATGAATTTCATAAACCTTTCTTTTATTGCTGACTCTATGTTTTTTGAGAATATACTTAATAGTGAAATTGGTCTATAGTTACCCATCTCATGCCGACTACCCGCTTTGTATACAGGTATTATTTTAACAATTTTTAGTTCTTGTGGAAAGATACCATTGCAACAGGAGGTGTTAATTAACTTAGTAATGTTTATTAATAATGCATCACTACAGATTCTAAGCAAATCTTGTTTTGAAATATTATCTACACCTAGAGCAGCATTATTTTTTAAATGTTTTATAACATCTAGAACTTCCACTGTTGTTACTGGATATAGGAAAATTGATTTACCCCATAACTGTTCCCTAAATTCTATATTGGTAGTTGTGTTGATTTTTGAGACAATATCAGACCCAATCCTATTAAAGTAAGAATTGAATTCATTTGCAATGTCTTGAGCAGATTTTATAATCCTGTCTCCTGTGTTTATATATTCAATATTTATGTTAGGTTTAGAGAAGTTGCAATTATTTGTGATTTTGTTAATAATCTGCCAGTTTTTACGAGGATTGTTGTTTGTTTTCCGAAACTCTTGTTCTGCCCATTGTTTCCTTAATTTACG
This sequence comes from Platerodrilus igneus, assembly GCA_036346225.1. Lineage (NCBI taxonomy): Eukaryota > Metazoa > Arthropoda > Insecta > Coleoptera > Lycidae > Platerodrilus > Platerodrilus igneus. Next base: position 1,087,832 of record JARFIW010001001.1, on the reverse strand, counting down.
CCCTAAAATATTTAACTCATTTTTTAGTTGTTTAAACTTAGCTACTACCTGCTCAAAGAATAGCGATTTCATCCTTCTATAAGCCTTATCTCGTTCTTTCATTTTTAGAATGTATAAGGAAGAGATCCAAGTATTGCCTTGTTCTATTTTTATTTGTTTGAATTTTATGCAACTGGCTTTCGTTGTATGTATTAAATGAGTTAAATCTGTAAAAGTACTTATCTGTTATCATTAGTAGTTAGTTCAAATCAGAGACGTTCCTTCCAAATTTCATACTCAATTTTAGATTTTATAATATTTTTATTTCTAGTTTTTACCGGATAATTAATTACAACATTCATAAATTTATGGTCTGAAATACAATGATCTTCAAGATTAATATGACTATTTAAATCATGGTAAACAACAACATGGTCTATTATACTGCTTTTATAACATCCCGCTCTAGTGGGACAGTTTAAGTCATTAATTATTTTAAAGGCATTCATATAGATCACATTGAGATATTCTCCAGATTCTAAATCCTTCTCTAAAATATCGATGTTCAAGTAACCGATCACTATACTTTTTTGTTTTTGTTTGGATAACAATGCATTAAAGAGTTCTAAAAAATTTTGAAACCCACTAGAAGGTGGTCTGTAAATCACTATTATGTGAATGTGTGTTTGAACTAAGTTAATGTGTAATACTTCACAATTATACAAGAACGAGGAGTTAATTATGTTGAATTGAATACCTTCTTTAATGTACAGAGCGACACCTCCACCTCTAGAGTCTCTGCATGCAAAACTAGAATGATACCCTAGTATATTGTAGTGTTGTGTTTCACTAGCATACAACCAAGTTTCAATTACTGCTATTATATGAATATTATTTTTTAAATTACAAATAGCTTCAATGTTACATAATTCATTACGAATACTATTAGTGTTTATATATAATATTTAATGTAGTGTCTGCATCGAGAAAAAAAAGGAAAAAAGAAAAAAATTTCAAATTCCTAGCTTATGATAGAATATTATGGTAACATTTGCTTATTTATTATTTCTTCGGAGGTAATTTTGATCACACTTATTTGCTCATCTCTTTTGGCATATACAAAGCCATCACGTGTTCACAAGAATTTTCAACGTAGCTCAATTTTTTTCTTTCGGGCTAATACAAACAAGTTGCGATTCTTTGCCGTTAAATTTTCGTTAATAAAAACCGAGTTTTTTCTGCGATTCCAATTCCAATCTCATTTACATAAACACTTTTCCATTTTCTTCTAGCCAAAAATATCTCCTTAGTAGATCTTCTAAGAAATCTCACAATAATAGCTGATGACCCATTTGATCTGGAAGGTAACCAATGTGAAATGTCTATATCGGTAAGTTCAATATCACAACCAATAGTTTTTGCCACCTTTTGTACTAGGAGGTAAGTGTTTTCATTAGGTAGAACAGAAATACCATGTATCTCAACATTGTAAGATCGATTTTTCCGCTCAATATCATCCAGTTTCATTTCGATAGCATCGTTTAATTGCTTCAACTTAAAATTTTCTTCTTTTACAGCAGCCAATGCTTTAGTAAGTAGTTTGATGCAATCATTGTCTTGACGTTGCTGCTCAAATTGTATAGATATGAAATCCATAGAAATTTGCATCTCCTTGATCACAACTATTAAATCATTTAAAGATGGATTTTCAGGGATTGGTAACATAATGTAATTTTTTGATGACTGCAGAGAATTACTATTTTCCTGTAAAACTCCACAGCATATCACACTAACCTCATCAATTTTTTTTAAGTTGCCCACTCGTCTAGCACAGCTGTTATGAAATTTTCTATCACAATTAAAGCATTGAAATCTACCAGTACATTTACTTTTGCAGTAACCACATTTTGATTCTACAGGATCTCCCATTATAGTATCTATTTTGTATAGTATAGTGTTGAATATTGATTAAGCAGAGTAACATTAATATGAACTCCAACTATTATATAAATAAACTTGATGTCTCTTATCACATAAATAATACACACCTGCTGTGTCAATTTCAGTCCTTGTAAGAAATTCTTTTTAGGAATTTTGCAAGTTATTTTATTGAATTCCAGTAATCAATACTTAGAAATAATAAAGTAAAATCAGCCACACACAATCATAAAAAGTTTCTTTTATATCTTCACCATGTTTGTATCGTAATAGATGCCACGAGATTACTTAATATTCCCATTTTAAATATTATATTAAAACTATTTGTAACATGGCCTTTTTTAAATGTATGCTTATGTTTACTCTGACATGATTACCAACATGAAATTTAGATTTTGTATCAGCAATTTTTGTATGTGTAAATGACAATCTGAGGACATTTATTTTATTATATTTCTTAATCTTTGATGGCTTCATCTTTGTAAAACTGCGGATTGTGATGTTGTATTGATTAGTGCCCTTTTTATAGTATGTATACATTTATATGTCTTACAAATTAAATGTGAACATTATATCTTTTATAGTACTAATAGTACATTTAACAATATTCGCTTACTCAATTAATGCTTCAATTTTTGTTATATAGTTTACCTAGTCAAATTGCAAATTTTTTGATAATTTTCAATTTCTATAGGACACCATAACAACTAGAGTAGATTTAGTGTTTACTAGCATTGCCCAAATAAATTTGATAAAACAATTAATAACATTCGAAACTATGTGTTGTTAATAGGCACGTAATCTTACTCTTGATAATATATCTATAGCAGGATGCCTATTAGTTGACTAATTGTAAAATCTATATTATTTAAAAAAAAAGCTTAATATCACATGTATGTGCTGTAACATAAATATCACATTTTTGCAATTCAAGAAATGTCTTGTTTCAGACTTCAAATTGATTAGAATAAAATGTAATTAAGGAAGTGGAATTATATTCCGTAAAATTTTCTATAATTTGATTACCTGTATTTTCATGTAATTCGTATGGACTTCCATCATGATAAAGTTGATGATGTTGATGCAGGTACCTAACAAATTTTGTAAATGCTCATTTTATTTAACAATGTTTACTTCTCTTAGTTCTGTTCTATTAGAATGTAGTTTATTAGTGAGACCAGAAGTATTTGAAAATATTTAAAGGCATAATAGATTTACAAGTTCGTTAAAATTATCCCAGTGAACAAAATTTATAAAACTGCTAATTACTTTCATTAATATTCACTATCTCAAACGTTTTTACTTACTAAAAGATAGGGTTTTATGATGCCTTGGGGTGGCAGGGTACATGTTAAGAATTCATATTATTCACTTATAGATGAAATTTATTTCAAAAAATTTCATCTATGACCATCTGTTCTTTCAATAATAGCCAAACAGTTTTCTAAATGTCATCGATTCTATCCAACTCAAGTCTTTCTAAATGCCAATGCGTATATTTCAGGAGCTTTCAAGTATTGTGGTGTGTTTCTCCTTTGTACATTGTAGTTCCTATAAAATTTAAAACATTATGCAAAATCATTGGAGTTATTCGTTGTGAACAATTTGTTTTAGTTTTGAAATTCTTATACCGGGCACCTTTATCATATTGTTGTGAGTGGTGTAATATTGTTTTCGAACGTGCTTGTTTGCAAAATGTGTTGTATGAACAAGGAAATGCTTGCGATTATATTTAATTTCGGCAGTGTATGCTTGAATTATAATTCATTACATGTTTATTTTTGGCAACGTGTAGTAGTGTTTGAAATGTACAAATGTGGCTGCAGTGGTTGTCCCTTAGGCGTGATGCTTTAAGCTAGTGATGGTCCAACCAATGGAAAGTGTTGCAAATTTTTTATTTGTTTTTTGCGATGTCTTTCGTATTTGTTTAATTCAATCACTCGAACACATTTTGCTAAAAACAACATTATGCAATAGTTCAATTAAAGCTGCTGCTCCTAATTATATATTATTGAAGTTAATCAATGAGTAATAACTTACGGTTTCACCCGCGATAATATGTACTAATGCCATTTATGTCATGCCATACCATTGTTACATGCCAAAATTGGCATTGTACATTTTTAAATATGTGACTAAATTGCCGCCACTATTTTAAAATAGACTTGTTCATTTCCGTCATTTCGGACAGTTGGGTTTGCGCAAAGGAATGCGCAAGCGCGGAGTGATGGGCGAGTGCGCGGTTTGCGACACGACAGGAGGATTATTAGCCACGTGACGTCAAACGGTAACGTTTATCTGTGTCGTGTTTTCTGTCTTTTCCTTTTTTTTTAGGATGTAGGTTTCCTTATCTCTTGCCTAATCGTACCTCTACCTGGTTATCCTTGCCGCTCCCTTACAAACAAATTTGGATCAACAATGGCGTGACGTAACCCACCCGGAAACAAGGAGATGCCCTGAGATTAACTGCAAGGCGCGTTTAAAGTGAGTACTTTGCTCTATTTACATTTTAAGTGCAATTTGTATCATTGTAAACGTGTATGGTATGTGATACAATTTGACACGTAATTATGTCATTATTGTGCAATATTGTAAAACTTGGATCGAATCAGTGTCGCTGACAGTAGCAGTGGCGCTGAATACGTACACGGGAATGTATCACCATTCGATACAAGGTTGTTTGGTTTAGACCAAAAATCTAAATTACTTCTATAAGAGATAAAGTAGGAAAATAATACAAAGGCAGAACGTATGTTTTGTAAACTGCTATCTAAATTCAAAAACACCTTGTTATTACAAGTTTAATTCTACCAATAATTTATGAAGTGATTTTGGACTAACAATTTTGTGAAAATTGCTCATAGTAAATTTTAAATCGACCTATTCTCAAATTAGTACTTACTGTTCAAAATTATTCTTAGACAATGCTCACGATCCTCTGACAATTTTTAATATTAAACAAAGTTAAAAATGCTATAATATCAACTATCCTATGTACGATTAACATTCTGCTAAGATGTTATATAAGGTGTGAACCTCATATTACAAATATGTTTATTTCGCAGTATTTTAAATTATTTAAGTTCCTCCTTCTTTTAAAAAGTATCGTAAAGTACTAAATTACTTTTTGAAAATTGTTTGAAAAATTACACTGGATTCTTTTCTTTACTTCGTTTTTACTGTTCTACATATCTATTACCAAATTTATTTTATGTACATGGAATAAATTAGTAAAACAATAATTCCATATTTTTTGTTTAACTTTTGAGTCGTCTATTAAAAATGAATTTAGGAATCAACATAATCGCTTAGGTCTTTGGATGTCCGTGCTGGGTCTAGTGTACAGGTAGCCAACATATTTAATTTTGTGATATTTTTGTGTAAAGAAATGCAGGCCTCTACATTTTTGTCCAGTATATTTATATATTTTTTTTATGTTTGTGTCCTAGGGTTTAAAAGTTTGTACCGCAATTGATAATCATACATTTTTTGACACATGGTTTATTGGCAGGTTATCGCCACTTTCGCTCAAGTTAAGGTTTTTAATCAATTGTGTACTGATAAAGATTAGTGAGTCATTAAGCATCTTTACTTATTTCTCTTGTTTGCTAATAGAGTATCTTTTTTTTAAATCCTGTTGGCCATTATTTCCATCTGTATTCGACCATGGGTCACTTTTTACTAAAACATTCCTGTTAACATCCCTTTGATAGCTTTTGGCAAAACTCTGCTTTAAAATGTTTTATCAAACTACCAAGTGAAAGAGGTTGCTATACGATGTTAAGTTATTGACTACTATATCTTTTCCATTGAAATTAAATTTTTAAGGTTATTTCTTTTTACATTATATCTTATACCATATTTATAATAATCAAACTCATCGCTAAATACGCTGCATGTGAATTCTCTAGATAAAGGTTCTAGTTGTTGCAACTAAGATGTAATACGTAACAAACTTACAATATCTTAAGTGTAGTCATTTACATCTTCCAGGCTGTAGTCTACATCAAATCTTTCATTCTCATTATAGTTTCTTTGGTATATGTTCAACAATAACAAATGCTTCAATAAAATTTATTTCATCCAATAGCCATTTTTGTGGCATACAATTTTCTTTTCTGACAAACACAAAGTAACAAACAGCTTCATTTTCAATTTTTACTGTATTTATCTAGAGCTGATTTAGTAGCTATATATTATAATTCTTTGGTAATAGGCAGACGCATCTGCTTATAAATTACATCCCAATTTTGAAGTATCTTTATGTTATTTCTTAAAATATTCCTTTTATTAATTATTATTTTCTTAAGCTCACTTCCTAATTATTTATGCCATTTGCAAAATTATACAATAACTACCCCACCAATGCAGCTATTTGTAAATGTAAAGACATTGTGATAATAGTGGGACTATTCTAATTTGCAAATTAAGTAGTGATTAAACACTTTTCTGCGTTTATTATCAATATTGCCGTCAACAACCAAGAATTCATAATTATCAACACAACACAGTATACACATTTAGATGATTTGATTGTTCATATTAGTATTAATGTGATTTAAATCACCTTGTTTACACAAGATTTTTATATTACGGTTCCTGTCAATAGAATGTTTAGGAATGCTAGTACATGTATAGCAGAGAAAAACGTATCAGTTGTTTTTACATATTACAAAACATTAACAACCTTATGAAAACTGTTTATTATATATAAACATAATTATCAATTATAAAGGAAGAGCATTTTGGAATAATAATAGAACCGACATTACCCTTTACAGCTATAATTTTATATTCAAATCGTCTATGAAATTCTCAAAATGGGGTAACTAATGTTGGTAAAAGTAAAAACACAAAGCCATTCTCATGTATCTTTTAACAAAATGTTTGGTAGATTAACAGGGTAAGTTTCAACACGTAACTGGAGTCATCTCGAGTGTAATAAATATTAAAATAAATAACTAGAGGTAACTACTTAATATACAATGTCAATGAAAAATGTGACATGCTAGGGGAAAAAATCTCAACAGTTGTCTTAGTTTAGCAAAAACATCTTATAAAAATATACTGCATCGTGGAATGTCCAAAACATACTATTTATGAATATAGAGAAAATTAAAATATAAAATAGATCAATGATGACATTTTTAGAAAATAAAAATTAAAGCTAAACCGGCTTGAAGGTACTGATAAACACGAATAATTATCACTTAATTTAGCGACTCCATAGGCTCGTATTTACCATATTTCAGTTGTGCTTAATTAATAAAAAAAGCTTGAAAATAAAACGATTATAGTGGACTGTATATTAATTAAAAACGAATAAACTGAATGTAACATTACCATGCAACATAACACATGTGCATCGATAAATAAATCTATATTACAAATTTTAATGCGAGAGCGATACAACCATGACCCGCCATTACCATAACAAACGTGCAAATCCAAGCATGGTCAAACCGCAACTGCTCTCTTAGCGCAAGCAGCCCCTTCCTCCTTGAACAATGTAGGTATAGTTGCTCGTCACTACCATAAACTGCCCACGAGCACCAAATCACTCACTTCACAGTAACTAATCTAACACTTACAAAAAATCAAATAATAAAGTCAAAGATACAAACAAAGGCGTATGCAACATTCAAATCCTAAAATAGAACTAAAGATAATAATCCTCGTAATAACCCTTAAAAAATTATTAACATCAAAAAAATATCTACTCAGACCAAACTAATTACTAAGTATCCGATTCAATAGGAAGAATCGCAATTTTAGACACTGAAGTGACAAAAGTGCCATTTTTAGTTTTTAAGTGAACAACTCCAACTTTATTGTCTTTACCTGGTATAACCTCAATTATACGTGCTATCGCCCACTCTAATGACGGTAAGTTATCATTTTTAATAAGAACTAACATACCTTCTTTTACATTAGGCATAACTTTTTCCATTTTGGTCTGTTTTGCAACTGGCCTAAATAGTCCCTAGACCCAGCCTTCCAAAAACTATATTGTAATTGCGTACAAAGTTTCCAAAATTTAAGTTTGTTTATTGGCACATCTAATACATTACCTTCTGGAATACAAGCTAAAGATTCACCAATTAAAAAATGGCTTGGCGTTAAACAAGACAAGTCTGATGGATCTTCAGTAAGGGTACACAATGGCCTTGAGTTCAACATGGCTTCTATTTGAATACAGACCGTGTTAAATTCCTCATAAGTCAATTTAGTCAGTTCAATTACCCTTTTTAAATGGTATTTGAACCCCTTTATGTTACTCTCCCACAACCCCCCAAAGTTTGGGCTATATGGTGGGATAAAAGACCACTTTATACGAAATTCCCCTATATAACTTTGAAACTGCTGATTAGTTTTTAAACAACTGTATAATTTCCTCAACTCATTATCAGATCCTTTGAATGTGCTCCCGTTGTCACTAAAAATCATTCGCGGTACACCTCTCCTACTGACAAACCTCTTTAAAGGATTTATAAATGTAGTAGGTAAAATTATTGGAAATTTATGTTGAAACGAAAGTGCACTGTTATGCAGCCTTCCTCTTACACGCAACAATCCTTGCGAATTCAAAAACGGATTCAGTGATAATAATTTCGAATTACAAGATTTACCTGCTTTAATTTCTGCAATCTCTTTTGTAAAATACTCCGTTTGTACTTGTTTTAATATAATTGTACGCGATTCATCTATCTCTTGTATTGTTAAATTACTAGTTTTTTTGTTAGTTTTATTCCTACAATTGTAAATAAAACGCAAGCAATATGCCAAAATTCTTTTCATTTTCATAAAATTTGAAAACTTTTCGAATAATGCTAATTTATCTTTACTCTGGACTACAACATTCACTACGGGCTTTATTTCTGACAACATTTCTCTAAACTCGGACGGTCGAAGGTATTTGTCAACTGTACAATCAAGTGTCCCTAAAAATTCAGGATCCTTCCACCACAAGATACAATTTTCTATATTGCGTGGTAAAACTTCTCTCGAAACAAGATCGGCCGGATTTTCATTAGAACGGATATAACACCACATAAATTCGGACGTTACTTCCTGAATCAATTTAATTCTATTGGCGACATAAGTATTAAGTTTCCAATATTCTATTTTCAACCATGCTAACACAATTTTTGAATCGCAAAACAAACAAACCTTTTGTATTTTATCCTTCAGCATACCAAAAATTCGATTTATTAATCTTGCTAATATCAATGCCCCGTTTAATTCTAATCGCGGAATGCTTGTTTTATTTTTCAACGAATTTATTTTTGATTTGGAAGCTAACAATTTTATTTCCACTGTATTACTGACCGTAACTACTCGTACATAAACACAAGCACCTTGTGCATATTGCGAAGCGTCACAAAATCCAACAAGTTCAATGGAAACAGCTTAGGAAAAATTTAAATATCTATTGATTTTAATTGCTGGCATGTACCTTAATCCCTGTGAAAATGTTTGCCATTCTTCCTTTAATTTATCAGGTAATTCTGTGTCCCAGTCCAGACCTGCAGCCCATATTTTTTGTATCAATAATTTTGCCACAGTAATAACTGGAGCCAAAAAGCCAAAAGGATCAAATAACCTGGCAATAAAGCCCAAAACAAATCTTTTGTTGCATGTTGCAGGAACGATTTTCATTCCACAACTCATTATAAATTGATCCGTATTTACATCAAACGATAGACCTAGGGTTTTTAAAATACTCCTTTTTTCATAAGTAATATTTGTTTCTTCAAAATGTTGAAGTTGTCGTGGAATATTTTGTACTAATTCCACGTGGTTGGAACACCATTTATGTAATTCGAATTCAGCTAACCCCAGTAATTTTATAAGTTCAACTTGAGCTTGCAACAAACTTTCTTTATGATCTGCACCAAAAAGGCAGTCATCAACATAAGTATTAAAACGCAAAATAAACGAAGCTAAGGGAAATTCTGTTTCTCCCTCAACAGCTAATTGTAATAAATATCTCGTTGCTAAATGAGGACTGGATTTCAAGCCGAAAGGCAACCGTTTAAACTGCATGACCTGCAGCGGTTGATTTCTATTCTCCCTCCAAAGAAAATTTAAAAGTTTTCTGTGTGTGGGTTCTATCGAAATTTGCAAATACATCTGTTTTATATCAGCCATACAGACGTACCTATAAGTACGGAATAAAAGCAAAATGTCAAATAACTCAGGCTAAACAATATCTCCATTGCACAAAATACTGTTCAAAGAAACACCAGTTTTTGTAGTGGCACTACCGTCCATTACAATTCTAAGTTTCGTCGTAATTTTGTCATCTCTTACTACACCATGATAAGGCAAAAAATACCAATTCTCATTATGTAATGTAAAGGGATCAACCTCCACATCTTCTATAAACCCTCTACTTAGGAATTCCTTAATAAATTGCGAATATTTTAAATATAAACTTTCATTTGCTACAAATCGTTTTTCTAAGTTTTCAAAGCGTTTGAGTGCCATAGAAGCTGAATCTCCCAACTGGAACTCTTCTAAATTTACTTTTAAAGGTAAATCGACTTGTAACCACCCGTCAACTCTTGTAAATTTATTTACAAAACACTGTTCTGCTATTTCATTTTCAGTCAGCGATTCTTGGTCATTTTTAATAAAAACATTTTCAGTTTGCCAAAACTTTTCCATCAACTGATTTAAATTTTCTTCAGAATCAATTACCGCACTATGTAAGGAATCTGCGTGCAAACTAGCTCCACATCTTACTTTTGTAGTGAACGGCACTTTTCCACTCACAAAGTAACCAAAATAAGAATTCTGAAAATTAGGCTGATTTATGCCCATTTATATATTTTGCGGAAGCAAAACCGAGAAAAAAATATCTGCTCTTAAAAGAATGTCTACCTCAGCTGACTCAAAAAAATTGTCATCAGCCAACGATGGTAAACCCTTTGGCAATTTAAAACTGCTGAAATCAAAACTTAATTGAGGCAATTCAACTGTAATTTTCGGAATAACCCCGAAATCATGAGAAATTTCATAATTCCCATATCTCGAACGAATCGACAAGTCGATCCATTCTGAACACTCTGTCGAATTATCACAAATACCAGAAATTTGAGTTAATTTCTTTGTACAACACGTGTCTAATCCCAATTTGTCACGCAATTTAACTGTAACAAAACTAGTCTGTGAGCCTGAATCTAACAAGGCTCGTGCCAAAAGTAATTCACCTTCAGAGTTTTTTACTAATATTGATGCCGTAGACAATAAAACAAATTCTGAAATAGTAGACTTTACTTTAGTTATCCCCTGAGCAGCTACCACATTATCTACCGCATTTAACTAAACATCCTTATGCAAAAATGTGTGATGCTCCTTGGATTGGCATATGAAACATTTGAGATCAACAGAACAGAGTTGACCCACATGTACATTTAAACATATTTTACACACTTTGTTTTCCGAAATACACTTTTCTCTTTCCTGCATGCTTGCATTTTTAAATTGATCACACTTAAAAATTGGATGACCTCCATGCTTGCAAAATTTACAATTTACCGAGTTTGAATTCACTCTTTGTCTGCCTTTCTAAATTTTTTGCTTAAAGGATTTACCAGAATTCGGTACAACAGTAATAGTGTTAGTTACAGGTTTAAAATGTGTTTGCTTACTAATTGTTTTACTATTATTTTGAAGTTTGACACTCGCTTTAGTTAATTCCGAATTCAAAGCCCTCCTATCCAAAAATTCTAAAAGTTCTTCCAAATTAGCCCTAGAATTAGGTTTTCTCTCATTTTGATAAGCTCGATTGCTATAAACGTCTAGCTTGAAAAGTATAAGATGAAGTATCATAGCATCCCAAATTGATTCCCCTAAATTTTTTAGATAAGCTACAGTTTGCATTATTCTGGCTACAAAGTCCCGTAACATACCCGAGTCATTAAAATTTGCAATTGATAATTCCATTAAATCTTTGATATGACAATCAATAATCAAATAATCATCTTTATACCTTTTTTGTAAAATATTCAGTGTCGAATTATAAGAATTATTTTCCATGGGCAACGCAGATATTAACCGCAATGGCTCATCTTTTAGATGTTTGCGTAAATACATCAATTTTTCAATATTGTCCAAATTTGGATTTTTGTCAATAAGAGTTATGAAAAGTTCAAAAAACGATTTAAAACCTTGAATTTGCCCCGAAAATATAGGTAATTGTAAGGCTTCCAATTTAATATTTCCTTTGACAACATTATTTGTGCCTTCACTAGAAGATCCCTCAGACCTGCCTTGCAATTTCAACAATCTTTTAAACTTAGCGCAAGTCATTGTATACAATTTTTCAACCACCTCTGCTTCATCAAAATTATCTTCCACTTCATATTCTTGCAACTGACAACAAACATGCATAAACTCATCAAAACTACTTTTAATAAGCTCGAATTTAATATTTATTTCTTCAAAATCTAATTCCGCAATAGACATCGCTTCTGCTTCTACGGGGTAACTATTCGACCTAGTTATGTTGTTCTTTAAAAATGGACGTTCACCTAACAAAGTCTTTTTACCCTTTGTCATGATGATAAATACAAATTTTCGCTCACACAATTTTAGTTGCAATGAGTCGCCTAACGTTTCTTGCTACCAGAATATAATAAGTAAATATACCTGCAGTTCTTACAAAAACCAACTATTGGTAATTTTGTATAAAACTGAAATTCCAGAACCAACACATTAAAATATAATTGCTTGTTTGGCTTACCTTTCTTATCTCCAGGCGAAGACAGCTGTATACAATACCAAGGTCTCTCCTCGCCGACAATATAACGATGTGCAGGTGTCTTTTCGTCTATCCTTATTTACCGAACAGGCAGGAAAAAAAATGAAAGCTTCTCCGTCCTTGCATACACAATTCAAGTTAAAACTTTCGTTCCACTGATATGACCGTTGGGAATTAACCAGTAAAACTTTCCACAAACTTGTAAAGATATGACCATCTGGAATTAAATCAATACAATTTTGCACTGCACTATTTTTAATTTCAAACGTTTTAACAACACCGATTAGAGAATCATTAACACCATAAGAAAAACACTTAAAATTCTTTCCAATAATATTTTGAATGCTCAATCGGATTGTTAATAATATGGCGAAAATTAATACCACATCCGACTTAATTGAACAATCATTTAAAAATACGTAATAATTCACTACGCATCCGCATATCTCGAATGGACCAATAAATATGATAAACACGAATAATTATCACTTAATTTAGCGACTCCATAGGCTCGTATTTACCATATTTCAGTTGTGCTTAATTAATAAAAAAAGCTTGAAAATAAAACGATTATAGTGGACTGTATATTAATTAAAAACGAATAAATTGAATGTAACATTACCATGCAACATAACACATGTGCATCGATAAATAAATCTATATTACAAATTTTAATGCGAGAGCGATACAACCACGACCCGCCATTACCATAACAAACGTGCGAATCCAAGCATGGTCAAACCGCAACTGTTCTCTTAGCGCAAGCAGCCCCTTCCTCCTTGAACAATGTAGATATGGTTGCTCGTCGCTACCAGGTACCATTGAACAATACAATAAATGACAATTGAAATCTAATACAATAATTTTTAGTGACAAGAACTAATAGATAAAATAATATTGATCACTTAATAGGATGACAATATAAATTTATACTTAAAAATTGAGAAGGGTCATCATTGGTTGAAATCAAGGAGTTTAAAAAAAAGTAAATTCTTTTCAAAACTTTTAAATTCATTAACACAAAATTCATTATCATTTTTTGTTATGTGTAAAATTTTCAAAAAGTCTAAGTAAATACCTGAATTGTTTATACTGATTATTTTGAAATCATGTTCTTGATTGAAGTTGTGGTTGTGGTAAAGAATATGATTAGCAAAAGAGGATTTTGTACATTTAGAGATGTCAAAATTTAGATTGTTTTAGGTATAAATTTATTGTGTTTTTAAGTCGTTGCTACACATTACCGTAGGCGACAAACAAGAAGCACCTTTGATAATTTTGTATTTCAAAGGCCTTTGTCTGTAATTTTCTGGTAAAATGTTTAGAAAAGCTAAACAAACATTTTTAACATCAAGTTCCTTCAAACCCTTCGCCTTACAAACAACAGATGCCCCAAAACCAATATCCACATTTGCAATTGACTTTAAGTTTGCAATTTTGGTTATATCAAATATAATTAGTTTATTAGTTCATTTATAGTTCATTTATAATTTTCGCACTAATGAAACGACTTCCAATATTATGCAAAATAGTATACAATTCCTGATATAAAAATGGTATTAGGGGATCGTCTGATTGAAAAAATTTTAAAAACGGTTCAATTTCTACACAAATTGATTTAAGAAATTGTAATCTAGCTAGTAAAAGTTTATCTGCTAAAATGCCTTTTATTTTTTGGAATGTTCTACTCTCAGGACACTTCTTTAAAGCAACAGATTGTTCAACATATACCCCTACAGGTTTTATGATTTCAATGGCTCTGGTAATAAGTGCTTGATTTTCCACCCAACGTATGCTGCAAAATCGTTTTGGAAATACAATAGAACAGAAAAAGCTGTATAGTTAGCACGTCTTGAAGGAAAGTCTTTAAAAAGATAATAAGAGTGATCGTAAAAAATCTTGCATTCCCAACCCATCTTTTTATCTGCTGTTTTGAATGCCCCATGAATCACATGTATTCCACAAGTTCCAGTGGAAAACAGTTCAGGATCCTCACTGCTTTCATCTTTTAAATATTTGCGCAAGTCTTCGAGCATTCTTAGATTAACGTTAGGACGATCCATCCTTACCTGTACAACTTTTTTCAGAGACAAGCCCAACGAAGTTATAGATTCAATCAATTTATTCATTAAATCAGAAGCAGTTGCATATTTCAAGAATGCCAAATTTAGAAATCGTGTTTGTACAGCATCTGTTGCCTCATCCCAAAATCTGACAATTATGTCCATCTGACCAAGTTGGAATATTTTATTAAGACTTCCGTCAAATGACAAAGTATAAAATGTACACTCTTTTAATTGGTTAGAAAGTTCGTTTTGGATATAAGGTCCTAGTCCATACGTTATAGAATAAGCTATTTTATCCTTGCGAAGCTGTAAATTTTTTGCAATCACACTATCTGGAAACATAGCAGGAAAAATATCGATAGCAGTTGCAAAACTTCTCTCTGAGGAATGTGTCATAACTTTGTGAATACACCATAAAATTTCTGCTATATTTACTTCTTCTCTTTGTAAGTAGGTTAACTTTAATATATTACTATTAAGCAGAATACGTTGAACTATCTTTTGCTAAGGAATTAGGTGCACTTGTACTTGCTACTACTTTATCACCATAAGTGACGACAAGTCCTGTATTTGTATTTAAGCATTCAATACCCATGCTAATTGTAGGCACTTTAAAAAGTGTACTTTGAGTCCCCATCAGTAAAGGTTGCACAATTTTCAAATGTTTTTTACCTTTTTTTTACGTGTGTTTTAACACAATGTATACCACCTTGACTAACATCAAACTCCTTTCTGCACATATTACAAAGCACGCGAAATTTATCTTCACACGGCCGTAACCACAATCTACACTCGTCTAAATTTAACCGTAACGAATTAAACTGGCATTTACCAGGCATATTAATAAAAAAAAGCACTACGGTGCTAAATTTGTTTCAAAATATTAATAAAACCTCCCTCAATTTAAATTAACAGCACATAATAAAATGACCGCCGCCGCGTTGTAACTTGTATTATAAATAACACTTGAGTATGCTATATTTAATCTTTTAATAAGTATAATGAGGAAGGAAAAACAATAGCTTACTTCTTTGAAGCAAGTTAAAAAAATGCAACTCTGAATGAATGGTCCAGAAAGATCCCGTTATGACTAATACTCATGATAACAAGATGAGATGTTTAAACTAAAAATGTAAAAAACCGTCAATTCAATCAACGGTAAAACAGTTGAGTAATTGCGAAGTAGAAGGGCGTGGAAAACTGTCAGAAATCCATTTTTTGGCTAGTAAACTAGAATATGGATAAAAATTTTAAAATAATTATGTTTATCTTCTGCTAACAACTCTGCAAATTTCACAACTGAACTACTTGCATTCGAAAGTAATTTAGAGGTTATCATGTTTCTTATTGACGTTTTTAATAAGTTATAAAATGAACTGAGGCACTCTTTCGCCAATTCCTTTTAGACTTGTAAAGTGATAATATATCAATTATCAACAGAGATGTATTATTCAGATCAATACATGCAGAAATAGACGGCCCTTGCTAGAGTGCCTAAAGATCCAGCATTAAAGCACTTAAATAATTTAATTGAGAAGAATGGATTTAGCCTGAAGAGATATGTAATGTAATTTGTTTTCGACTATGAATGTATTTACAGTCGTTGTATCCGTTCGGACAATTTTTAGTAGTAAAACATTTCTAAGAATAACCTAATACCTGCACACTATTTTCGCATATATGTACCTATATATTTTTAGGCACTTTAGCAATCACAAAAGTTTTATTTTATACACAATGAAAGACTACAAAATATAAGTCAGACTTTGTAATGTCTAAAAGCAGACACTTAATTTCCATACGCGAAGTATAAATTCCGCACTTTTTCCGCATATCCGGACTTGCTCTACAAAATCAGCACTTTTTCAGTACTTTCCGGATTTTCCGTACCAGTAGACACCCTGATTTGTGAGCTAATTGAACATATTTTTGTGTGTAAACTTATGCAGTATGGGGTTTAACCATCTTTCAAACATATGTTATTGAATAATATGCTGAGTTTGATGTGCTTTTATTTGTTCGAAAAAGCTTTGCAAGTACGAATGGTTATGATGCAATTAAAATTATTGTTCATCGTTGTGGTGAAAATTTGTAATGTAATATATAATGATAGTTGTTACTTCTAGAGAGATTTGATGTAAAGACTATAGTATAATGTACTGCAAACGTCCATTGAAATTTTATATCCAAATCGTCTATGGAATTCTCAAAATGAGATAACTAATGTTGATAAAAGTAAAACACAAATCCATCCTTGTGTATCTTATAATAAAATGTTTGGTGAATTGGCACGACGAGTTTCAACGCCTAATTGGTGTCATTTTCAGGTGCAATAGATATTAAAATAGATAACTAGAAGTAACTAGTTATTATACAATATTAATAAAAAAATGTGACACCCTAGGGAAAAAATCTCTGAAAAGAATTTACATTCTTTTTAAACTCATAGTGATCTATATTACTTTATCTATAAGTTATTGTCACTAAAAATTATTACATTATATGTCAATTGTCATACATTGTATTGTTCAATGGTGCCTTCGAGCCTATTCAGCTTAAATTTTAACTTCCTAAAAATGTCACCCATTGATCTATTTTACATTTAATATTCTCCATATTCATAAATAGTATGTGTTGGACATTGCAGGAAACAGGATATTTTCATAAGATGTTTTTGCTAACTAGGGGAAATTATCAAGGTTTTCTACTAGGACAAGTCACTTTTTCATTAATATTGAATAACAATTTCTTACTTTTACTTATCTATTTTAACGTTTATTATGACTGAATATAACATAACTTAGGTGTTGGAACTTGTTACTCTAATCTATCAAACATTTTATTAAAAGATACATGGAAATGGCTTTGTGGTTTTACTCTTATCACCTTATACAGCTGTTCATTAACTGTTAACATAATAATTATTCACAGTCAGCTACAGTATGTTCAGATTGGCGGGATTAAGATATGTAACACCTCTCTACGAAAAGAAATAAACACTCTTATCTTATAAATCTAGCCTTACAGGAGAGAACAATGCCTGTATTTTTACTAAAAGTTTAATCAACGATTACACTATCATTTGATTTTGTCCAATGTGGTGATCTTCCGCTCGAGTAACATATTGACGAATGTTGACTATGTCCTTCTGTAAATTCCATTACCTGTTTTCACTATGTAATTATTTGTACCAGATCTATCAAGAATTTGAGCTTGTGTCCAATGTCTATAACGACTTATATAAAAATAATACTTTGCTGTACTAACCAGGACTAAACCTTTTAATTTATATCGTGACAGATTTTTGCTTCTATAATACCAAATTGCATTGCACTTTTCAATCCTAGTAAGAATTGAGAATTTCTATTTTTAAGCACATGAAATTTGATGACTTTATTGTCATGCTGAATTTACAGTTCAAATTCATAATACCGCAAGTTTTAATATAATGTCGACTATATGTATTTATATTTAACTTGACTGTATTGGTATCAATTACTAAATTGCTAATATTATATTTTAGTAATTTACAATCTTCACTATTTAAGATACCAGCTTCTAATCCACTGTCACTTAAAGGTTATATCATCAATTATAACATTTTCTTGCCATTCTAAATTATTTAATGCTTAGATAATTTGTTCATTCTTGTTCAAACTACCAAGTTGTTTACTAAAGATTCTTCACGTTTGAATCATTTTGAATGTCAAGTACTTTAGTATATTTTCGGGACCTGCATATTTTATTATAATCTTCACGTTTTTTACATTTAACGAAAATTCTATAAAATGCCGAACACTTATTTGCGTTATGACTCTTACTACATCTACTACATAAACCATTGTTGTTGTTGTCAGTATCAGGCTTTTGGTTTTTATGACAGTTATTTTTATAAGCATTTTTATTTTCTAGTGTGCCTGTACTAACAGCACTGGCAGCAGAGACAGGTTGTGTATAATAATCTTGTATACCCAGCACAATTCTATCTCGAATCATACATTTTTTTTCTTTCAGAAAATGCACGTATCGATACTAGTTTTCTAATTTTATAGCAAATTTCTCAAACGATTCATTTCAGACTGATCCCTTTTAAAAAGTTTTGTAATTTTCAAACACAAGATTTTTAATGGGAATACAATAAGCTTTGTACTATTTAAAATACTTTCAAGCTTTGTAGTCTTCGTATTCGACAAATTCAAAGGTATTGTAAATAGACAATCCTTCATTACAAATAGTATTAACTAACATAACTATTTTTCTTCATCTGTCTTTTTCATTTTGCCGCATGCGACTAGATAAAGCTTGAATTTTCTGCTTCTACAATTTTTAATATTTTGAAAACGTTATCTTTAAAACTTAAGTCAGTGGAGATCTTTGCATCCATTGTTAAGTACACGCGTGATGATACCAATGTATTCACACTTGACCGCTGTTACCATATGATGTTTTTACATATTACAAAACATTACAATAGTGTGAAGACTGTATATTTTATATAAACATAATTATTAATTTTAAAGGAATAGTACATTGGAATATTACTAGAACTGATATCACTTTATACAACTCTTTATTAAATATCAGGATAATAATTAATCAAGGCTGGTCGGAGTGCATTCAAATTTTAGGATTAGGGTACGTGACAGTATCTATGATCTAAAATATTCTCTAATGATATCTTGTTTAGCACAGATTATGTTATCAAATATCAACATTAAATTGCATTTACTTTATGAAGTTTCCAGATATTGATACTTCGGTTGATAAAATGATTTTTGAATATATGTATATTTTCAAACTAAATTCTGCAAGACTGATAGATTATTTCGATCAATACATTGGTTTTACCACAATCTGAAAAACCAACTATATGACATCGAATTGATGAAGGTAACAGTTTTCCATGTTTGCTCGTAACTGGTTACAATTGAATGCAATTGTTATTATGATTTGAAATGATTATTTCGGCTTTGCATAAAAGTCTAAGTTATTATTTCAGCTTATTAACTGTAATACGTTAGTATTCATCAACTTACCTTGTGTAAATAACTACCTAAAATAGTTATATACTTAATACTTGGGTTATAGCCATAATTTTGAGCTTTGCTTCCTGTCTGTAACTCTCATAAGTCAAAAACTTGACAATGACAGATATGATTGACAAAAATGCCAAATGTAATTGAAAGTTAGGTTGATGTATGGTTGTGTACACGATTTAAATTTGTAAATATTCCAATTTTCGTCATCAATCTCGGTGGCGTAATTGGTAAACGCATGGTCCTAGAAAAACTAAGATATAGGTTCAAGTCCTGTCCAACACCTTATATTTTTCACCTTTCAATTACTAGCTCGATTTGAAATGATCATTTGGGCTTTGCATAAAAGTCTAAGTAATTATTTCATCTTATTAACTGTAATATGTTAGTATTTATCAACTTACCTTGTGTAAATAACTACCTAAAATATTTATATATTTAATACTTGGCTTATAGCCATAATTTTGAGCATTACTTCCTGTCTATAACTGACATAAGTCAAAAACTTGAACTTGTCAGATATGATTGACAAAAATGCCAAACGTAATTGAAAGTTAGGTTGATGTATGGTTGTGTACATGATTTAGATTTCTAAATTTGCCAATTGTCGTCATTGGTCTTGGTAAACGCATAGTATAGAAAGACTAAGATACAGATTCGAGTCCTGTCCAAGACCTTATATATACCATCTTTCAATTACTAGCTCAATTTGAAATGATCATTTGGGCTTTGCATAAAACTCTTAAGTTATTATTTCATCTTATTAAGTGTAATATGTTAGTATTTTTCAACCTACCTTGTGTAAATAAGTATCTAATATAAATATTATAATAATGTTATATAAAATGCTGTGTTAATAAGGTCAATTAAAGGTAGTTAGGACCAAGAGTATACCGCACTTCATATAAAATACATGAGGGCTCAGAAAACGAGACAGTTTTCTGCAGAAAACAAGAAATACGATGATTAGACTGGAAAGTAAATGACAACACCCTGTATATGAACCATAATCATAATTAATTTAGTTAATAAAAATTTTTTTGAAGATTTATTAGAATAAACAAATTCGCAAGTTGTTAAACAACATAAATGCAAACTGAAACGCGACACGCATGGACAATGCATCATTATTACGTCAAGGATCCCAATTAAAACAAGCAGGTTTAAAAAGGCGTAAGATAGCAAACGCATATAATTTAATGCATAAATTGTATTAAGTCTATGTGACTAGAAAGTTAAAATCGACACCTGATTTATTGGAAACGAGCAAGGTATGGTAATTAAAATCAAAGTTCGCCAAATTTATTTGAACAAACAATGGTATACTTATCTAGAAGTATGAAAATCCAAGAGAATCAATGCTATTAACTCGAAATGGTACGTGACAAAAGTAACGCGTTGATGTTAACATACAATACTATACAGTGGAATATCCAAAAACCTGATATGAAAGTAACATCCACAACATCAAACTCTGCGCTTGTCAATAGATAAACGATGCATTTAAATACGACCGGATTTGTAAACAAATCAATTTCAACATGAAGTAAGGCTTAGTTCGCATCTCTTAAAACAAAGATATTTACGTAAAGTGATTTATTGTGAAGTGTGAAATAATACCATTGTAATTATGGAAAATTAAGAGGTTTGTCATTTTACCCTTCAAAAGGCATAAGTAACTAAAAGTTGTTTAAATTCTAATATTAACCTTAATAAAATGGACTCTAAATAATCACTGGCTAACGATTCCAAATACTTACTGGAATAGAATTATAAATAATTACTGGAACAAATGAGGAAATGCAACAAGCATTTACTTCAACTATGAATTGTCATGAAGTATAACGGCGGACGCTAAAGTGATTTAAGGCTATGCTAAGAGGGATGCAGACAATATCTAAAGCAGTTGGACCAGGGATGGATTCGAGCTGAAAACAACAGGTTAGCCAATCTGAATGTTGTATTATTTTATTTGTGATTATTACGTTGTACATTTCTACACTGAATGATTTAAAAATTAACATTTCATGAAATATTTCTAATTTAAATACTTTAAAAATTGCTTTTATGATAATTTATGTGAGGGGTCGGCAAGGATTGTTTTTTGAGTACACGTTGTAAATTACGTAAATATTTAAAGAAGTTACATGAACGTTCATGAGCTTCAGTAAATAATAATAATAATAATAGTGATTTCGCTGGCTTTTTGATCATCTTTGGGAATGATAATTATTAATTTTTTTTCAATAAAAGTTCTATTTAAAGAATCCTTCAACTTTTCATACGTTGTAAATATTTTTGAGAACATTATAATAATTTGTGCTTAATGGTGTTTTGGCTTAAAGATTAGATCAGGAAGGAGAGGTAGAAGATAAATTTAAACCCTTTGTTTGTCGTATTGTCGCAAGTTCCGTGCGTAAATTAAAAACTCAGCTAGCCGACGCAATTAAAATTATACATTAAAAATCAAAAATTGAGAGATAAAAAATTTTTACCTTTTTAATTCACAAAAAAGGGGCATACAGGGGTATTGCTACAGCATCACAACAATATATATATATATATATATATATATATATATATATATAAGATAAATATTGGGGATACAGTCAGATTGGGCATGGATTGAATATAAACTTCTTATAACCATTTCAAGCTTTTGAAAATGTTTATTTTCTTCATCAGAATACTAAAAGTCTATAATTTAACATTTATATAACAAAATTATAAAGGTTACTTACGATTATAAAGTTTACAATTATATAAACATAAAATGACATCTATATGACATGGACAGGTTTTTGTTCATACGTGTACATTTAAAAGTTTCTTATAAGTATATGCAAAATTAAAGTTAAAGTTGATGAAGCAAAGATATTAAATAAAATAAAGTAACATAGCTATTATAGGTCTTGTTGATAAAAATAAAAATAGAAACTAAAATGTGTTGTACTAGTTTTTAAAAATTACAGCTAATCGTATTGTACCAAAGATGTTATAAATTTGTATAGTGTGATAGTTTTATATAAGTTTGGAATTATTTTTATTCTTTATTATTGTTATAAGATATGAATAAATATTGTTTAAATTTTGTGTGTCGGTTTTTTTATTTATAGGATCTTCTTCTAGAGAAATCGCGATGATTTCAAGAAATAAGCGTTTTCTATAGCTTGTTTCCCTGAATATAATTCTGGTGTCATTATAATTCATAGTGTGACCAGTATCAATTACATGGGAAGCTAGCGCGCATGTTTTTTTGTTCAGATTGCAATCACTTTTGTGTGAGGTAGTCTTATAGTTAACCAATTTGATGTATGTCCAACATACCTATCATTACAGTTATGACAGGGTATACTGTAGACTACTCCTAACTGTCGGAGTGTAGGTGTCTTAGTTGTCTTTTGATGGGTCTTATTAAGCCATTCAAATATTAAGTAATAGTGTAACCATTTATATTTTTAATATTTACAACTCAGACCCCTAGGGAGAAGATAGAACAACTATTCGGAATTTAAAGAGAATTGACTTCTTACGCATGTGAGTTGAAACTATAAACACTTGCTGCCCCGGCGGCTAGCTTGGTTATTATCCCATGGGAGATCATGAGAAAGAGCAGGGTTGAAATATTATTCGTGAATCGAAAAACGAAATAAAGTGAAGTTGGACGCCACTGTATCTAGCAAGTATTAAAAACAGGCAATTCTAGGGTAGATACGGCAACCCTATTGGAGTAGATCATTCAAAACTTTTAATCTTCTACCCCTCTTAGAAAATTAAACCTGTTAAAATCAGAAAGTACCTATTGTATAACAAATAACTTTTATCCAATAAAAAATTAAATACAAGGCTTAGGATACTAAAAAAATATTTAAACAACATTTTGTCTTTTAAGACTTAAATGAACATCAAACGTGATAATCACGTACATACTATAATTTAAATTATTTTACAATGCTTATTGCTAAAAATTCTAAGTGTATAAAATCTGAAAAAATTATTACTTTCTAGAAATAGTTTACTTTAAGTAAATAATTTAATTAGCAGAAGATTATTATGTTTGAGAATGGGGTGTCGAGTCTTACAGACTGGAACTTGGCAACAAGAGACATAGTGATGGTGAAAAAGAGGGTTGCCAAAACAATTTTAGGGTACAGCAAGTCACTCACCCTGAACCACTAGTTGTAGGTGGCTGCCTTGTAACATTCCGTTTATTTTATTATAATTAATTTGTATAGTAGGTATAATATTCCCTTACTCAGTCCATGTACTAATTTAATAAGCATACAAATTTCACTGCTTGATGAACACCCTTTAATATTTAAGTTTAGATAATAAACGTCTATAACGTCCTTTGATGCGCAGCGCATCTCTTCTTTTGTTCGTTAGGCTCTTTGAGATATTTGTAGCAGCACACGGGTTTTTTGTGATGCAGCTTAAATAAAGTTGTGGTGCACATATCGTTCTTACTTTTTGTTTCCGCTAGTTTAGCAAATTTGTACTGAATAATACTAATTTATACCGATTTATACAGTATATCAATCTTCAGTTTGTCCCCGAGATTGTACTTATGGTATTTAGTAAGTGTAATTTCTAGTTACACGTTTGAGAGATTGATAATTCGGTTGGCGAAATAATAAAGTTTATTGTACCGGACCGTTACCTGTCGTCCCGTGTAACTGAAAGTGTTTTTGCAGGTTCATTCCATGTGTGGTTAATTAGTTTGTTGTAGGTTTTTGTACCCGTCAACTCTTGTTTACGTACGTCAGCTATTGATGTCAATTGTCTTTGGAATTTATGCAGATTGGGTAGCAAGAAGAAACCTAAAAGTACGTTTGCCATTAGCATGTACTAGTTTAATAATTGAGAACAGAAATCACAATAGTCGCATGCCTAAAGGCAGTTTAAGCTCAAACCCCTTGCTTGATGTAGTGGTAGGACCCATCTCGCAAGGTAATGATATTTATTTATTTATTTACCGACAGTACATAGTACCACAAGGATAAAGACAATATGTATAACACACATTATGCTACAACTAAATTACAAATATAAGTAAGCTAAATATACGATATACATGGTCATATAGGGCATTCCACTGATTGCGGCTGAAGAATTCTCCTCAACTCGGCAAGACTTAAATAAAAAATGTCCACATGCGAGTATTTGTTTACAATATGACATAGTTTATAAAGTGAACAATTCATATACGTATTTGAATAAGATTTAGGTAAGTAGAATACGTCTGTGCATCTACTATTAGTTCCTCTAGGAACTCTGAATTGTAACCTATTTAAGAGAGAAACATTATCAATCTTGTTATATTGAACTTCTTTAATAGGGTATTGTGATCAAAACAAACTTCAGGGTATATGCCATACTCTTTGACATAACAGTATTTTAGCATTCTACGTTAAATTTTTTCTAATTTAATAATTTGTTATTTATGGTAGGACTGCCATATTATACAGCAATAACTGAAAAGAGATTTTACAAATGCATTATATAGAACAATAGTGGTACTCACACTCCATGCCTTTAAGTTTCTCATAATGAAACCTAACATTTTGAGTGTTTTGTTTGTAACATTGTTTATATGTATGTTAAAAGATAGGCTACTGTCAAAAGTTACACCTAAGTCACAAGATGTGTTAACACGTTTTAAACTATGGTCATCCATTCTATAATTAAAAAGGATAGTTTTCTTTCTATTAGCAAAAGTCATCACTAAACACTTCTTCATGTTAAAATCCAATCCAAATTTTTTACTCCATAGAAGTATGTTACCTAAATCAGATTGTAATTTAATGCAATCGTCTGGCTTAGTAATAGCCAAAAAAGGTTTGAAGTCATCCGCATATAGAAGACCCACTAAATATTTCAATGATGAAGGAGGTGAGTTGATTATTAAACAAAACAATAAAGGTTTCATGTTCGATCCTTGAAAAACTCCGGAAGTGAGACTAAAAGTATGAGATAGGAAATGTTTAAATCTCAACATATAGTACTCTTGGGGATAAGTAGGAAAATATGAGTTTAGTCAAGATAGGTTCAATATGAAAATCTTTAGGAACATTGATTAGCATCTCATGATTTACCGAGCCAAAGGCTTTGCACATATCCGTATATACTACATCAACCTGGAGACCTACTTGCAGGTTATCATACACAAATTGAGAAAAGTTAAGAAGATTGGTTAAAGTACTTCGTTGAGGAAGAAAACCATACTGTGCAGTTGAAATCATATGCTTGACTCTATCATATAATCTATTATATAATATTCTTTCATAAAGTTTGGATAAAGCTGAGATAATCACAATAGGCCTGTAATTACTAATTTTAGATTTACTTCCAGCTTTGAACACTGGCACTATCTTTCCAAGTTTAAACTTATCAGGGAAAATTCCTCGACAATAAGATAAATTCAGCAAGTAATGTATAGGTTCCATTAGATACTGTATACATCACTTAAGTATGTATCCAGGAAAGTCCATCAGGCCCCACTGAGTCACAGTTCTGTAGTTGATTGACTGCCACAGAAATTTCCTCCTTTGATATGGGATTATATGAAAAACCATGATTATCACTGCTGTTACTAAGAGCGGTCCTATGGATGTTATTAGTTGATTTAGTTAGATAAACGGATTGGAAATAGACAGCAAACATGTTTACTATGCCTTGCATCGTTTTATGGGCAGTGCCTTTATAGGTCATTACTCAGGAATATGAATATTATTTATCTTGTTATTTACAAAAGTCTAAAAGTGTGCTGGATCCATTTTTATGTTTTTCTATAATGTGGCCAAATAGTTAAAATATGCCAATTTTATCATCACTTTAGTCCGTGCTCTAATCTCATTATGTTTTATTTTAAAACCAATATCGTTAGTCTTTTTAAATTTTTTTAGAAGCATGGTTTTCCACTTGATATTTGATATAATAGCTCGATCATACCATACAGGATATGCATTTTTTGCAGCAGAAGATTTTGGTACACACTTATTAAGAATTGAACCAATCACACTGTAAAAAAGAGTAATGGACTCGTCCAAGTTATGAGTTAAGAATAAGTTTTCACAACTAGAATTTTTAAAATGATTTATCAAATCTTCAAAATTTGCCTTTCTGAAATTTTAATGATATATACAATTATATTTAGCCTCTCTAATAAAGTTGATGTTTACAAATAATATCAATATTAAGTGAAGGATGATACGAATCATCTTTCACAATTGTGAACATTTCTTGTACAACCTCAACAGCAAGATTAGATATTACTAGATCTAATGTGTTACCATGGCTATTTTTGATATTATTATGTTGTACAAAACTATTAAAAGATAGGAAGTTCAACAATTCAGACAGCACGATGCTCGATTGACACATACGGCCGTTCGGAATATTAAAATCACCTAGTATAAGCATATCTTTGTTGTGTAGATTATTTTCAATCGTAGAATAAAACAATTCATACACTTCACACGGACTACTTGGTGGAATGTACACAATAACTACATACACTGACAGATTCCCCACATCAACTTTTATGCAAAGTCCCTCAATAGGTTTATCAAATATTGTAATCTTAACGGACTTAAAGATACCTTTTCTTACTAACAGTAATACACCACCTCCACTATGAAGTTATAGTTTCTGTCACATCTATAACACTCATATGATATAGGACAGAATTCTGAAGTCAGAACATTAGGACTTAACCCCGTTTGAGTAATAGCAAAAATATCGCACTGTAATACATCAATGTTGACTGATATTTCTTAAAGCTTGGTATTCATACCTCTGACATTTTGATAATAGCATTTAAGTTTATCACAAGTTGATTTTGTTATGTGATTGATTGGTAGTTGTGACCTCCTGTAAAATTCGACCGTTCTTTCCTATTAGCATTAAAATTGCGACGTTGATAAAATCTTTTGACCACTAAGCCAGATGGCCAATTTTCAGATTTATTGAGCTCATTTAAAATATCAAAACTGGTACTAACTTTGAATGCTATGCTACAAGCATTATCACGTTTTGGTAAATCTTCAACTTCTATCGTTTTATTTAAATACTTGTTAGTCAAGAAGCCTTCCAACTGAGTTTTTTAACAGTGGGGGCAACGTTGCCTACATAGATATATGCCAGACAAGAGGCAGACTTATTACAGAGATCTCCTCATTAACAGCAGAACCTCTTATAACAACTTTAGGAGGCTTTTTCTTAGTTACTCGTGTCCATTCCTCATTATTTGATGAGTTTCCTAAACTAATATATTTATTCATTAATTTCTTTTGTTCCATTGTCATACATGGTTTATTCATGTTTATTTCTTGTTCACTGCTGGTGCTTACCTTTATGCTTTCACATATGTAACCAAGTTCCTTATGTATATGACAGGTTAAAGATCCGTGAGCTTGGAATTCTGATTTATGCCGTAATTAAAAGTAAAATTAGCATGAAAGTGCATCGCATCCTCAAACATAATATTGTTAACGCTGTGAACTTGTCATTTTGGTGAAAATAAAATAATTTCTGCTTCAATCAGTAACATATTACATATAACCTCAAAACCACATGTTTCGACTACTATTTTCACTTTTAAAAAGAAAATTAGTTCAATCAAACATTAAATAGAAGAAATACTGATACATTGTTTACTGTCTATTATTTTTTTCTATTTTTTTAACTTTTAATTCTAATAAATGCGTGAAAAATCAATTTTGGAAACTTTTTCCTGTTATATTTCTTTACATAATAATACGTTAATTGCGTTAAAGATCGTAAATTTAAAACTTTTTTTTTAATTTTTGTCTTCTCCAATTACACTATCGACTTTTGAGCAGAATTATACAATCCAATCCAGAATTATCTGTAAGTGAACCTAACCTACAAATAACCAAGATTGTTTGTTTTATTTTTGTAAACATGAGTAAAAATTTTGCAAAAGTTAATGAACAGAAGAAATTCTCTATTAATAAAGACGAAATCTGTGCTATATGTAAGAATAATAATGAAAATACATCAGAAACTTACTACAAATGTGATTACTGCCAGCGAAATTTTCATGCAAATTGTATAGGTCTATGTGCATCTGAAGTTAAATGTATGCCAATAAGGAAACGTATTTCAGAACTTAGGTGTCCTGATTGTAAAAAAGACAGTAGCATCATAAGACAAGAAATGTCTGACATTCAAAATGTCCTCCAAGTTATTCTAACCAAATTTGAACGAACGGAACAAATGCAAATGGACATAACGATAAACACACAAAAAATTGGAGAATTACAGCAAGAAGTTGAGCAGATGAAAGGTAAAATATGTGAAACAAATAAAAATCTCCAGTCTGCCTTAGTCACTATTAATATGCTTTCTGCAAAAGACGAAGATAATGAACGTCGAAGTAAATTACATAATCTTGAATTTACTGGTATTCCATATGTTGAAAATGAAGATACCAACAAAATTGTTATAAAGATATGTAGCCTTATTAGAGTTACTATTAGTGAACATGAGATTGATATCTCTCACCGTTGGAAAAAACCAAATGGTGCAAATGCAACATCTTCTATCATATGTAGATTCTTAAGAATAAGGGCAAAATTAGAGGTACTGGCAGCATATAAAGGCAAACGAATCAATGCTAGTCAACCAGGTTTTCAATAACCTTCGTCCACCATCTATATAAATCAGCACTTAACTATGAAGAATAGTAAAATTTTTGCATATGCCAGAGCTATGAAGAAAGAAAAAAAGTGTGTTTTGTGTGGATTAAGGATGGCTACAGATATATTACGCAGACCCCAGATTCCAGGCCGTTGAAAATTGATACGATAGATTAGCTTAATCTATAAGTAAAAATATTTACAAGAATTATTTGTATTATTTTTATTTTTTATTTCTTAATCCTTTATACTAAGTATTATTTATTTTTGTATTAATATAATTGTAGGGTGTTCTAAAATAATTAATTAAATTAGTATCATGAATAAGATTACACTCCCCAATACAATTGATAAATATTGTTATGAAATTAATACACAACAATAAGTTTAGATACACTACAAAATAAGTTGAGTAACAATACTCACAATATAAATCTAACCATACTGCAACAAAATATACAAAGCCTTAAAAAATTTTTTGATGAGATAGTAATCCTATTTCAAATTTTAAGTAGTAACAATTGTCATCCAGATATAATTATTCTTACAGAAACTTGGAATATTGATAATCAAAGTCATCAAATTAAAGGATACTGTAACTATTACAATGACACTCACTTTAACCAAAACGATGGAGTTATAGTATACGCAAGAGAAAACCTTTTAATAAATCATACTATTTATAAACACCAGGTGGTAATCTTTTCAAGAATCACTTTTAAGTTAGATGATAAGGAATATGGTATGACATACGAATATAGACCACCTAGTACTAACATATAAACACTTTCCTCACAGACCTTGAATCGTATTTGCAATCATTTAACTTCCAGCAGACTGAAATTATTGCTGATGACATTAATATAGATTTGCTACAAAGTACCAACTCTAATACTTTCAGATACAATAACCTTTTATCCAAATTAGGGTATAAATCCTGCATTACCTGTCCGACCCGAGTGACAAACTTCTCAGAATCTGCTATTGATCTTTTTTTTATATGATTCTCTAAAACTTCTAAAGACTTTGATAAAACCATTAACTCTTATATACAATTCAGACAAGTATAACAGATCACTCTTCAATTGTTACTCTGCTGTGTCAGTCAGTCTTGGAGGGTAGCAGTAACCCTTATTCTCTAAAAAATTGTAGTCGTGAACAATGCGATACAAAATTTTCATAATATTCACACACAATTCTTTAATAGTATATTGCGCAAACATCCACTAGCAACAGTGCATTAAACCCACTCATGGAGAAGGCAGCAACCCCAACACTTAAGGAATTTTAGGTGGTAAAAAACTCGTTAGAAAATTTTCAAAATTTTTACATGCAATGCTTAATAATCTATAGCAAAAACATCCACTAGTAAAGGTTTGCCAAGCCAGTCATGGAAGTGGCAGTAACCCCTAAACTAAATACATTGTACCTCGTAAAGCGTTGGACAAAAATTAAAAAAATTAACATGCAATTTTTTAATACCCCATTAGAAAAATAAGCAGCAACAACAACGGAGTGCAAAAACTAGTCTTGGGGGGTGAAAGCAACCCCGATATTAGACAACAATATAGTTTGTAAGCGGCTCAATCAAAAATATTTAAAATTTCACATGCAACATCCTTCAAAACTGTTCGCAAGGAACGCTATGTAGTAGTAGTAAACTCTATACTGAAAAACTTGATCTTGTGAACGATACGATACAAAATTTTCAAAAAATATTCACATGCAATCCTATAACACATTACACAAATATTCACCAGCAACACTTTACCAAATTGTCTTAGGGAGTGGAAGCAACCCATACACTAAGAAAAAATTTTGTTTGTAAACAACTCGTTAGAAAATTTTCAAACTTTTCACATGTAATTCTCTACTACTCTATTACAAAAATAAACTCCAGCGACGTTTTGCGAAAGTCAGTTTAAGGGTGGAATCAACCCCTATATTTAAAAAAAATGTGGCTCGTAAGTGTTGCAATGTAGAGTTTTTTAATTTACTACAAGCAAACTTTCGAATAGTCTCCTTCAAAACTATCCTGAAGCAACGCCGTGCCCAGATCAGTCTTTATGGTAGTAGTAAACCCTATACTGTAAAAATTGTAGCTCGTCAACGATGCGATATAAATTTTTATAATATTCACATGCAATCTAATAGTACATGGTGTCCCAAAAGTAATGGTCCAAATTGAAGGGTTTGATAGCTGAGATTACTACCTATTCAAATAACTATATATGTTGTTATCCAATTGTTGATGGTTTCAAAGTTATAACAACTTTTGCGTTGTGTCAAAATTGTGCAGAACTTCGAATATTAATTTGCAACAAAAGAAATACTGACCTTTTGAAGGTAGTTCATTTTCTGTTGTATGAGTGAACGTTGCGCATTTTATAAATTAGGACTTCCTCAAACATTTACTTATTATCGCATGAGAAAATCATAATTTTTCCATAATTTTGGTTCTATGAAAAATTGTGCGTGCTTTTCAAACTAAAATTACTCAAAAAAAGTATTACCATCTAAAAGTGCACACCTATCCAAAAAACTTCATTAATCTAATAACTGGTAGGTCTAAGATTAAATGCATAGAAAACTTTTGAGTAATTTGTAGGTACAATCCCAAGAACTGCACTTTTATTAAAGAATTCGTAAGTAATAGCCAACTTATAATTTTTGTAAAATATGAACTCAAAATAATCAAATGTATTTAAAATTCGTTTACAACAAATGTTCGAATGTCCTGCCGCCACCAGTTCTTATACATAAACAACACCGTCTTAAAAAATTTCGTTTTAAAAACCTGAAGGCGCCATGGATTCTCTCAGACTTCCAACGGCTTCGCGTATTTTTCTATAAAGATCCTGCTCGTTTGTGGTATGTGTTTTATACACATTTTCTTTCATATAACCGCACAAGAAGTAATCCAGGGGGTTGAGGTCGGGCGAACGCGATGGCCAATAGATAGTGCCAATGATTGGGATATGCAAGACTAAGTGTTCCCTAACATTACGAGCATTGTGTGCTGGAGCGTCATCGTGTTGAAACCTTATATGTGATTTTCCAATGCTCCACCTGAAGGTACTACATTGGCCAGAAAGCGGGTTTTTTTTACTTGAAAAATTTGGAATTTTGCCAAACCCTTGCTGTTCCAAGCAAGGTAGGGATCTTTAACTAGTGGCGGGACATTCGAACATTTGTTGTAAACGAATTTTAAATACATTTGATTATTTTGAGTTCATATTTTATAAAAAATAAAGTTGACTATTACTTACGAATTCTTTAATAAAAATGCTGTTTTTGGGATTGTGCCTACAAATTATCCAAAAATTTTCTACGCATTTAATCTTAGACCTACCAGTTATTAGATTAATGAAGCTTTTTGGATAGGTGTGTACTTTTCGATGGTAATACTTTTTTTGAGTAATTTTAGTTTGAAAAGCACGCAAAATTTTTCATAGAACCAAAATTATAGAAAAATTATGATTTTCTCTTGCGATAATAAGTAAATGTTTGAGGATTTTCTTATTTATTAAACACGCAACATTCACGCACACACAGAAAACGAACTACCTTCAAAAGGTCAGTATTTCTTTTATTGCAAATTAATATTCGAAGTTCTGCACGATTTTGACACAAAACGCAAAAGTTGTTATAACTTTGAAACCATCAACAATTGGATAATAACATATATAGCTATTCGAATAGGTGGTAATCTCAGCTATCAAACTCTTCAATTTAGACCATTACTTTTGGGGCACCCTATTACACAAATATCCACCAACCCTAGTGCACCAAACACAGTCGTGGAGGTGGCAGCAACCATTATGCTAAAAAAGATTTAGCTGGTAAATAACTCTTTAGAAAATTTCCAAAATTTTTTCATGAAATGCTTAATAATCTATAACAAAAATATCACCAGCAATGGTGTGCCAAAGTCAGTATTTGGGCTCGCAGCAATCCCTAAACAAACTAAATCGTACCTCATAAAGGGTCGGATAAAAAATTTTAAAATTTTCACATGCAATCGTCTATAGTTTAATACAAAAATAAACACCACCAACGGCGCGCAAAAATCAGTCTTTGGGGTGGCAGTAGCCCCTATACTAAAAAACATTATAGCTTGTAAACGACTCAATAGAAAATTTTTAGAATTTTCATATGCAATCGTCTAATACTCTCCTACAAAAATATCTTGCACTTTTGACGTTAAACCCATATTTTACGTTTATTAGAATCCATTTCTATCGATATTTTACAAACCAAAACGAATATTTAAAGATTTTACGAACAGGAACAGCTGTATTGCCGACGGTTAAACATTTTAAATTGCGCAGTAATTCCAATTAAATAACTGTATAACCATCACACCAATAAAACCAAATAGTATATGAAAAAAGCAAAATTTTTTGAATAAAACTGTTCTGATGGGTTAAATTTGACGCTCACATAATATATTAACAAGCGTCTACACAATAAATATCAAGTTTTAACGTACGATTTATATTAATAAGATAAAAAAGCACCAACCTTTCTAAAATTAATAGAATTAAAGTTTTCTATTTAAAAAATAATATCATATTAAAATACATCTGAAATTTAAACCACTTCATGACGATAACAAAGCTATGGTAATGATTTAGCATGACATAATTACTCTTATTTCATACATACTGCTATTTATAGAACATAAGGATGAATACATTGTTTTAATTTAGCGGCGCATCGGATACACAAAGTACAGCGATATAATAAATAGTATTAAACGTACGCAGCATTTTTAGAATGATTCACGTTCGAATTCGCCAGCCTGTAAAAACCAAACGATTAAATGTAGAATGTCTCATTACTCATATCTCACTCTCTCTTACGGTATTATTTCTAGGTTTCATCTTTGTTACTTGGAATAGTTACCAACAACGTTGCTGGAAGCTAAACTGATAGTAATCTTAATGTAAAATAAAAGAAGATATATGACGGACGCAACAATATAGTTTGTAAGCGGCTCAATCAAAAATATTTAAAATTTCACATGCAACCTCCTTCAAAACTGTTCGTAAGCAACGCTATGTCAACTTCAATCTTGGGGGTAGTAGTAACCCCTATACTGAAAAACTTGATCTCGTGAACGATACGATACAAAAATTTCAAAAAATATTCACATGCAATCCTATAACACATTACACAAATATTCACCAGCAACACTTCACCAAATTGTCTTAGGGGGTGGAAGCAACCCCTACACTAAGAAAAAATTTTGTTTGTAAACAACTCGTTAGAAAATTTTCAAACTTTTCACATGTAATTCTCTACTACTCTATTACAAAAATAAACTCCAGCGACGTTTTGCGAAAGTCAGTTTGAGGGTGGAATCAACCCCTATATTTAAAAAAAATGTGGCTTGTAAGTGTTGCAATGTAGAGTTTTTTAATTTGCTACAAGCAATCTTCTAATAGTCTCCTTCAAAACTATCCTGAAGCAACGCCGTGCCCAGATCAGTCTTTATGGTAGTAGTAAACCCTATACTGTAAAAATTGTAGCTCGTCAACAATGCGATATAAATTTTTATAATATTCACATGCAATCTAATAGTACATGGTGTCCAAAAAGTAATAATCCAAATTGAAGGGTTTGATAGCTGAGATTACTACCTATTCAAATAACTATATATGTTGTTATCCAATTGTTGATGGTTTCAAAGTTATAACAACTTTTGTTTTTTGTGTCAAAAACGAGCAGAACTTCGAATATTAATTTGAAACAAAAGAAATACTGACCTTTTGAAGGTAGTTCGTTTTCTGTTGTATGAGTGAATGTTGCGTGTTTTATAAATTGGGACTTTCTCAAACATTTACTTATTATCACAAGAGAAAATCATAATTTTTCCATAATTTTGGTTCTATGAAAAATTGTGCGTGCTTTTCAAACTAAAATTACTCAAAAAAAGTATTACCATCTAAAAGTGCACACCTATCCATAAAAACTTCATTAATCTAATAACTGGTATGTCTAAGATTAAATGCATAGACAATTTTTGAGTAATTTGTAAGTACAATCCCAAGAACAGCACTTTTATTAAAGAATTCGTAAGTAATAGCCAACTTATAATTTTTGTAAAATATGAACTCAAAATAATCAAATGTATTTAAAATTCGTTTACAACAAATGTTCGAATGTCCTGCCGCCACCAGTTCTTATACATAAACGACACCGTCTTAAAAAATTTCGTTTTAAAAACCTGAAGGCGCCACCAATTCTCTCAGCCTTCCAACGACTTCGCGTATTTTTCTACGAAGGTCCTGCACGTTTGTGGTATGTGTTTTATACACATTTTCTTTCATATAACCGCACAAGAAGTAATCCAGGGGGTTGATGACGGGCGAACGCGATGGCCAATAGTTAGTGCCAATGATTGGGATATGCAAGACTAAGTGTTCCCTAACATTACAAGCATTGTGTGCTGGAGCGCCATCGTGTTGAAACCTTATATATGATTTTCCAATGCTCCACCTGAAGGTACTACATTGGCCAGGAAGCGGGTTTTTTTTACTTGGAAAATTTTGAATTTTGCCGAACCCTTGCTGTTCCAAGCAAGGTAGGGATCTTTAACTAGTGGCGGGACATTCGAATATTTGTTGTAAACAAATTTTAAACACATTTGATTATTTTGAGTTCATATTTTACAAAAAATAAAGTTGACTATTACTTACGAATTCTTTAATAAAAGTGCTGTTTTTGGGATTGTGCCTACAAATTATCCAAAAATTTTAAACGCATTTAATGTTAGACCTACCAGTTATTAGATTAATGAAGCTTTTTGGATAGGTGTGTATTTTTCGATGGTAATACTTTTTTTGAGTGATTTTAGTTTGAAAATCACGCAAAATTTTTCATAGAACCAAAATTATAGAAAAATTATGATTTTCTCTTGCGATAGTAAGTAAATGTTTGAGGAAGTTCTTATTTATTAAACACGCAACATTCACGCATACACAGAAAACGAACTACCTTCAAAAGGTCAGTATTTCTTTAATTGCAAATTAATATTCGAAGTTCTGTACGATTTTGACACAAAATGCAAAAGTTGTTATAACTTTTAAACCATCAACAATCGGATAACAACATATATAGCTATTTGAATAGGTAGTAATCTCAGCTATCAAACTCTTCAATTTAGACCATTACTTTTGGGGCACCCTATTACACAAATATCCACCAACCCTAGTGCACCAAACACAGTCGTGGAGGTGGCAGCAACCATTATGCTAAAAAAGATTTAGCTGGTAAACAACTCTTTAGAAAATTTTCAAAATTTTTTCATGAAATGCCTAATAATCTATAACAAAAATATCACCAGCAATGGTGTGCCAAAGCCAGTATTTGGGCTTGCAGCAATCCCTAAACAAACTAAATCGTACCTCATAAAGGGCCGGATACAAAATTTTAAAATTTTCACATGCAATCGTCTATAGTTTAATACAAAAATAAACACCACCAACGGTGCGCGAAAATCAGTCTTTGGGGTGGCAGTAACCCCTATACTAAAAAACATTATAGCTTGTAAACGACTCAATAGAAAATTTTTAGAATTTTCATATGCAATAGTCTTCTACAAAAATATCTTGCACTTTTACGTTAAACCCATATTTTACGTTTATTAGAATCCATTTCTATCAATATTTTACGAACCAAAACGAATATATAAAGATTTTACGAACAGGAACAGCTGTATTGCCGACGGTTAAACATTTTAAATTGCGCAGTAATTCCAATTAAATAACTGTATAACCATCACACCAATAAAACCAAATAGTATATGAAAAAAGCAAAATTTTTTGAATAAAACTGTTCTGATGGGTTAAATTTGACGCTCACATAATATATTAACAAGCGTCCACACAATAAATATCAAGTTTTAACGTACGATTTATATTAATAAGATAAAAAAGGCACCAACCTTTCTAGAATTAATAGAATTAAAGTGTTCTATTTAAAAAATAATATCATATTAAAATACATCTGAAATTTAAACCGCTTCATGACAATAACAAAACTATGGTAATGATTTAGCATGACATAATTACTCTTATTTCATACATACTGCTATTTATAGAACATAAGGATGCATACATTGTTTTAATTTAGCGGCGCATCGGATACACAAAGTATAGCAATATAATAAATAGTATTAAACGTACGCAGCATTTTTAGAATGATTCACGTTCGAATTCGCCAGCCTGTAAAAACCAAACGATTAAATGTAGAATGTCTCATTACTCATATCTCACTCTCTCTTAAGGTATTATTTCTAAGTTTCATCTTTGTTACTTGGAATAGTTACCGACAACGTTGCTGGAAGCTAAACTGATAGTAATCTTAATGTAAAATAAAAGAAGATATACGACGGACGCGACAATAAATGGCTTTGAAAGAGTTCTAAAATGATAGGAAGATATAAAATAGTGTATATCAATATATTTCACTATTTTAAATTTTTTTTATGATTTTGGGCTTCTTCAACAAGTAAGTAACAATATATTCTATATATGTAAATATCTATTTCTGCTATTTCTGGGGGATGCCAAAGTGTATCAATTTTGTAAGGATGCAGAATTGCTAGTAGGATGTATATATATATATATATATATATATATATATATATATAATATATATATATATATATATATATATATATATATATATATACTCGAACCACTTCAATACATAATTAATCTAGCTATATCCAAAGGAACTCTTCCAGACCTTTTAAAACATGCAACTGTTATACCAATTCATAAAGCGTCTGCGCGAAATATTATTTCCAATTATCGTCCTATTTCTCTTATTAGTAATATCGCAAAAATATTTGAAAAAATAATTAATGTTAGATTATTATCTTTCATAGAAAAACATAACTTACTGTCGAGTTACCAGTATAGATTTAGAAGAAACATATTTACTGATAGAGCTATATATGAATTAGTTAATAATATTATAGAAGGTTTAGATCATAATAAAAGGAAGTTAGCCGTTTTTCTCGATCTGACAAAAGCTTTCGACACTGTACAGCATGACATATTACTAACCAAATTGCAACATATGGGTAATTAAGGAGGAATTCCATTAATGCTTTAAAAAAATTATTTAAACAATCGCACTCAAAGGGTGAAAGTCAATAATGTAATCAGTGAGGAAGGTTTAATTCGCTTTGCTGTTCCGCAAAGAACGGTACTGGGATCTACACTATTTTTAGTATATATTAATGACCTTTACTCAATAGATGTAGGTGCAAAATTTATTTCTTATGCAGATGATACTGTTTTGATTTTTGAAGGTGAATCCTGGGAGGTAGCTATGAAAAGTGCAACTAAAGGAATGAAAGTAATTAAAAATTATCTAGACTTGAATCTACTCTCATTAAACATTGAAAAAACTCACTTTATGCTTTTCACTATTTATAAAAATCATCAACCAGATATTCCTGAACTAAAACTGCATAATTCTGATTGTAGTAGTAAAGACGGATGTTCTTGCTGCTCAATTAGCAAAGTAAATGAATTAAACTATTTAGGGGTCCGCATTGATGCCTGCCTTAAATGGGATGCTCATATAAAGATGTTCATATCCAGACTTAGGAAAACTATATATACTATATAATGTAAGAAACTTTCTAAATATAAAAGTACTAAAAAGGATATATTATGCTCTTGTGGATTCTGTATTAAGCTATTCTATAGTAAATTGGGGTGAAATATATAATGAATAAATATAACAAAGCTGTTTTAGCTTTCTTATATAAAAACCCCAATCTCCGGAATAAACTTAACCATTTTTATAACACAAGAAACATATTAAATTCCTATATTACTACTCCTAAAATCAGAACTACAATGCATCAAAAATTCTTAACTTATACTGGTCCTTTACCATATAACAAGTTACCTCTAGAAATAAAACAAATAAACAACTTACACCTATTTAACAAAAAAGTCAGTACCTTCTTATTAAAGCATAACGAATAAAGCATACATCAATAACAATTTTTGTAATACTAAGACTAACTAATTCAAAAAATAATCAATTTAAAAATTTTTTCTCCCTAACAACAATTATCCACTTTTATTATGCATGTCTTATAATTTATAGTTTGTAGTTTATAAGTTATAATATAATTTATAATTTATATTACAGAGAAATCTTAATTTTAAGACAATTTGCATGTATTATCTTTGTATTTGCAACGGCTAGATCTATTATTATTATTATTAATTTTACAATTTTAAAACATCCCTACTTGACCTTGACCAAACCTTATTTCATCACACATACAAGAACGTGTAATCAGTTCTTAGGTGTGATTATATACATTACTTAGGTATTCTTATTCATATTATCGTACATGTCGCTACTGCCCCAGTAGAATAAACTTTTTCAACTTTTATTAATTTATAGCACTGTCTTGTAACACAATAAGGATATTAGTTTTTTTTTGTAAACGTTTCTCAAATAAATTGAATTGAATTGAAATTAGTGGATTAGAATTATCATTAAAGCTAGAAGCTGCTGAAGATTGTATATCATTATTTACCACTGGTTCTTTTATCAATAGTTGATTAGACTTTCCAGAAGAAATATTATCCATACACTTGGAGTTCAGGTTCTTGTTTCTGATATCCAATTTAAATTTAGGATCCAATGTGTTAATAGGATGTTTAGTTAATAATCTAATCAGTTCAATATTACTTTCCTTTAGGTTTACAATCTCTGTCTTTAAATCATAAATTTCATCACTTAGTTTTCTAGTTTCAAAACATACCAATTCCTTCAAATAAGATTTAAGGTCTTCACTTATTCAACAATTATCATTATAGGACACCTGTTCAACATTACTGGATTTCTCAGGCATGCTATAACATATTTTACACACAAATTCTGAATCACCATTAATTACTAGTTGATAACAACCAACTCTATCACCACATGATACATGGACCTTAATAC
The DNA here is from genome assembly GCA_036346225.1 of Platerodrilus igneus. Classification (NCBI taxonomy): domain Eukaryota; kingdom Metazoa; phylum Arthropoda; class Insecta; order Coleoptera; family Lycidae; genus Platerodrilus; species Platerodrilus igneus. The sequence continues at coordinate 1,047,388 of JARFIW010001001.1, read as the reverse complement.
CACATTTTATACACACACACTACATTTATTAACTACTTTCTTCTTGCAGTAATTGCAAAATATTTGCTGCTTATTTTTGTCAACAACTGCACTGGCATCAATCTTGGATGATCTTACCCAATATGTATAATAGAATATACTATGAAACTAACTTCGTCCAAAGTGTGTGCGCTAAATTTTTTTTTGGTCATTATCAGATATACAAACATTGCATTTAGTCATATTACTTTTTACTTAAACATTGCATTTAGTCATACTACTTCTTACCTGTTTTGCACATAAATTTTTAATACTACAGTTGTTTACTAAAAATAATATTTCTCGCACCTGTAATAGGACCGTACTGATTCAATTAAAATTACGTTCACTGTACAATTTGTTGCCATAACGGTCACATGCATCAGGCATTTTACGCATATGGCATTGCATCTTTATTTGTTTAATTTCTAGTCAACCCGAGTGCACTGTGCACTCAGCATTCATTGATTAAATACAAACATAAGTTCACTTATCCTTCAGTAGATCTGGCCAGCGTAAAATTATTATAGTAACTTATCAACCTTGATTTAATAATAATATTTAAATTTTCTGAACATATTTTTATACTATATTTTTCTTTTATGCAACATGAATGTTTGTTTTTGCATGCTAAAGTATGACATGAATTTGTTTTATTAAAATATATTTCTTTCAGGGAAAAGTTGTGAATAGAGTTAAGTTGAACTGTTGACCTGTATTATTTGTGAGAGGACTTAAAGTGTTGGGGTGGGTCTAGTCACACTACACTGCAAGTTTCTTACTTTTCATATCGAGCTTTGAGAGTATTCGACCAGTGACAAGATTTCTTAGTTACATCTAGTGTATCAATATTACTGGTGGTGCCCACTCGATTTTAAGATCATTTACCAGTTGTATTTCAGTGCTGTTGGCAACTCCGAGCTACAACTTTCTGCCATACTCCCCCTCAACGGCTCGAGCTAGGTCTGCTAAGCATTTTTATCCTTCTCATGGTGTCGTAGTGCCGAACAGACCCGTAACAGCCTTTAGGCTGGTTAAGTACAGGTTCCAACTGGATTACCAAAAGGCATCGGCTCCAGGCTAATGTGGTAAGTGATGGATCTGCTTCATGATGGCTTCATGTTGGCCGGCTAAAGGTTACCTTAAGACAAACAGATGACTTCTGCCCTTACGTCCTATTGTGTGGCTGTCTCATTACCATGGTTGTTAACCCTACTGGGAGTTTGCACATCAACAACTTTCCAACCCACTTGCCGTGAAAATGTTGTGGAAGTGAGTGGATTTAGAAAATTGCTTGTCAGGACAGTTCAAGCGGGAGAAGTCTTATCAGAACAAACTTTTTAATGTCCATGCGCCATATGTATAAAACAAGTTGAAAACTATGAGGTATTTCTTGAACAATAAGGTGTTTGCACGAGCTTTTGAAAGTTTATAAAGCTATTTTTGACTTTACAAACTAGGTTTCATAACAGCTAGATTGTTTTCTGCAAGATTGTGGGTATGACATGTTGAACTTAGCCTTGTAATTGAACCAAATTAGAAAATAACAACAAGCCTGCTGTTTTCCATAACTGAGGATCGACCTAATCTTGTAAATAAATGGTCTTGGTGAATTTTTTCAACTTTTTTCTCTTTTCTTATTCCTGTAAATTTCTAATTTGTTACTATTAGTAATTCCTTTCCTTTCGCCAAAAAAAAAATTGTTACAATAGTTGGTTTTTAGATAGTGGTACTGCCCAACAATTTGCAGATATTGTAAAAATTAAAACAATTCCAATTTTGTAAGGCCATGAGAATATGTTTGCTATAGGGAAGAGCAATGTTGTTATAAAGCTGACTACTGACAATGAGAGAATTGATACTATTGAATTAGATAATGTATATTCCGCAGTTACGCAGAAATTTAATATCTGTGTATGTTTTAATAGAAGAAGCATTTCCAATAAGCTTTGATTCAAATAACTAGGTTATTTCTGACAAATACACTAATACTGTCAGTAAAAAACTGAAAACAGATTATTTTTAATGGGTTCCGCTTCAAAAATTGAGACGAATAAAGATATAGCAGAATTAATTTTTATCGCTAATACAAATAACTGTTTTGAAAGGAATCCTTCGAAGAAAGTTTGTTGGTTTTCTCAAGTTATGGGACTATAAGCTTGCTTATGTAGCACCCAGTTCAGTCAAACATTTATTTACATAGGACACTGTGAGAGGTAATAATATGGCTTTTCATAAAAGATTTAGGTGTATGTGACTGCAGTTGAAGAGCAAAAAGCACAAAGTAAGCGTCAATACGTTTAATAGGAGGGAGTGCAAAGTACTCCTCACAGATGGTGTTTATGGATTATGGGTACATTCACCAATTCCTTCTATAGGGGGAAAATGTGTTTTTTAAGATTTATAGACGATTACAGTAGATATATAATTGTTGTCACATTAAATAATAAACATAAAGTAGTAGATGCCTTCACACAATTAAAGACTACAATAGAATGTTTATTTCATTCTGAAATAATCGAGATTCAAATTGACCATGGTCTCGAATTTTCCAATGCTAAGTTAATCGAGTTGTTATTGTGGAATTAAACATCTGTTTATAGATCACAGCAAAATGGTGTAATATAAAAATTTAATGAAAACCTATTGGATGGTATATATGCCCTGTTAGTGAATTCTGAAATACCACCAGAATTTTGAATAAAAGCCCTTTTTGCTGTAGTTAATATAAAAAATAAAGTAATTCACTTAAGCTTAGGGGGCAGAACACCTTCAAAATTGTGGCATGGTCACAGGGCCAATGATTTATTTTAAAAAGTTTGGATTGTTGGCATTTTTCAACAACAATTCATGTACCTTGCAAGGAACCACATCAAATACATTTAAATAGTTTCTCATAAGTATGCATGAAAATATTCTATAATAACTTGATTCTGTCTACTGTTGAAGATTATTATTGTCATTATTTCTGAAACAGCTACGTACAGCCAAGTTATTTGTAGTCCGCAATCAGGAATTTGTGTACAACAAAAGTAAAATAAGATGTATCTGTAAATAAACTGTCATAAAAATAATAAAAGCTTATTCACCTATACAAATCAAGCTAATATACTAGTTGTATAGCCATTAACAACACAATAACTTTATTATTTCACAAGAGGAATATATATATATATATATATATATATATATATGTGTGTTTTTGTGTGTGTGTGTGTGTGTGTGTGTGTGTGTGTGCGCGCGCGCGTGCATGTGTGTGTGTAGAAGTTTGTAATTTTAGTTAGATTTAATAATAATAATAAGTTCTTTCTGTTGTTAGTGTATATATTAGTTTCAGACTATTTTAATCAGTTTAATGGTGTTTATTACTTTTTATTTAAGGAGAATAGAAATGCATAACTTTTGTGTAGGTTATCTATATCGTTTTTAAAATTAATTGTTGATTTGTTTTTGGATATGGTAACTTTCTAAAAATAATCTGTTTTTGTATATATTTTCTGTATCTAATATTTTTTGTGTGTTCGAAATCTGCTTGGTGTTGATATTCATTTAAATGTATAGTTAGGGCGCATGATTTTTTGTTTAATTTTTGGTCACTTTTATGCTGTATGGTTCTGTTGTTCAGCCATTGTTTGGATTGTCCTATATATTGTTTATTGCAGCTACAGTGATTTTGGGGTATTGTTTTTGGTCCTGGTAAAGATGTTCTTAATGCTATTTCTATATTTAGTTTAAATTTTTATTTGTGGCGTTTCTAGTATTTTTATTAAAGATGGTGTTAGTTGTTGTATGTATGGAAGTGTTTTGTATTTGTTAAGTTCAGTTTGTATGTTGTTTTCTTTGTTTTGTTTGTTTATTTTGAAAAATTAGTTTATTTGTTAAAGATTTTGGGTATCCATTGTTTAGTAGAGTTTTTTGTAGTTCTTTAAGATAAGTTGCAACTGTTAATTACACTAGTTTAGAAACAGACCCATCTAAATCAATTGAAAATAAAATATACAAAACTATATAAATTTAAAAATGAATTCGAAAACAAAGAAAGAAGCAAACTGGTCCCACATTACAGTAAACTATCACACTTTTACGGTCTACAAAAATTCATAAAAGAGACATTCCTTTGAGACCTATCGTAAGCTCCATAGATTCACCATGCCATAATTTAGCAAAAGTTCTTTTAAAAATTATAAATCCATTAGCAGGCAAAACGAATTCTTTCATAAAAACAAGCAACACCTTTTAGAAAAATTATCAAACATCAAAATTGAAAACACACACACAATAGTAAGTTTTGATGTAGTAAATCTCTTCACAAATGTCCCTATAAACAAAACGCTTAATTATTATAAAAAACAAACTACAAAAAGATGACAACCTAAAAGCAAGAACAAAACTAAGTATATTATCGATCATGGAATTATTTAATATATGCGTCACTATCACATATTTTCAAATAAATGACCAATTCTACAAACAGAGCTTCGAAATGGCGATTAGAAGTCCACTATCGTCAATCTTTAGTAATATATTCATGGAAGAATTCGAACAAGATGTAATATTCACACAAACATTGAAACCACTAATCTGGCGGAGACACGTAGATGATGTCTATGCTATTTGGCCTCATAATACAGTACTATTTAAAAATTTTATAGATTCAATTAACAAAATGGAACCAACTACTAAATTCACATATGAATTAGAGCAACATGGAAAAATTCCATTTTAAATATTCTAGTTAGCAGAAACGATACAACAATCAATACATCAGTACACAGAAAACCAACACACACAAACAGATACTTAAACTTCGATTCAAACCACCCACACTGTGTTAAACGAGGAATTATCAAAACCATGTATGGTAGGGCAAAATTAATATCATCAAACGAAGAAATTTTAAAGAAAGAGAAAGGCCTAATTAAATGTACACTAATAAAAAACAAGAATAATAGAGAAAGAAATGAATAAAGTCCCAAAAATAAAAAAGAAGAAAACAAAAAGAACGATACACATCAAAAAATACTCTCAATATCATACATAAAAGGATTCTCCGAAAAAATCCAAAGAATAGGAAACAAATTCAAAATCAAAACAGTATTTAAAACCAACACTACACTAAGAACACAATTAACAAAAACAGAACCCAAAAACGCAATACAAAGTTCAAAAAACTGCATCTACAAAATACCCAGTCAATGTAACAAGTTTCATACAGGCGAAAGTTCCACATCATTTGAAGTTCAATTAGAAAAATATAAATCATAAATAAAAATACAAAATTTGAAAAATCCTTGATTTGCCAACATGCATGGGACTTCAGTCATAAAATAAAATGGCAGGATGCAAAAAAAAAACACCAACAATCGCAAAATCAAAGAAGCTGCTTATATAACCCTACATAAAAATAACTGCATAGCAAACGAATCCGTGACTTTCAGTAAACAATAGATTCCCTTACTAAAAAAAATAACAAAAAAAATACCAAATAAAAATCAAATGCCCGCAATATCTAGATAGCATTGCAAGTTCTTCATGGGTTTTTCTTGCGATATTAACATGAAATACAGTCTACATACATGATTTCTATTTATACAGACAATAACTAATTACATAACAATAAGCATATTAACAGCCCCCGTAAAACAGCATTGGTATCTGACAAGTGCAAATCCGCTATAGGGTTACCTCAGAACCATAACAATCTTCATTCAACAACATTGGTATCTGACAAGTATAAACCCACCAAAGGGTCGCCTCAGATCCATATACAATCTTCGTTGAACAGTATTGGTATCTGACAAGTGTAAACCCGCCATTAGGTCGCCCCAGAGCCATGTTACAATCTACTAAAAGGATAGCCTAAATCATAATGAGTTCTCCTCCACAAGATAAATATAAAAAAACGACTGCTTAAGCCTTACGGTAATGTATTTGCACAATTCTTTAATAACCATCCTCTCAACTGTATAAATAGAAACATGTTAAAAAATGTTTTCCAATCCTTAAGTTATTGAATTTATATGAAATTTCACTATATAAAAATTAATCAGCTAATTTCACGTTAAGCGCATTGGCTACTTTAAAGTCGCTCCCAGGGCATAACACAAATTGAAGCCACCCATTCTTCTAAACTTTATAAAATTTTCATCTAATGTATTCAAATCAAATATATCAAACATTAATAAATCAAAAACAGCTTCAATTTATGTTATAAATGGCAAACTTGAAATTTTTATTATTTTGACGATTCTAGGTTATGGATCTAAACGTAAATAAAGACGATTTTAACAACTATGAGTGGTTTAATTCCCAAAGAAAATCAAGAAAAAATTCTACATAATTAAGCTGGGTCCCTTTAAAACTGACACACTTTCAAAACTGTGGGCAACTCAATTAAAGTATAAAAGTACTTAACCAACTAAACAAAATAAAACAATCACTAAAGCATAAAATTTCACATACAAACACAACTTACAAATAACTCTTATGTCAACCACGATACAAGTTTATAATATACTACGCTGTATAGGCAGGCATCCTGCAATGCAGATGTATACCCATGGTGGCTTAACGCTAAACTAAAAAGGCTTTTATAATGCCGATGTGAGATTTTATTAACCAATCTCACAAAATGATAATCAGATTAAATTTATAAATAATAAACCTTAGAATCTACCGGTGCAACTAGCTAATACAACTGAAACTAACCTAAACTACTGTACTTACTCTTAGCATAAACTAAAATTCAAATGATAGTTACAGGCATTAATAACAGTATTGCTAACATCTTTTTCCTATCCAGCTGGCTCTACATAGATATTAGCAACCTGATGGTTGTTAAAGAACTCTAACATGTTTAAATGATTACCATTTATAAGGAAATGAAATATAACCTGGTTATCCGCTTCAAAAAAGGAAAAGTGTTAAATTATATGTTATGGTAAGGCTTAAGCAACGAATCGCTGCCAACATGCCAGATCGCTACCTAATTGTGAGTTATGTCATGGTGACGTTTATTAAATTATATGTTATGGTAAGGCTTAAGCAATGAATCGCTACCAACATGCCAGACCGCTACCTAATTGTGAGTTATGTCATGGTGACGTTTATTAAATTATATGTTATGGTAAGGCTTAAGCAATGAATCGCTACCAACATGCCAGACCGCTACCTAATTGTGAGTTATGTCATGGTGACGTTTATTAAATTATATGTTATGGTAAGGCTTAAGCAACGAAACACTACCAACATACCAGACTGCTACCTAATTGTGAGTTATGTCATGGTGACGTTTATTAAATTATATGTTATGGTAAGGCTTAAGCAACGAAACGCTACCAACATGCCAGACCGCTAACTAATTGTGAGTTATGTCCTGGTGACATTTAGTTAACTGATTTTTATTTTTTTTTGTTTTGTTTTCGAACTTACTTAAAGTCGGTTTGACACAGCTCTAAATTCTTTTCTATTCTGAGCTAGTCTAAAAAGATCTACATACTGTTCACAACCTAAATCTCTAATAATTTGACTAATATAGCTTTGTCTAGGCCTTCCTACTCTATTTTTATTTGGTAGTCTATAATCTAAGACTTTACTAAATAGTCCCTCATGTCTTAACTGGTGCCCTATCATTCTATCTCTCCTGACCTTCAATTGTTTCCACATACAGGGTTCCTCACCTATCCTTCCATAAACTTCCTCGTTTGTTACTCTATCTGTCCAACTAATCTTTAACATTCTCCTATAACACCAAGTTTCAAAAGCTTCTATCTTTTTTTTATCTACTTCTTTAATTGTCCAAGTCTCTCTACCGTATAGTAGAACGCTCCATACGTACGCCTTTAAGAAACTTTTTCTATTATCTAAACTAATACTATTAGCTATTAGTAAGTTTTTCTTCTTTAAAAACATTTTTCTAGCTTGAGCTATTCTAGCTACTATATCCCTTCTGCTACGTCCATCCTTTGTAGTTATACTGCCTAAATAGCAAAGTTCATCTACTTTCTCTAACTTGGTATTACCTATTTTTAATTTTGGTTTAGAACTAGGCTGTAACTCGCTTATCATTATCTTTGTCTTTACTGAGTTAATTCTCATACAATAGTTACTCTGTAGTATCTCATCTAAAATATTTAAAAACTCTCCTAACTCTTTTCTAGACTCTGCTATAATGGCTATATCATCTGCAAAACGTAACATGTCTATTTTCTGTCCCTGTACACTAATACCTATCTCTTTTCTCTCTCTAGCTAAGTTTAAAGCTTCCTCAATATAAATATTAAAAATCAAGGGAGACAGTATACAACCCTGTCTAACACCATTTCTAATCTTAGCTTCCTTTTCTATTTCATCAAATCTAATTACTACGCTTTGGTTTTCATATAGACTGTAAATAATTTTTCTATCCCTATGAGAGATTCCTATTTTTTGCAAAACCCTGAACATAACAATCCAATTAACCCTATCAAATGCTTTTTCTAAATCTACACACGCAAAATGAGTCTTTTTATTTTTTTGTAACCTTTTTTCGATAATTACCCCAATCATTAGTATAAGTTCTCTAGTCCCTCTGTCTTTACGAAAACCATATTGGTCTTCGCCTAAATAATTCTCAGTCAAAGCTTCTACTCTATTTTTAATTATTATTGTTAGTATTTTGGAAGCATGAGAAGTTAAACTAACCGTTCTAAAATTCTCACACCTATCAGCTCCTGACTTTTTTGGGATTGGGATAATAATATTTTTTTCAAAATCTATTGGAACCTCACCTGTGTCATATATTACTTTTACTAGTTCATATAATCTGTCTAAAGTTTTCTGACTTGCATATTTTATTAATTCTGCGAGAATATCGTCTATCCCTGGCGCTTTATTTAGTTTAAGATTCCGAACAGCTCTATCAAATTCCTCTCTTAATATTGAGAACCCTATTTCTACATCCTCTTCTTGGTCGTTCTCTAACTCATCCATATCGTCTCCCTTATATAAATCTTCTAAATATCTTTTCCATCTATCTGCTACCTCAACTTTATTTATTAGAAGCTCATTATTCTCGTCTCTAATACCATTATATTTTTTCTTATCTTCCCCAAAAAACTTTTTAACTGCCCTGCAAGCCCTGTCTGTCGTACCTACTATCAAATCATCTTGTATTCCCTTACAATTCTCCTCCATCCATTTATTTCTAGCTTTTCTACACTCATCTTATTTCTAACTGTATTATATTTTTGCTTACTTTCACTATTCATTTCTCTGAAAGGTTTAAGCTTTCTTCTATTCTCTATTAAATCTAATATCTCCTTTGTTACCCAGGGTTTTCTCGCTTCTATTTTTTTCTTACCTATAGTCTGTGTTGCTGTATCATGTATTCAGTTTTATTTCTTTCCATCTATTTTCTACGTTCCCTCCTACAGCTATCTCTTTGCTCTTATTATCTAATACTTGTTTATATTCCTCTTTTACCCTACTATCATTAAGCTTACCTTGAATGGCTTTTTTGTACGCTTTCTGCTGCCGATGTCCAGACTGCCAAAAGAAATGCTTTCCTTAGTACATTATATGATGCTTGGAAAGATTTAGATCTTATTCTAACCAATTTCCCTAGACACAGACAAGATTTAAAATTTATTCCGACTGGACAATCTAAATTAATTAGCCCAACCATCAAACCACCACTGTTTTACTCGAAATGGAGAGACATCGGTTTTAAAACGCTATTTGGTTGAACAAAGACCAAATTAAGAAAAAATTGACACAAATCGACATCATAACAAAATCAGACCTTATGATTCAATATCAACGCATTAAAGCCTTTTTTAAACTTAACTTTAAAGAGTTAAATGAAGCTACTTAAACAAGCTATAAAAAGCTAGATATAATTTTAAAATTGAACGGGAATTTAATTGCTATTAATAAATTAAACAGAGCGACTTTACAAAAGTGTCTCACCTCCAAATTTTTTAACAGCAGTGCTTCACTCGAAGGATATTGGTCTAACGATAAAGTTTTATGGCATACTTTTTTTGCGCCACCATCTCTTGGCCATGACGGTAGTATTGCCTGGAGATTCGCAAAAAATCGTTTAGCAAATCCACGGTTTCTTAATCAAATCGGAGTTTCAGACTCTTCTGCATGTCCGTGGTGTAATGGCGAAGGTGATTCCTGGCACGTTCTAATGACCTGTGCTAAAGCTGCAAACCTACGGAGCCTTGTGTCATATCTTGTTAAAAAAATCGCCAATTGAAAGGCAATTCTTGTTAAAGAGTTATATTGTGGATTACCCAGTGAAAGTCCCATAGAATACTTAGCCAACTATTTAATAACTTTGGCTAAGAACACTATATATTGGTCAACAATCGACTATATGAAAGAAGGAGGCATGCTACCTTAAAAAGTACAAAAACCGTCTGAAATCTAAGATTGCATGCGAATTTGCTTGGAGTTTCAGCAAAGGTAACATTAAGCAGTTCATAAATCGATGGCGTATCAACAAAACATTGTGCTGTACTGATAACAACTCGCTTCACTATAATACAGTTCTAAATACTGATAGCACCCAACCATAAAGACAAAGAAAGGTAGAAATATTAACAACAATTTTGATGACTCTTAAAGTTGACATATAAGTATATCCGTTTATGATGCAGCATCTATAGTCTCCTTTATTACAATTATTTTCTTATTTTATTTATATATGTATAAATGTACAAAGATATTACCTTAAGAATATTTTTAAATTAGGTGCAAACATTGACTAATGTATTGACTTGGTCACATTGTAAATGTATACTTTTATATATACTGTTTTTAATATATAATAATAATAATAATAATAAACACACACACACACAAACACACACACACACACACGCACGCACACGCACACACACTTACATTGCCTTTTCAATATCTGGATTTCAGGCTGCCGATGGTCCGGACTGACAAGGCAATGTCCGTTGTGTATTCTTCCTTGATGACTGGGATATCCCGTCCATTATTCCTCTGAAATCTAAATGTGTTCATGGGTTGACTCCTTGGCCTGTTTTCCATCCTTCTTGGTTGACCCATATCATCGTAACGTTGAAGATATTCTAAAAACACATCTCTATCAACAATATTTTGTAAGACTATGTATTGCCTTACTTCCATTTGAAAGATACCTGCTAAATATTTTATAATTTGCTTGTCCTGTAAAGGAGGATCACGTTGTTTGGCAATGCTAACTTTTTTGCTCGCATACAACAACCTTGTCATGCCTGAATCGCTACTATATTTGCCCATTATTAAATTAACTCTGACTTTAAATTGCTGGTTGTCTCCACATAAATGCTTTAAAAATTTAATTTTGAAGTCTTTAAACCAGTTCAACTTACTTTCAATTAGTCCAAACCAAATTTCGGCATTAATCTTCAACATGGAACTTACAATATTTAACTTTGTTTGCCCATCGTAGCCATCTTGTATTAAAGTTTTTAAGTTATTTAAAAATATTTTAGGGTTAAGTTTATTATCCCCATAAAATTTCAAATGTTGTTCCAATGCAACACTGGTTGTACTCCATCTCGTCGGTTCTCCAACATGAATATTTTTAACTCTTCTAGATTCTCAAACTTATTCTCTCTATCTGTTTTAAGATTGCCCAAATCATTTCTAAATATTTTAAAACCAGCTTGGCGGTTTCCCTTTATTTCATTTACTTTTTTATTTAAAGTTTTAATTTTCCCATTAATTTCTCTTTCACTTGCTTTCTGATTCGACTTTATTTGAACAATTTCTTCTTTAACATCATCTATATCCTTTAAAATTTGTACTACTTTTTCCTCTAACTTCAAATTTCATTTCTTTAATGGTTTGGTTAGTTTCCTCTAAACCCAAAGTTATTGTTTCACTAATCTCTTTAAATTTCCTTTTATTCTTCTCACTTTCTAATCTTAAACTTTTCCCAATTTTGCAATGTTCTCTCCAAATTCTGCTAGTAACTCCTGAGTATTATGCAATTTCTCACCCATTTCTTTGATACATTTCTCATCCATTTCTTTCATCCCTTTCTTATTCTTTTCGCTCATTTCTTTCATGTTTTACTCATTCTTTTCACTCATTTCTTTAATATTTTCTTTTTGTTCCTGCATACTTTTTTCATTCCTTTCACTCATTGCTTTTTGTATCTGCATACTTTGATTTAGACTTAATAAAAGAGCCAACATTTTTGATTCCTGGGTCTCTCCTACACTCTTGGCTTCTGGATTTTCATTTTTCGCTTCTTCCACATAAACGCTTTCCTGAAAACCAATTTCTGCTCCCTCAGCTCTCCACCGAACTTCTATCCTTCTGTTAGACATACTGGAAATTAATCAGATATTACAAAAAAAAACTTCCAAAACAAATCCTACGAGACAAGAAACTCCAACCTACAGACGAATTAATCGAGCCACAGGTTGGGTCGCCCCTAAAAGAGATCTGTGAAAAGACGGCATTGTGCGTCGGTGAAAGAGTGATATGAAAATGGCCTCATGTTGGAAGCCACTAAATGAGCGCTGTGGTAAGGCCCGCATTGTGAGTATCATTAAAAGAGTGCTGTGATACAGATACAGCAATTTGTAAAACTTGACATTTGTTCACTTACCTTCCTTTCTAACTTTGCATGGCTAACTCAACGGAATTGACGGAGTTTTCTAAATGAAATCAAACACAGCCATATCACAAAGCATTTATGCAGTATGAAATATTTTCTCTCATACAAAAGCATTTACAACATCGTTTCTTTCAAACATAAAATAATTTCTAAGAAGTAATTATTATAAAAAATTGTTCCTTACTTTACTTTAAATTTACAGAACTAAATTTCATTTTTTTATGGATGGTTTACCTGGTTATATTTATTGCCACGCTTGTAGGGTTTGTTTGGCCAAAAAATCCTTGACAAATAATCTATTACAAGGTCAGAGTGTTTGGAACTCCAATCACAAGTTTTCCTGGTAAAAATCCTTTACAAAAAAATTATTAAGACTATCTTAAACTACATACAAATACTCCAATATCAGTTAAAATAAATCTAAAAGTAATACTTGCAGAATCCACAAAACGTTCCTCGTAATTAATTATCTTCTTATTTTAAATTAACATCAAATCAGCTTACAAGATTTTTCCATATTTAAAATCCTCATTTCAAACAGCAGTTACCAAAGTACATTATGCTTAAATCTTCCTTTCAATTAATTAAGAAAAATATTAAAATAGCGTTATCTTGAAGAATTTTCCCTTTTGATTGTAATCAATAAATTCCATTTTCTAAATGTAATTTGTATTTAAAATATCACTTCTACATTCATTGTAAAAATAATTATTAAATTAAGGTGTGCTTACTCCATATTTCAAATATCATCTTCGCAAAACAACAGCTTGCGACTTCTATCAAAATAACATTTCGCGATCGACTTTATGAATCGAATGAATCTAATGAATGAATCCCCGTTTTTAATAAAGGCTTTCTTATATACACTATTTTATCTGTTTCCAGAATGTTGTAGAATTAGCACGATTTTGTTCTAAATAATAAACGCCTATCTTATGTAATTTTCTTTCCTCATTAGTGTTCAAAATTGTTGAGCTTTATTACCTTGTTATCTGGTTCCAATTATTCGTGACGCGCGCTGCCTCTGCTTGTTTAACACATATACAATTATTGTGGCATCACATACTAATGCAAAAGATAATCAATTTTATCGAATATTTCTTGGATGTTGTGGGTTTTTAAATGATCGGGACGCTTCTTGGAATAAACTGTTTCATTTATTAATTAGATATTTATGTAGTTCTAAATACCGATGACTCATCCTTTTATATTCCTAATATTCTCGAAAATTCTTTATTTAAAATAAATTTCTGTAATCCATGGGGTAATTAATTTAAACTTTAATTGCTTTTTAATGCAAAAGGGGTTGCATTTAATAAAAATATTTGCTTTCGTGTTTCCGTACACAAAATTTATTAAAATCGGAGTTTAAAATACACGTTGATTGTAGTTTCTTAAGGAAACTGCATAAAGCTAGTGTTATTTACAGAAAATCAAAAGCATTTATTTCTATCAAAAATAAATTGATAATTAATAAGTGAAAATAAATGGCTTTGTATTTATCTTAAAATGATGCGTTTTATGGTATTTTACAATTAATTATTTTTACATATACAACTTACGTTACTTGCTATTTATCTACAAAACGCTTATATCATACAGGATGATTATTTATACACACGCAATTGTCGTTTTCGCTTGTACATCAATGAAAGAAAGTACGTTTGTATTATAGAGGTGTGACCATGAATTTACAAAATTTCTATTTTTCCTGATTCTGTTATATTTTAGTGGGATTTATTTGTAGAATTTGGGTTTCAATGACCTCTCGTGACCCCTTATCACGCCAATATATATGCATAAAGTTGCAGATGTAATGATCAGATGTTATTGTAAAATTTCGTTCTGGCATAAAATGAGAGAATTTCGGTATAAAACATTAACACAACTGATATTCCTTAAGACTGCCAATAATTGGCCAATGTCATCAAAAGTCTTGCATTAAAATGATAAAAGGATCACTATAAGATGAAATAAGAGGTCAGAAATGAAAAAAGGTCATCATGCCCATACCAGCAACAATAAAACAAATGTTGCTTCAGAGGTTTAATCACCGAGACTGACATTTAACAATAGACACAATATAAAGTGGAGACTAATTGTAGTAACACCTAAGCTAACTTTTAAACGATGTCTACAAAGTATGTTTTAGGTTTTGTTAGTGTTGAACACAAAATAAATGTATCTTGCTTAGTATGAAAAGAAAAAATAAAGCAGATCTCACCAGATCACAAGATGACTTCAATTATTATACACCTGAGTTCAAATGAGCCAGGATGGATGGAGTAATAAGCAAAGAATAGAAGCTACATCCACCAAAGCCAAAACAAAACTTTCAGCACAAAATGTTCTTGCAACTGTGATTGGAACCATGCAAATCAAATTTTTATTGACTTCTTAACCAAATACAAATCCAATGAAGCTTAATAATATTCTAATTTGCAAGTAATTGAAAAATGTATTATTGATAGACCTATTAATACTACAAAAAGCTGCTTGCTTAGCAAAATAAAATGTTCCTAAGAAAGATGACTTTAAGCCTAATCGATACCAAACCCCAAAATTAAAATCTACAACTTACCATAGGCTGATCTTCTGGATATACTTTTCCAGCAGTCACTGGCATTGGTTTTGAGTAGATGTTATTCATGGGATTCATGAAGTTATTGTTCAATGGAGGTCCTAGCCAAAAATTTTTAGTTAAAATCTTAATAAGTTAAAATTTTGTTTAAAAACTAATATCTGTAGATAAACTGATGAAACAGAAAATACTGTACTGACAGTGCTAAATTATGATGATAGATTTAGAAGTTGAACTGGTTGCACTACATTGTTTCAAGTTTAGTAAAATTTTTCCTTATTTACTAAATGTTTATAAATGCACTATTTATAATTTTTAATGATTATCTGAAAATCATCCAAATTTGTTACTACAGTGTGACTTTTGACATATGTCATGCCAAGAAACGGCATAAATTGTAATGCTAAACAAAGTTGGTAAAGATAATTATGATAAATAAATTCGAGTAATATATTTGTATAAATTCATGCACAGGTCCATGTCTCTCTTATACAATATAATTCTCCAAATGAACTTATCTGTAGTTTCAACATATTTATTTAAAGTTAAAACTAAATGTTAAGTTAATAAACATTTTGAGAAATATTTTAAAGCAGACTTTTTTGGGCATTGTGAATATTAACATACCTAAAACTTTAAAACTGCCATTTTGAAATATAATGACATATTTTAATTTTTTATATTAGTATGTGTTATACAGTAGTTCAACCTTTATTTGAAATTTTAGGCAATGCCAGGATTGGAAAGGGTGGAGGTAAGTAACACTTTATATTTGGAGTGATTTAACATTTAAAATTGTCTGTTAATCTTTGACGCTATATACTTCAAAATCAAAGTACATTTTTGTTGAAATAACTGTAAGTTACATAAGCTTCTTGTTGTAGTTTACAAACCACCTCAAATTCATATTCTATCAGATACAGAAGATGTCAAGTTCCAGCTTTCACATAATTACTCTACTATTATAGCGGGCGAATAGAAAATTAATGTGCTTAAGAATACATAAAATGTTAGTCACTTCACGATAAAAGCATATAATCCCTGCATTTTGTCTCTCAATGTTACTCATCACTTACCTCATTCAGGATCCACAGTAGAACACATTATAATCTCAAATAAAGATAAAACCATTAATGATGGAAAAATGTCTGTATTGGACATTTCTAGGAACAATTTAATTTTTATTTCTTAATCAATTAAAGTGCAAAAGCTTCAACCAAAGATTATTACCTGCAAAAATTTTTGAAATATTAATTAATCGAAGCTCAATGCTATGCTCTATGGAAAGATATTGATGAAGCACCTGATGTTTATATTAAGATTGATGTTTAATAATTTGCTTCACAATATCTATAATATACACGCTCCTAAGAAAAAAATGCGTGTAACCAGGCATAGAACGCTATATTTTTTTCCACAAATACACAAAATGAGATGTATTGGGGATGCTGTGATATTACTCGTCGACTATGAGCAATACAAACGTTTGTGTAATAAATCAAAACAGCTAATTAAAAATTCAAAATTTCGATTCTATTATACTGTTTCCTCAAACGTCAATACCTGTAAAGCATGAAATTCTTAAAAAAATTCAGGTATTGGAAAATCACTAATATGAACACACTTAAACATGGATTAAATGCTTTAATTCAAACCTTGGCTTTAGTTGTATCTTTTGATAAGTATTTTAAACAAAATATGATTAATATGATATCTTTGACATTGCCACTAGCTTTTACTTGTTAAGGTTTCTAATGTGTGGTTTTAACATCTGTTTGTAGAATTAAATACAAAGTTGTTGCAAGTGACAAAATTTCAACTTCTGTTTCTCAGTATTTATCCTCTTGTGCTTCAAGTGCATACCTTAGTTAGTAATAAATCACTTCAATCTCTTTATTCCCCAATACTTTAGAAAAATTCACTTGTTAGGGCAATATCAAAAACATCCCATCTTATCCTTCAGAGTCCCACCCAATAAGCACTCTCTAAACACTATCTAAACCAATAGAGTAGATAGCACTCAATCAAATGACAGTTTCTATAAACAAATAACTTACTTAACAGATTTCAGTCTTGATTTTCATTGGGCTATAGACGGTGAACACCTAATTACCTTAATAATGCTGGATTTTAGTTTGGTTTTTAATAGTGTAGACTATGATATTTTCTTAACCGAACTCAAATATTTAAATAACTTTTCTGATTTAGCAAATTTTATGATTAAAACCTTAATTAACTCAGCAGACACAGCTAGTAGAAAATTGTTTCCAGTCACCTCTTTGACATAACCAATTTAGTAGCAGGTATTTACTAAGGAAGTGTACTTGGTGGCTTTTATTTGGTCTGTACATACAAGACGTTTCTGCACGATTGTTGGTTTGTTAATATCATTGTTACACAGACAATCCACAGCTATATTACCACTTTCGACTGATCGATTTCATCCAAGCATTCAAAAATACCAAATATGAGATATCTTCTTTCTATTAATCCTTATAAATGTCAGGCTTCTCTTGGACACCCATAAAATGTTAAGCAAAATTTTTTAAACTAATTTTCCTTCCTACTTTTAGGGAGTTATGGTACTACTTTCACTTTGCAAATAAAAACCTTGGCATTTGCTATGATTATACTTTAACATCAAAAGAACAAGTATAAAATGTTTTCAAAAGAATGATTATTGCTTTTCGTGCTGTCCAAGCTGCAATTATGGTGTCTGATATTACAAATAGAGATGTATTTGATCAAGAAAAAAT
The DNA here is from genome assembly GCA_036346225.1 of Platerodrilus igneus. Classification (NCBI taxonomy): domain Eukaryota; kingdom Metazoa; phylum Arthropoda; class Insecta; order Coleoptera; family Lycidae; genus Platerodrilus; species Platerodrilus igneus. The sequence goes on along the minus strand of JARFIW010001001.1, from coordinate 1,029,402 downwards.
GTTAATAATATACCATCCTACTTGTGTTGTGAACAAATCACTGTAAACATCCATATTCCTCTTGAAACAAGTATAATTGTGTGAATTACTTATGTAAGTTGTATAACATACTACTAATTAAGACTCGTCTGCCGGATGGATAGATTAAAGCCTATATAATACGATTAATTTAACCAAAATGATTAACTTTTTTAAGCATATAAAAAAATTAGTTGTATGACAGCAATTTTTTATTTTGCATAAAAGTACATTTTGTTTGATCAACCACGACATTGTCATATAGTTATAAATAATAATTAATAAAGTAATTAAAAAAAATATAAACTTCAAACTTACAAAATGTAACTACAGAAAACAGTAAAATAAGTACCTAATAATATGTGTCTTTTCCTTCTGGTTATCAAAATATAAGTTGCTACTAATTAAACTAAATTGCCAGTTTTATTTATTTCAATTACTATTTTTACCTACAATAATGAATTATAATAATAATCGTTTTATTTTTGTATAAATCAATTATAAAGATAATTTTTATATATTTTTTGAATGAAAATGGTATATATGTATTATCGTAAATATAACTTATTGTATGCTCAAATATACATACTCCATTAGAAAATTGATGAAAAAATTAACCATATAAACCAGGTACAAGATAAATTAAAATGCAAAATTTAAATTTTAAAGGATTATTCAATTGCAAAATCATGAAAAAAATATATTTTTTAATATTATAAAAAGATTCGTTTAAAGAAGTCCGATTCTACTAGTATATAATAAAGCAGTGAAGTCTTAAATATAAAGATCTCAGAGCACCATAAATAAAAATAATTAAGTACACAGACTACTACGTGTATTAACGACCAAACTATCTAAACATAAATATATTGTTACACAATTCAATAATGGTAAAAAAACAAATCCATACTACCTGCTTGAAAGATTAGGCATTCAGACATCAAAACAACTACAGGGGGCCAGAAAATTCACATTATATTCTCCCAACTCTAAATGTACAGAATCACTAAAGTGTGTTTAGAAATCACATTTCATTTTACAGGGCCATCCATGTCTTCTTTTTGAGACCATAGACACACTTATAGCCGGAAAAACACCAGGCGTACCGACATAAACAGACAAAATTTCGTTAAGTCACCTGAATGAAACTTCCCAATTTTCTTTGCTGGTTTACTGGCCTACGTGTGATTAGCGAAGGCGAATGAATTCGAATTTGCCAGTTTCTTTATCTATATATGCATTACAAATACTTTAGAAGTGTTCCTTGACATGTGATATCCTAATATTTTAATCAATTATCATATCGTTTCCCAAACTGAGTTCACTTATATTCTGCACTTTGTCCTAAGATGTATTGTCTGCGTTCTTGTTGCTGTTAATATGAGAGTGATGCATGCTTCCTTAGATAAGCTTGTATCCTCTGTTCATTGGAATGGTTGCAGAATTAACGATAATGATTACCATGGTGATGATTCCTCAGTGAGTGAGATCAAGATGTTTTGCTGGTTTACCTCAACTGATTGAGGTGCAAGATAAGTATCTCGGCATATGAAGGTATGTTACCTTGTTTCTTATATCAAGAGATTATTGCTTATCAGCATTTGATATTGATGCATAACCCATGCACCACAAAGAAACTCAAATCACATTACTCCGATGGACGGAGCAAGTGTACAAAAACCCGCTTCAAAGCTAGCTTCACTAGTGTTTCTTGTTACTTTAAGTTGCTTATTAGAAACTGCTCTAAATGTACGATGTTTAACTGAAAATATTTGTTTAAATGAAATCATAAGCATTACCTTTTTTGTTCATTACCGATCTATTTGACATGTTACAATACGAAATGCACACTTCGTACATCAATTATTAAAAGTTGTCCGTAGAATATAATTCCTTTTTTTGAATAGAAATTTTTGTATTTATTGTCAATAAATATTCGAAGGCGGTGTCATTTCTTTGTCTATGTGAACCACCCCACTCTCTGCTTTTGTAGTTAGTACAGCACCTGTAAGTTTCTTTTATCTTTTTATACATTATTGTGATTCGTGCGGGTCCTTACTTTGCTTTCCTTTCAGTTTCTGCCTGACCCGTGCATTTACCATAGCAATGTGTTTGATTGTGCATGGTACTTATTGTTTTACATTAAACAGAGTATGTGATTCACAACTTTCTGTTTTATCAGAATGATTCACCAAATAAGAAAATGGCGGTTAAAAACCAGTGCAGAAAAATTAAGACTAAGGAGGGAGTATAAAAAAGCAATAGATACGAGTTAGTATTGCATAATTGTTTGTTAAGGTTTCACCATATCAAGATGTTCTGAGAAACCAAATAAGATGTCCTTACTGTTTTTATGCACATGTTTCCCAGCACCAGTGTGTTACACATTAAAATCTGCTATGATGAAGTTGTTCAAATGTAGGTCTGATGTTTCTACTGCAACTACAACAACAATGTATTGACTATTCACATTTACAAACATATTGAAGTAGTGCATAAAAGCAACATAAAACAAAAAAATGTATCCTGTAAAAACTGTTAAACTTTGCAAAAAAGTGCAAATGTTACATTTAGATAGAATTTATTATAATAATAAAAAAGTACAAACAATAAAGTGTAAACATGTAGGTAAAAACTGAAAAATTAAAAATTTATACATGAAGAATAATAATGAATAAGAAATTCTATATTGCAGTGTTTATTCTTCATAATTCTCATAACTCCAAAACACTTATTCAGGCAGTTGCTCAGTCATGCCCTTGTAGAAGTTTTCTATTTTAGCCAGCAACTTTATCATATTGATTCAAGCCTCTTTGAAAATTATATAATGAATATTGTCTGCATTCACATCATCTAACCTTAGATTCCAACATATAAAAAAATATTCTCCTTCGCGAAACTGATGCAGTTTCTGAAAGGTGGTGAATATAATGGAGGCATTGAAGATAAAGAAGAACAAGTAATCGGTCATAATGTTGAAGTCAAACTATTTCAGTTTCGTTTATAGCCATCTAAGTATTTATATGTTGCTTATGTGTTGACATGACTTTATTTCAAGTTTGTTTAGCTATCATAAAATATACCATATTTGTAATTATTTGGCTTGTATAAAAATAAATTCCTTAGCATGTTTTTTCTTATGTTAGAAAATATTTAAGTATAAATAGTCAAGACAGCTCTAATGCTTTTCGTTATTAAGTGATTTAGCAACTGATAGTAAAATTGCAATAAATCTTGAGACAATGGCCAATATTAGTAGTATATTTTAAAGTTAACAATAAAGTGTATAAAACTGATCAAATCAGTTGATGAAATTAATAGACCTATGATCCTGATTAAAACACACATAAACTTGTTAAAACTTGTAATTAAAAATAAGGCATATAAAGATAATCGGTTGGAAAGTCCTAGTAGACTAAAGTCTAATTTGATGTATCTCAAATAGTATCTCGTACGATTTGAAGGATTATTTAGAATATCAAGGTAGTGTAACGCCTCTTACAAGTCATAAGTAACAACATTTGGTTTGGCATGCTGCAGAATAATGTTTTGAAAAATGGAAAGTTACAGGACTTATTACCAATTTAAGATATAAAGATCCGCTAATATATTTTAATATAATGTTTACAAGTTTTAAGTGCAAGAATACTACTTCCTTAAAAAAGTCAATATTGAAGGTTAATTTTATATTCATAGCTCACTTTGTTAAACCTTCAACATGAAACAGACGTGAAGACGTTTCCCACTGCAAATCATCATATTACTATAAACGCCAAACTCAAACAATGATATAAAAAACATATTAAATAAGATAGCATAGCGATTGAAAGAATTGGGTGAAAACAATTATGGATCTGCATTGTAAGATATTCTGTACTTAAAGGTAAATATAAATAGATATGACCTGCTTCAAGGAAGATGTTCAATGTTAAAGTCAGTTTCGAACTTTAACACAAAGAAGCGATCTGTTATAAAACTACATTCTGAAAGAATATCCAGCTATTCTCATTTTGATTTAGTACTACGCTAACCATTCCATTCAGTTTCTTATTGCTTTAGAAGACTTAAAACACATTTGAAACGCTCAATAATCTTGACAGTAACTTATATTGCATAGAAAATAATAAAATACTACTGTTTTGTTTAAGTGAAAATTCAGACATCTCATTAGAATCTATTAATCTATTAATTTTGAATAATGACTGTTTACAATTTTCTCACCCTCTAAATGATAATGAAAATCCCATTTATTTTACTTGTAGTAAGAATATGTCAAGATTATTACTGAAAACTAAACGATACACAGTCAGCTGGTATGACCATAGAAGCGCATTAACACGTTTTAGAATTCATACTTTATAAAGTTTTATCATATGCTGTAGTATAAATCAAAGGATTTCTGAGTTCAAATAAATTTTTTTGCCCTACTTTAGGCGTAATTAACATTTGCGTCACTAAAACACATTTGTGTAAGTTGAATTTACTAGGATGGTTGTTTAGCGGGCATACTTTTTTATTTACTTTGTTATGGTATTCCATGCAGACAAGAAAGAAAGTAGTAAAGTAAGTAATGAAAATCGCCCACAACAACACAGAAAGGTAGAATAGAAATTCAAAAGAACTGGATTTTGTGCTAGCTCAGAACGTAGTACAGTGGGGTGGGTCACAAAGAAAGGAAAAAATTGGAAACCTCAGTAAGAAACTTATTTACAAACCGCTAGTTAACATATATAAAAGGAATATCTACAGAGACAATCGAAAATTTATGTAATCGTCCTGTTATAACATAATGGAAACAAGAGTGTCACCTTGCATAAAACACAACATGGTAATACAGGATAGCATTAGTTTTATGTCATTAAATTGAAGAGGTGGTAGAGATTGATGGGATAAACAAAACACATATAAGGTTTTTTACTCTTGGACCGATAGTGTTCAATCGCGTATTTCACTAGGCTACATAGTATCTCTAACTACCTAAAACCTATAATTACGTAAGTGTATTACCAAATAGGTGCTAGAATTACATCATCCGACACTAGTAACAAAAGCAAACAGGAGAAACACGCTTGCAAAATATTTAACAGGTTCAATGAAAAAGTACAATCGACTTAAAGAGAATTATTGCTGAATTGCTAGAATATCCAGACTACGGGGCCAGAAACCTAATACAGTCGACCAAATCAGCATAAAGAAATTTTATTTTTTGTGATTATCATCAGAACTTCAGTATGTTTTAAAAAAAGTTTAAACTGACTTTAGTAGCAGTTAAAGTGCATTGAGTTATTTCGCTTTACAGCTCACAGACACCATATTTCAATAAATTATGTTTGCATAGTGTCACAACTGTGTTGATCGACTTTAAAGAATTTTATTGTGTATTTGATTCATGACATAGTTAAACATCATTCTACAACAATTTAGATACTTTCTTGTGTGTCGGTTTCTAGCTTAACCATTCACTTCAGACCACAAGTTGATGCACCCTCTAAATTAATAACATAAAAATAATGCCACCCTGTATATATATATATATATATATATATATATATATTACTCATATTTAGACCAGGGTAGAAAATTAAATAATCACATCAAATAATTTTAATCACCGTGTATAAGGAATTTTATTAGATAATACGCTTTATTAAAACCATAAAGCATAAATAAATTCGGTCGTTTCAGTAAAAATAAGAGATTTAAATCATGTACAAGACGCTTTATATCAAAAGAAACAGTATTAACAAGCTCTACGTGTAATGTATTTATTCCGAGGAAAGAAACAAATGGAAATTACGTGCAAAATTTATATTAATTAACTCTATTTTAAGTAACCGGTATTAAACAAAGTGTACACATAATAATTAATATTTAATTTGTATTCGCTAAAAATGAAAGGATAGAAGTCAATTTTAATTGGAGTTAATTAAACCATTATTAATAATAAGCATAAAAGTCTGTGAAAATCCAAGATTAAAATACCAGAAAATAAAGCTCTGAGAATTAATATTATGTTTGAACACTTGCGTAGTTTAAATGTCACGTACGGCGAAAATTGTGTAGATAACAAATGGTTTCAAAGAACCTTGGAGAAACCGTAGCTTAATAGTTACGAGAAATGCTAAAGGTGGGATATTTCACACTCCACATGGACTAAAATAATCGATAATAAAGAATATCAATTTGCATCAATAAGAACGGGTTAGATAGAGACAGATAATATGCGCAAGACCGAGACACATATAGTAAAAAGGCGTGAGTAGAGCAACGTCATGGGGTTGCGATTGGTTGAAAGTAAAAGGCAAAATTTGAGAGGTAAAAATAACATTTCTGTATAAAAGTCAATTAGTTATTTCCAGACGTTGCAAGCCGTGTTGAAATTTCTGAGATTTAACTGGGGCGAGTACAAAATTCGAAAAAACCGACGCGCGGGCTACGGAATGGGAACCAAGAATGCGAAATTCTTTAGAATGGTCCGTTTTGAGGACTCGACCGACAGACAGGCTAACTTCTATATATACCCAGGTGAAGATAAACAAGCTCTTACATCCGCGACTTGATTCAATACGTTAAACAGTGCATTTTAGTTTGATAGAATAATTTAAAGTTTGCTCGTATATTTTGGTGATTTAAAACAGTTTGTTATTTACGTGCTAACATGAATGTACTTGAGTGCATTTAGATACAAGGTAATAAAATTTAGTATCACTGTACCAATTAATAAAATTTACAACGACAAATGAATACACCAAAAGTAGGCAGTTTTGGCGTATATTGGTGAAAGAAGTATGAATTTCTTTGCTATTTTTCGGAGGTGTTAATGATTAAATGGTTCATAAATGTGTCTGGATCCACAAAACAAGGGTCAGATATACACAGATGAGTTCCGAAAAGCCCAAAACAACTTTAAATAAATGGTGATGGAGAAAATTTTTAAAGCGTTGAGAATCAGAAGCTGTAAATATAATCCAGTTGGAATGGAGTGATTAACAAAAGGACGATGTACATTGAAGCTACGAGTGCAGTAACCTTCAGGTAATTTATACTATTTTGTTTGAACTTTGATATTTTTGTGTGTTGAATAACTTTATAATTGATTTACTTTAAATGGACATTAGTGAAATTGTACTAACCATAAAATTTTAATTTTAACGTGAAATTCGCTTGTTTAAGTAGAAAGGGGTATTTAGTATTGATGTTCTGGATTATGATGAAAATTTGGGTATGTCTTTGAGCTCAATTAGACGAACCTGGTTAATTAACGTAAAGGGGTGGTAGATGCTCCCTTTGTACTCAGACTCCGGTCTGCATATATTGTTATATTAATTAGTAGGCATCCTACAAGGACTTTAATTCTGGATGCACATTAAATGATAATAAAATTAATCTTGAAATTCTTTTTAAAACTGAAATTTATGCTGAATTTTTAATTTGAAATTTTAATGTATTGTGAATATTGATGTAAATAGAGTTAACGTTGATGTTTGTGGTAGGAATGTGTTTGTTTTTTTTATGATTGAGGATGTAAGTTATCTAGAGGAGCAGCCGATGCGATTAACAGAAGAAAGTCAATGGACCAACACAGTTAAAGTAATGAATAGCTTTTCGTAGGATTCACAGCATTCTGGACATCCAATTCACCGGGGCTCGATTCGAAAAGCGGAGTACCCGGATTTTGGTGGTATCACAGCAAATATGGCGCCCAACGTGGGGCTCGAGTTCCAAATAAAATTTTTGTGATTTTATTCCAGGAAACTGGCGATCTGAGAGAGAGCGTTTCTGTGTGTGTATAAATTTAAGAGTATTTTAGAGTGTGTGTGAGTGATTAGAACGTATGCAGAGAAAAGAGTGGTTAAGGAGTCAAGGAGTGGAAATTGGAAGTGACGATAGTGCATTGTGTGGGAAAAATTCGAAAATGGAAGAAGCTGGAGGCAGTAGAGATCAGTCGAGGACGGAATCAGGGGATCAAGGAAACGAGATGATGATGCGAATGCTAGAGGAAATGAGATCGAGTAGGGAAGAAGCTAATAGGAAGTTTGAGGAGATTAGAGAAATGAGTGCTGAATCGAATAGGAAAGTTGACCGAATGAATGAGACATTAACAGGAGTTAGGAAACCCTAAGTGAGAAAATAGATAAGACGAATAAAGAAGTTTCAGAATTTAAAAATAGTCTTACCTTGAAACTGGGGGAAGTAGAAAATCGGGTTGATAAAAATGAGCGTGATATTACAGGTCTTCGACAGGAAATGAGACATTTAAGGTCCGAAGTACGCATTTTTTGTGAAGAAGAGATTAATATAAAATGACTGAAGTAACGGACTCATGTAGGGATCAGTTAGGCAGGGTAGAACGCGAAGTTAGTAGTATCAAATACAACATGTCAAATTTAACGGGGGAAGGTCCCAGATTTTCTACGGGTGGAGTATCATTGGACCAACACATGAAGTTTTATGGCGATAACAGGGTAAATCCACAAATTTTTATTAATAGCGTAAGAAATCTAGTGGGAAATTTATTTGACGAACAGACTAAACTGAATACGATAAAGGCTTTATTAAAGGACAACGCGGAAGCATGGTACAATTTAGTAGGACAGGACATAAACACTTACACGGACTTTGAGGACAGATTTTTAAAGCACTACTGGAGTGACCACAGACAAGACCAGGTACGAGACGACTTAATCACAGGGAAATTTAAGGGAGAATTTTCAGGAAGTAGGGAGCAATATGCTATACGCAAGTATAGCATAGCAAAGCAACTGAACCCACCACTGACGGACCGACAAATTATCAAGTATTTATCACGACACTTCGAGGTAGAAGTAAGACAACACGTAGCACTACAGAACATAGTGGACAGAGAAATGTTTTTAGAATACTTGCAGAGGTACGACGACGTAAGTAGTGGACGACCTCGGGATAACAGGGAAAGACAGATCAACACAGTTAGGTTTGACAATAGACGGGACAACTACGCTAGACGGGGGAATAGTTACGGATACCAGCGACAGAATTGGGAACAGAGACGACCATATGTTAGGAGTAATAGTTTAGGAAGGGGACCTGCACCGAGACCGGAACCTACCAGAAGGAATAGTTCACCGGACATGAGGGGGGACTGCTAATACAGACACGGAACGAGTGGAAACGCCTAGGACATACGCTGAGGTGACGGCTAGACCAGGACCAAGTAGGGAAAACAGACCTGGACAGGATTTTTAGAACGCGACAGACCACTAGATTTCAGTGTAAATGTATATGAACATCCACGTGAATTTTTCAAAATTGAGGAGGAAGTAGAGCCAGAAACTAAGGAAAATTTATGTTTGCCAATTATTAATTTAGAAATTTTTGAGAATAATGTAGAAGTATTACTTGATACAGGGGCAGAGGCGAGTTTAATATCGGAGGAATTCGTCAGCAAAATTAGGGATAAGGTTTGTGATAGAATTATGCCTATAAAGCGTAGCCATTTAGTAGCTCCAAATAAAAAGAAGTTTGCTGTAGTAAATAGTGTTGTGGTGCTTAGGATAGATATAGGAGGTTTAAGCTGTGAACAGGAGTTTGTAATTGTACCTGGACTGAAGTTTCAGAGCATTTTAGGTGTTGACTGTATGATGAAGTTAGGGTTTTGATAGATATGGAAAGGAAGGTAGTAAGGATTAAAGATAGGGTAGTGCCATGGAAGGGCAGTTATGAAGTCACAGAGGATGACACGGGGTTAAGTATTAATGTAGTAGAGGTAGAGGATGATGAGGTTAAACAGATCAACACAATAAGATGTCCAGAGGATAGGAGAGTAGAGGTTCAAGCTTTATTACAAAAACATGCAAAATTAGTGGGGGTAGAAGCAAGCACAGCGTTAGGCTATGAGCACATATTGGAAGTGGATAATTCAGAACCGTTCAACGCAAAGGTTTATCCTATTCCAGCAGCATGCATATCGGGAGCAGGTGAAAGCAGAATTAAATAAAATGTTGGAAGATGGCATAATAGAGGTATCAAACACTCATTTCATAAATCCGTTGGTGGTAGTTAAGAAAAAGTATGATAGCATTCGTTTATGTTTAGATGCACGAAAAATTAATCAACGGACCAAACCGCAATTCCATTGTCCACCATCCATGGACACATTTTTGACGAGGTTAAATGGCAAGTTGGTTTTTAATAAAGTAGAGTTAAGGAATTCATTCTGGCGGATTCCATTACATAAGAATTCTAGAAGGTACATAGGATTTTCCGTAGAGGGAAAAATCGATAATTTTAAAGTAGTATCGTTTGGTTTGTCGGCAGAAAGGGAAACAATAATAAATGAGAAACAGACAAGTGTAGGGACTAAAGAAGAAGCAGTATTTAAGAGTCAGGATAATAGGGATGATAAATGTATTGTATGTGAGATAATAGGAATAATAAGTATAGATATAGAAGGGGGAGAAATAGGGATGAAGAGTATTAGGATGGTGAGAAGAAAGACTTGGAGGGTCAAGAAGAGAGTTAGATTTAAATAACTTAATGAACAAAGGATAGAGATAGGTAAATTTTAGTATAGATATAGAATAGAGAGTAGATAGGTGTATAATAGAGTAAAATTTAAATAGGATAGGGATAGAATAGGTGTAGATAGAAGAGTAGAAGTAAGTGTTTATAGAAAATGAAGCTAAGTATAGGATAAATATGGGAGATAATTAGGAATAGGTTTAAGATGAGAATAAAGAGTAAATGTAGGAAGAAAATAAGATAGGTTAAGTATAGATATTTCATATAAGATTAGTGGAGAGTTAGGAATAGAATAAGAATAGGATAGGTATATAGGATTAGGTAGGATGAAGTAAAGTATAGTGAAGATTAGTTAAAAGTTAGGAATAGGATAGGTATATAGGATGTATATAGGATTAGATGGATAAGTAGGATGAAGTTAGGGATAATTTCATTTTATGAAATTAGGTGAGAGTTAGGAATAGGATAGGGATATAGGATAGGTGTAAATATTTTTTGGATTGGAGATAAGGTAGGTAAGTTAGATAGATAAGGATAGAGAGAGATAGGCAATTTATTTTTCTAAATATTTTTTGGCAGTCTAAATGCTTTATAATTGCATTCAAATAAGTGGGATTATTTGTATTCAAATAGGGGGAAAATACTCATATTTAGACCAGGGTAGAAAATTAAATAATCACATCAAATAATTTTAATCACCGTGTATAAGGAATTTTATTAGATAATACGCTTTATTAAAACCATGAAGCATAAATAAATTCGGTCGTTTCAGTAAAAATAAGAGATTTAAATCATGTACAAGACGCTTTATATCAAAAGAAACAGTATTAACAAGCTCTACGTGTAATGTATTTATTCCGAGGAAAGAAACAAATGGAAATTACGTGCAAAATTTATATTAATTAACTCTATTTTAAGTAACCGGTATTAAACAAAGTGTACACATAATAATTAATATTTAATTTGTATTCGCTAAAAATGAAAGGATAGAAGTCAATTTTAATTGGAGTTAATTAAACCATTATTAATAATAAGCATAAAAGTCTGTGAAAATCCAAGATTAAAATACCAGAAAATAAAGCTCTGAGAATTAATATTATGTTTGAACACCTGCGTAGTTTAAATGTCACGTACGGCGAAAATTGTGTAGATAACAAATGGTTTCAAAGAATCTTGGAGAAACCGTAGCTTAATAGTTACGAGAAATGCTAAAGGTGGGATATTTCACACTCCACATGGACTAAAATAATCGATAATAAAGAATATCAATTTGCATCAATAAGAACGGGTTAGATAGAGACAGATAATATGCGCAAGACCGAGACACATATAGTAAAAAGGCGTGAGTAGAGCAACGTCATGGGGTTGCGATTGGTTGAAAGTAAAAGGCAAAATTTGAGAGGTAAAAATAACATTTCTGTATAAAAGTCAATTAGTTATTTCCAGACGTTGCAAGCCGTGTTGAAATTTCTGAGATTTAACTGGGGCGAGTACAAAATTCGATAAAACCGATGCGCGAGGTACGGAATGGGAACCGAGAATGCGAAATTCTTTAGAATGGTCCGTTTTGAGGACTCGACCGACAGACAGGCTAACTTCTATATATACCCAGGTGAAGATAAACAAGCTCTTACATCCGCGACTTGATTCAATACGTTAAACAGTGCATTTTAGTTTGATAGAATAATTTAAAGTTTGCTCGTATATTTTGGTGATTTAAAACAGTTTGTTATTTACGTGCTAACATGAATGTACTTGAGTGCATTTAGATACAAGGTAATAAAATTTAGTATCACTGTACCAATTAATAAAATTTACAACGACAAATGAATACACCAAAAGTAGGCAGTTTTGGCGTATATTGGTGAAAGAAGTATGAATTTCTTTGCTATTTTTCGGAGGTGTTAATGATTAAATGGTTCATAAATGTGTCTGGATCCACAAAACAAGGGTCAGATATACACAGATGAGTTCCGAAAAAGCCCAGAAACAACTTTAAATAAATGGTGATGGAGAAAATTTTAAAGCGTTGAGAATCAGAAGCTGTAAATATAATCCAGTTGGAATGGAGTGATTAACAAAAGGGACGATGTACATTGAAGCTACGAGTGCAGTAACCTTCAGGTAATTTATACTATTTTGTTTGAACTTTGATATTTTTGTGTGTGTTGAATAACTTTATAATTGATTTACTTTAAATGGACATTAGTGAAATTGTACTAACCATAAAATTTTAATTTTAACGTGAAATTCGCTTGTTTAAGTAGAAAGGGGTATTTAGTATTGATGTTCGGGATTATGATGAAAATTTGGGTATGTCTTTGAGCTCAATTAGACGAACCTAGTTAATTAACGTAAAGGGGTGGTAGATGCTCCCTTTGTACTCAGACTCAGGTCTGCATATATTGTTATAGTAATAAGTAGGCATCCTACAAGGACTTTAATTCTGGATGCACATTAAAATGATAAGAAAATTAATCTTGAAATTCTTTTTAAAACTGAAATTTATGCTGAGTTTTAATTTTCAAATTTTAATGTATTGTGAATATTGATGTAAATAGAGTTAACGTTGATGTTTGTGGTAGGAATGTGTTTGTTTTTTTTTATGATTGAGGATGTAAGTTATCTAGAGGAGCAGCCGAGGCGATTAACAGAAGAAAGTCAATGGACCAACACAGTTAAAGTAATGAATAGCTTTTCGTAGGATTCACAGCATTCTGGACATCCAATTCACCGGGGCTCGATTCGAAAAGCGGAGTACCCGGATTTTAGTGGTATCACAGCAATATATATATATGTGTGTCAATTTCGATTATAAAATCTTAAAACCTAAATAATTCATACAAGGATACTTACACAATGTTTCCAACCCTTAATATATACAAGAAGAAAATTAGACATAATGTGTACAGTATTTTTATCTGCTCTGTGCAGTGCACTTCCTAAAAGAAATAATGTAACCCTAACTGATATAAACCAAGTGTTAACTCATTATAGCTTATAATTTAATAAACAGGTTGCTAACTTTAGCATTTCGTAATATTAATTTTAAAACAAGTGAAAATTGTTCTAATGCGAGCTTCGGTTTATATGAATGTGACTTGTAAAATAATTACGAAATCGCTTGTGCACTGGGATGAGAGAGTCAAGTTTAACACGCAGTCTGTAACTTATTGTGTCATAACCACGAGTACGAAAACTACAACACTTACGTGGTTATGAACCAACAAAGGAACTAGCTTTCATGGCACCATCAAGAAAAAAAAAACAAAATAAATGTGTAGTGTAGTTGTTTGCTTCCGGTACTATCGTAGTAGACCTACAAGTGTGTATTACACTTGTCAACGGATTGGATACTATATGAAACAATTGCACTAGACAGTAACACTAAGTAAAATAACAATACAAGAAGGCATCTTAATTAGCAGTGCGAGTTACAGGGCTCCTTTATGGAAAAAGGGCTCTGTATAGAACAAACCGCCTTTAAACCTCGTTCTGTATTTATAAGGATTGAAAACATCTTTCCGTTTCAAGAAAACAATTCCCAGTGATATAATGTCAAGTATTTCTATGAACGGTACCTGCAAGATACTTCAATAAAGCAGTTGTAAAGCTTAGTAGAAAACGGCTTGTGACCAAATACATAACATAACGACTTCCAAGAATTGCTAACAAGGGGGACAGTTTTATTGCTTGTACTACCGCACATCTGCAAGCTAACAGACACTTGATAGAATTTCTTGGTATTGATAGCAAACCCATTACAATGCATTCACGATGCAGGTGGTTAAATTACTTCGTAGAATTTGTAATCGCCAGCTTTTAATCTCTTAAAGAAGACCACAAAAGCGTTTAATTTATTTCAGGAAATTTATTTAATCTTTGCAAAGCAAAGGAGATTATTATAAAATAAATTCTAGGTATTTATCGATGTACTAAGAATTATGAAGAAATCTTACAGGATGTTTAAATAAGTACTCGTTGAATTGAAAGCAAGTTGAGCTTGCTGATTGATAATTTGTTTGATTTGAAATAATATGAAAAAAGTAAGGTTGCTTAATTTAAAAATTTCAGGGCGTTTTAAATAAACGTAGTTTGAATTTAATATTTATGCAAGGATTTAATGCAACAACTTCCCTAGAAAAGTAAATGATTGATTACTAATCAAAAACCATGGTTACAAACCCACGGTAACGTGTCTAAACCTACATTAAATAGTTTTTTGCCTGCCTAATATGTAAATCCAATTAACGCCTTCATATTAGGTCGGTAAATTAGATTTACCGCCCTTCGGCGGTAAATGCTTTTCTTTATTTTTTATTTCCTTAACCAAATACAAAAAATAACAATTTAACTACTTTTTTAGTTGCTATTTTATTGTAAAATTTTTCTTTAAGTGCTCTGCACTCAGACTCGACGAAATTGCCATTAATAATCGAAGACTGAAGCCATCGAGTATTAGTCAGCAAAATGGCAATTTGCTATTGTCAGATTGACATACATCACATTCAAGATACATTTATCACTATAAAATAGCCGACTATTTATTAAGGTCTTACACTGTTGGTTATGACAATGTCAATTGTATTTTTTATCCAAACAGTTTTGAAGATAACAAGCACAAAATTTTAAAATAACGCGGGGGGCTAAAACAGCCACAAGCACCACAGGCGGTAAAGTACACACGAAGTCCTCTGGCAGCCGCCCTCGTTTCGTTTGGGTGGCAAACATCAATGGGATTCAAAATTTAATACAATTTTTAATGGTACAGAGATAGAAATAAAATAATGTACGTATACCGCGGGATGTAAGGGAGTTACGGTGACTCGACCTTTGCAGCCCCCGCTCCGAAAGAAAATTGCTCATTTTAATGATACCTGTTAATGAATAAATTTTTAATCATTTCCTATTAATAAATATTTACGTACCGCTTCACATTCATTCTAGTAAATCAAACTTACGCAAGGGCGTTTTAATGACGTGAATGTCAATTATGCCTAAAAAATTTATATGAACTAGCAAATCCTTCGATTATTACTACAATCTATGGATAGAAGTTCATAAAATTTCAATTCTAAAGCATGCTAATGCGCCTCTCCAGTCAAACCAGCTGCCATGCATCGGTAGTCAGGGCTGATCCTTTATGTATATTGTATGTTTAAAACTTCCTCCAGGAAACTAAAGTATCAAGCACATTTGAATGGCGTATTTTGTGATGTGACCTAAGTTAATTCGTGATTATTGTGTGTTATTTTCAAATTTAAACTGTTAATTTCTACAGTTAAAATTTCTTGTTTTCAATAGGAATGCGTTGGTTTGCCTTTTGCATTTATATTAATACTTAATATTTTGTAACTCATGTCATCGAACACTGTTATTAACACATAAGCCTTTTGTAGACATCATTCTAACTGAAGGAATTGTATAGATTCTAATGTGCATTTACAAAATGATAGAAAGTTCCATAAAAGTTAGCTTGAACTTATGGTTACTAATTTAGATTAGGCACTTACCCAAAATTTAGACATTTATAGAATCAAAATACCACCCTCTCTTCCTCTCGTAAATTGGAGATATTAAATTTATATATGGGAAAGATTATGTTAAATAGGAAAGCTAATATACAACAGACTTTTATCCAAAGTCATTGCTTTATCTACTAATGCCTAGTGTTCTTTGCACACTAACTCTTACAAAAGCTTTTAAACCATTCCAGGATTCGATGAACAGAAATATGGATATACATTATAGCCACAGCAACATCACACAGAACCACCACCATGTTAGCTATTTTAAAATCTAGACTGACATTAAAATTATTATCAACTAATTTTAAATTATAGTTATTTTTAACAATGCTGGCAAAAATTGCAGGCGAAACTATATTAATGTCATATAGGTATAAAAGATATTCACGACATTAAAAACGGAACGTGTAGGTTCCATTTCTAAACTTTTGTTATTTGACACCAAACTGGAAATTTAAAGATTGTATAGGAACGATATCTAGAATCTATACAAAATATAACAAAATCCATTTAACAGCATTAACACGTGGTTTAGTATTAAAACAAATATAAGCAGATGCCTCGTTCGGAAGACAAACATGACCTTTAGATATGGAATTTTAGAAATTGCAATTTCAACTGTAACATGCCTTTCCATGACTACTCTGCTAAATTTAGAAATGGCCAAAAGAATTTTGCATTTTGGGACTTTCAATATGATAACAGAAACGGTCAAAGGCTAAATATCCAACATACTGGATGAAAAACCAAATTAAAAACTTTCGAGTACGAATATGCGAATGAACTTAAAAGAACATAGAATTTTGTTGATTAACATGTGATAAACTATAAAATCGAATTCACTAGTGCTTAGTTTGAGCTTTTAGATCTGTTGTTGTAATTTTAACATATCCGTGGCTTTTGGTTAATCACCTTCAACAAAATATACTTTTAAAATCACTTGATTAAAATAAGGAATACTTTTTCAAAAATAGCCTACATTTAATGGCATTAAAATAAGAGGAGACGAACAGGTGTTCGGCTTTGATTGGCGAAACGGTATTCAGTTACAAAACTATATCATTACACCTTTATTATCCACAATAGTTGTAGAACCAACACCGCAATAAATAATACAAGTCTGAAATGTAAAGTAAATAAAGATCTCCAGCAGGAGAAATAAGACCTTTCTAAGTGGCAACATTGGCGGGCTTTGTAAAGGTGCTTAGTTGTAATAATTATACACATTTATTCTAGTATACCCTTAAAGGATATGTCAGATTAAAATTTAAATTACATTACCGCTCTCCTGGACCCGGGCTTCGTCAAGTCTGTAGTACATAGCAGGCTTCATATGATACGTGTGGTACGTATATATATATATTACTCATATTTAGACCAGGGTAGAAAATTAAATAATCACATCAAATAATTTTAATCACCGTGTATAATGAATATTATTAGATAATACGCGTTATTAAAACCGTGAAGCATAAAAATTTATTAGTTTCATTAAACATAAGAGATTTAAATCATGTACAAGACGCTTTATATCAAAAGAAGCAGTATTAAAAAGCTCTGCGTGTAATGTAATTATTCCTAAACAAATGGAAATTACGTGCAAAATTTATCTTAATTAACTCTATTTCAAGTAACCGGTATTGAACAAAACGTACAGATAATATCTATAGAAACTTGTAAAAACCCAATGAAATGCAAATCCTAAAAGTGTTAGTTAGAAGTAGGATGTTTGAACACACCTGCGTATTTTAAAAGGCAATTTCAGTTTAATTTGTTTAGATAAACATGTCGATTCTAAGGATATTGGAAACGGCCAGATGCTTTAGCACGAAATACAAAACAGGGTTTATTTAAAAAACTCTGAGAATTAATATTATTTTGAACACCTGCGTAGTTTAAATATCACGTACGGCGAAAATTGTGTAGATAACAAATGGTTTCAAAGAATCTTGGAGAAACCGGGGCTTAATATTCACGAGAATGTGCGATACGGGGTTATTTAACCCAGATAGTCCACATGGACTAAAATATAATCGATAATAAAGAATATCAATTTGCACCAATACGAACAGGTTAGAAAAGGAAGAGAAAATGCGTCAAGCAAAGACACATATAGTAAAGGCGTGATTTAAACAACGTCACGAGGGTCACAATTGGTTGAAAATAGGATGCAAATATCAGAGGTAGAAACAACAATTTCTGTACAAAATTAATTAGTTTTTCTCGGACATGTTTGCGTGCCGTGTGAGAATTTCTGAGATTTAAATGGGGCAAGTGAAAATTCGTAAAACCGACGCGCGAGCGACGGACTGGGAACATAGAATGAGAAATTCTTAAGAATTGTCTGTTTTGGGAACAGACCGACAGACAGGCTTTTGCTATATATACCGGTGGTAATATGAATTTCGCTCTCTTAGACTTTTGACTATTCGATGCGTTAAAAGCTCTTACATCCGCGACTTGATTCAAGATGTTAAACAGTGCATTTTAGTTTGATAAAATAATTTAAAATTTTGCTCGTATATTTTAGTGATTCAAAATAGTTTGTTATTTACGTGCTAACATGAATGTACTTCAGTGCACTTAGATACAAGGTAATAAAATTTAGTATCACTG
Organism: Platerodrilus igneus; assembly: GCA_036346225.1. Taxonomy (NCBI): domain Eukaryota; kingdom Metazoa; phylum Arthropoda; class Insecta; order Coleoptera; family Lycidae; genus Platerodrilus; species Platerodrilus igneus. Next base: position 1,010,740 of record JARFIW010001001.1, on the reverse strand, counting down.
TACCAATTAGCAAAATTTACAACGACAAATGTATACACAAAAGTAGGCAGTTTTGGCGTATATTGGTGAAAGAAGTATGAATTTCTTTGTTATTTTTCGGGGTGTTAATAATTAAATGGTTCAAATACGTGTCTGGATCCACAAAACCAGGGTCAGATATACACAGATGAGTTCCGGAAAAGCCCAGAAACAACTTTAAATAAATGGTGATGGAGAAAATTTTAAAAGCGTTGAGAATTAGAAGCCGTAAATATAATCCTGTTGGAATGGGTTGATTAACTAAAGGGACGATGTACATTGAAGCTACGAGGACAGTAACCTTCAGGTAAATTATACTATTTTGTTTGACATTTTGTGTGTGTTGAATAACTTTATAATTGATTTACTTTAAATGGACATTAGTGAAATTGTACTAACCATAAAATTTTAATTTTAAGATTAAATTTGCTTGTTTAAGTAGAAAGGGTATTTAGTATTGATGTTCGGGAATATGATGAAAATTTGGGTATGTCTTTGAGCTCAATTAGACGAACCTGGTTAATTAACGTAAAGGGTGGTAGATGCTCCTTTATACTCAGACTCCGGTCTGCTTATATTGTTATATTAATTAATAGGCATCCAACAAGGACTTTAATTCTGGATGCACATTAAAATGATAATAAAATTAATCTTGAAATTCTTTTAAAACTGAATTTTATGCTGAAATTTAATTTGAAAATTTAATGTATTCTGAATATTGATGTAAATAGAGTTAACGTTGATGTTTGTGGTAGGAATGTGTTGTTTAATTTTATGAATGAGGAGGTTTATAAAATTAGGTGAGCAGCTGAAGCGAAACCAGGATCACAGCAGTTTATGACGCCCAATCGGTGGGACTAGAATTTTTGTTGAAAGGACCCAGTTCCCGCATTCAAAGGAGTATATCACAGCAATATATATATATATAGAATGCTGTGATACCTTTAAAATCCGTGAACTACGCTTTTCGCCTCGGCTGCTCACCTAATGTTATAAACCTCCTCATTCATAAAAAACAACACATTCCTACCAAAACATCACCGTTAACTCTATTTACATCAATATTCAGAATACATTAAATTTTCAAATTAAATTTCAGCATAACATTCAGTTTTAAAAGAATTTCAAAATCAATTTTATTATCACTTTAACGTGCATCCAGAATTAAAGTCCTTGTTGGATGCCTACTAATTAATATAACAATATAAGCAGACCGGAGTCTGAGTATAAAGGAACATCTACCACCCTTTACGTTAATTAACCAGGTTCGTCTAATTGAGCTCAAAGACATACCCAAATTTTCATCATATTCGAACATCAAAACAAAATACCCTTTTACTTAAACAAGCAAATTTCATCTTAAAATTAAACGTTTATGGTTAGAACAATTTCACTAATGTCCATTTAAAGTAAATCAATTATAAAGTCATTCAATACACACAAAATGTCAAACAAAATAGTATAATTTACCTGAAGGTTACTGTCCTCGTAGCTTCGAAGTATCGTTTCTTTAGTTAATCACACCATTCAACAGGATTATATTTACGGCTTCTGATTCTCTACGCTTTAAAATTTTCTCCATCACCATCCATTCAAAGTCGTTTCTGGGCCTTCCGAACTCCTCTGTGTTTATCTGACCCTTGTTTCATGGATCCAGACACGTATTTGAACCATTTAATTATTAACACCCCGAAAATAGCAAAGAAATTCATGCTTCTGTCACCAATATACGCCAAAACTGCCTACTTTTGTGTATACTTCGTCGTTGTAAATTTTGCTAATTGGTACAGTGAAACTAAATTTATTACCTTGTATCTAAGTGCACTGAAGTACATTCATGTTAGCACGTAAATAATAAGCTATTTTGAATCACTAAAATATACTAGCAAACTTTAAATTATTTAATCAAACTAAAATGCACGGTTTAACATCTTCAATCAAGTCGCGTATGTACGAGCTTTTAACGCATCGAATCGTCAAAAGTCTAAGAGGCCGAAATTCATATTACCACCGGTATATATAGCGAAAAGCCTGTCTGTCGGTCGAGTCTCTAAAACGGCCAGTTTCTAGAATTTCTCATGCTCTGTTCCCAGTCCGTCGCTCACGCGTCGATTTTACGAATTTTCACTCGCCCCATTTAAATCTCAGAAAATTTCCACACGGCACGCAAGCATGTCCGAGAAAACTAATTAATTTTGTACAGAAATCGTTGTTCTACCTCTGATATTTGCATCCTATTTTAACCAATTGTGACCCCGTGACGTTGCTTAAATCCCGCCTTTACAATATGTGTCTTTGCTTGACGCATTTTCTTTCCTTCTCTACCGTGTTCTTATTTGTGCAACTTGATATTCTTTATTATCGATTATTTTAGTCCACATGGAGTGTGAAATACCCAGCTTTAGCAATTCTCGTAACTATTATGCGACGTTTTCCCAAGATTCTTTGAAACATTAATTATCTGCAAAATTTACGCCGAATGTGATATTTAAACTACGCAGGTGTTCAAAATAATATTAATTCTCAGAGCTTTATTCCGTGGTATTTTAATCTTGGGTTTTACAAGTTTCTATAGGTATTATATGTTATTAACGGTTTAATTAACTCCAATTAAAATTGATTTCTATCCTTTTCATTTTAGCGAATACAACTTAAATATTAATTATTATATGTACACTTTGTTTTACTACCGGTTACTTAAAATAGGGTTAATTAATATAAACTTTGCACGTAATTTCTCTTTGTTTAGAATAATTACATTACACGCAGAGCTTTTCACTACTGCTTCGTCTTATAAATAATTTAAATTTCTTATTTTTACTGAAACAACCGAGTTTATTTATGCTTCATGGTTTTAATAACGCGTATTATTTAAAGAAATTCCTTATACACGGTGATTAAAATTATTTGATGTGATTATTTAATTTTCTACCCTGGTCTAAATATGAGTATTTTCCCCCTATTTGAATACAAATAATCCCACTTATTTGAATGCAAATATAAAACATTTAGACAAAAAAAATTACAAAAAAAATTGCCTATCTCTCTCTACCCTTATCTATCTAACTTACCTACTTTGTCTCCAATCAAAAAAATTATTTACACCTATCCTATATCCCTATCCTATTCCTAACTTTTAACTAATCTTCACTATACTTCACTTCCCCCTACCTAATCCTATATACCTATTTCTAATTATCTCCCATATTTATCCTATACCTAGCTTTATTTTCTATAAACACTTACTTCTACTTTTCTATATACACCTATCTCTATTCTTATCCTATTTAAATCTAACTCTCTTCTTGACCCTCCAAGTCTTCCTTCTTACCATCCTAATACTCTTCATCCCTATCTCTCCCCCTTCTATATCTATACTTAACATCTCTATTATCTCACATACAATAAACTTATCATCCCTCTTATCCTGACTCTTAAATATTACTTCTTCTTCAGTCCCTACACTTGTCTGTTTCTCATTTATTCTTGTTTCCTTTTCTGCCGACAAACCAAACGATACTACTTTACAATTATCGATTTTTCCCTCTACGGAAAATCCTCTGTACCTTCTAGAATTTTTGTGTAATGGAATCCGCCAGAATGAATCCCTTAAATCTACTTTATTAAAAACAAACTTGCCACTTAACCTCGTCAAAAATATTTCTGCCTTCACCTGCTCCCGATCTGCTGCTGTTGCTTCTACCCCCACTAATTCTGCATGTTTTTGTACTAAAGCTTGAACCTCTACTATCCTATCCTCTGGACATCTTATTGTGTTGATCTGTTTAACCTCATCATCCTCTACCTCTACTACATTAATACTAAACCCAGTGTCATCCTCTGTGACTTCATAACTGCCCTTCCATGGCACTACCCTATCCTTAATCCTTATTACCTTCCTTTCCATATCTATCAAAACCCCTAACTTCATCATACAGTCAACACCTAAAATGCTCTGAAACTTCAGTCCAGGTACAATTACAAACTCCTGTTCACAGCTTAAACCTCCTATATCTATCCTAAGCACCACAACACTATTTACTACAGCAAACTTCTTTTATTTGGAGCTACTAAATGGCTACGTTTTATAGGCATAATTCTATCACAAACCTTATCCCTAATTTTGCTGACGAATTCCTCCGATATTAAACTCGCCTCTGCCCCTGTATCAAGTAATACTTCTACATTATTTTCAAAATTTCTAAATTAACAATTGGCAAACATAATTTTTCCTCAGTTTCTGGCTCTACTTTCTCCTCAATTTTGAAAAATTCACGTGGATGTTCGTATACATTTACACAGAAATCTAGTGGTCTGTCACGTTCTAAAAATCCTGTCTCATCCTGTTTTCCGTGCTTGGTCCTGGTTGTCCTTCTACAACCTGTGCGTACGTCCTCCTCGTAATAATATCCGTGTCCCTGTCTCTATTCGGCGTGCTGGTCACAGTCCTGTTTACTTCCGGTAAACTGTTCTGTCTCGTGTAACTAGGTCTTGGCGTCGGTCCCCTAGTCGCACTATTGCTCCTGTATTCCTGTCCTCGTCGTTCCCAATTCGGTCGAAAATTTCTGTTGTAGTCAGGCCGTCTCGGATAATTCGGTGTCCTGTTGTCAAACCTAACTGTGTTAACGTTTCGTTCTCGTATCTCTCTTGTCCGTCCTACACATACATCGTCATATCTCTGCAAATACTCTAAAATGTCTCCCGTTCTGTGATGTTTTGTAAGGCCACGTGTTGTCTAATTTCCAGTTCAAAATGTCGTGATAGGTACTTGATAATCTGTCTGTCCGTCAATGGTGGATTCAGTTGTTTGGCCACACTGTACTTGCGGATGGCATATTGCTCCCTAGAACCTGCAAACTCTCCCTTAAATTTTCCTGTAATCAAGTCGTCCCTAATCTGATCCTGTTTGTGATCACTCCAGTAATGTTGTAAAATTTGTCTTCAAAGTCCTGATACGTGTCTATGTCCTGTCCTACTAGATTGTACCATGCTTCCGCGTTGTCCTTTAATAAAGCCTTTATCGTATTCAGTTTAGTCTGTTCGTCAAATAAATTTCCCACTAGATTTCTTACACTATTAATAAAAATTTGTGGATTTACCCTGTTATCGCCATAAAACTTCATGTGTTGGTCCAATGATACTCCACCTGTAGAAAATCTGGGACCATCCCCCGTTAAATTTGATATGTTGTATTTAATACTACTAACTTCGCGTTCTACCCGGCCTAACTGATCCCTACATGAGTCCGTTACTTCAGTCATTTTACATTAATCTCTTCTTCACAAAAATGCGTACTTCGGACCTTAAATGTCCCATTTCCTGTCGAAGACCTGTAATATCACGCTCATTTTTATCAACCCTATTTTCAACTTCCCCATTTTACGGTAAGACTGTTTTTAAATTCTGTAAATTCTCTCGTCGATTTTTCTATTTTATTCCCTAATTCCTGATTTAATTGGTCAAATTTCCGATTTGAATCCTCTCTCGCTCTATTCGATTCATCGCTTAGCTGTTCTAATTTTCTGTTAGACTCCTCCTTGCTCTATTCGATTCTTCGTTCATCCTCTCTAGCATTCTCATTATCATCTCGTTTCCTTGATCCCTGATTCCGTCCTCGACTGATCTCTACTGCCTCCAGCTTCTTCCATTTTCGAAATTTTCTCACACAATGCACTATCGTCACTTCCAATTTCCACTCCTTGACTCCTTAACCACTCTTTTCTCTGCATACGTTCTAATCACTCACACACACTCTAAAATACTCTTAAATTTATACACACACAGAAACTCTCTCTCTCAGATCGCCAGTTTCCTGGAATAAAATCACAAAAATTTTATTTGGAACTCGAGCCTCACTTTTGGGTCGCCAAGAATGCTGTGAATCTTCTCATATCTGCAGGTACTGGCCCTTTCAAAAAAAAAACATTCGAGCCCCATAGTTTGGGCGTCAAGACTGCTGTGATACCTTTAAAATCCGTGAACTACGCTTTTCGCCTCGGCTGCTCACCTAATGTTATAAACCTCCTCATTCATAAAAAAAAAACAACACATTCCTACCAAAAACATCACCGTTAACTCTATTTACATCAATATTCAGAATACATTAAATTTTCAAATTAAATTTCAGCATAACATTCAGTTTTAAAAAGAATTTCAAAATCAATTTTATTATCACTTTAACGTGCATCCAGAATTAAAGTCCTTGTTGGATGCCTACTAATTAATATAACAATATAAGCAGACCGGAGTCTGAGTATAAAGGGAGCATCTACCACCCCTTTACGTTAATTAACCAGGTTCGTCTAATTGAGCTCAAAGACATACCCAAATTTTCATCATATTCCCGAACATCAAAACAAAATACCCTTTTACTTAAACAAGCAAATTTCATCTTAAAATTAAACGTTTATGGTTAGAACAATTTCACTAATGTCCATTTAAAGTAAATCAATTATAAAGTCATTCAATACACACAAAAATGTCAAACAAAATAGTATAATTTACCTGAAGGTTACTGTCCTCGTAGCTTCAAAGTATCGTTTCTTTAGTTAATCACACCATTCAACAGGATTATATTTACGGCTTCTGATTCTCTACGCTTTTAAAATTTTCTCCATCACCATCCATTCAAAGTCGTTTCTGGGCCTTTCCGGAACTCCTCTGTGTTTATCTGACCCTTGTTTCATGGATCCAGACACGTATTTGAACCATTTAATTATTAACACCCCCAAAAATAGCAAAGAAATTCATGCTTCTGTCACCAATATACGCCAAAACTGCCTACTTTTGTGTATACCTTCGTCGTTGTAAATTTTGCTAATTGGTACAGTGAAACTAAATTTTATTACCTTGTATCTAAGTGCACTGAAGTACATTCATGTTAGCACGTAAATAATAAGCTATTTTGAATCACTAAAATATACTAGCAAACTTTAAATTATTTAATCAAACTAAAATGCACGGTTTAACATCTTCAATCAAGTCGCGTATGTACGAGCTTTTAACGCATCGAATCGTCAAAAGTCTAAGAGGCCGAAATTCATATTACCACCGGTATATATAGCGAAAAGCCTGTCTGTCGGTCGAGTCTCTAAAACGGCCAGTTTCTAGAATTTCTCATGCTCTGTTCCCAGTCCGTCGCTCACGCGTCGATTTTTACGAATTTTCACTCGCCCCATTTAAATCTCAGAAAATTTCCACACGGCACGCAAGCATGTCCGAGAAAAACTAATTAATTTTGTACAGAAATCGTTGTTCTACCTCTGATATTTGCATCCTATTTTTAACCAATTGTGACCCCCGTGACGTTGCTTAAATCCCGCCTTTTACAATATGTGTCTTTGCTTGACGCATTTTCTCTTTCCTTCTCTACTGTGTTCTTATTGGTGCAACTTGATATTCTTTATTATCGATTATTTTAGTCCACATGGAGTGTGAAATACCCAGCTTTAGCAATTCTCGTAACTATTATGCGACGTTTTCCCAAGATTCTTTGAAACATTAATTATCTGCAAAATTTACGCCGAATGTGATATTTAAACTACGCAGGTGTTCAAAATAATATTAATTCTCAGAGCTTTATTCCGTGGTATTTTAATCTTGGGTTTTTACAAGTTTCTATAGGTATTATATGTTATTAACGGTTTAATTAACTCCAATTAAAATTGATTTCTATCCTTTTCATTTTTAGCGAATACAACTTAAATATTAATTATTATATGTACACTTTGTTTTACTACCGGTTACTTAAAATAGGGTTAATTAATATAAACTTTGCACGTAATTTCTCTTTGTTTAGGAATAATTACATTACACGCAGAGCTTTTCACTACTGCTTCGTCTTATAAATAATTTAAATTTCTTATTTTTACTGAAACAACCGAGTTTATTTATGCTTCATGGTTTTAATAACGCGTATTATTTAATGAAATTCCTTATACACGGTGATTAAAATTATTTGATGTGATTATTTAATTTTCTACCCTGGTCTAAATATGAGTAATATATATATATATATATATATATATATATATAGTTGGTATGTTTCTTGACCTTTATTTATCAAATAATCAATAAAATATTCTTGAGATATAGGTCATTTATTAAAATATAAAATTATATCAACATATATTACGCGTTTCGGTCTTATTAACCTTGATCACATATTAAAATGTGTAATTTACATATTGTTTTGCAAAACAATATGTAAATTACACATTTTAATATGTGATCAAGATAAGACCGAAACGCGTAATATATGTTGATATAATTTTATATTTTAATAAATGACCTATATCTCAAGAATATTTTTATTGATTATATATATATATATATATTGCTGTAATTATAGGGTTAATTTAGGGGTAGGTTAAGTCATAGGGGTCGTAGAATAAACAAGGGAAACTCCCAAGTAACAAAAGCACAGAATTACAGATATTAGTAGAGTAAATAGGTCATTGTAAATATTATTAGTTGAGAGCACACTGTATATAGCAGTACAAACGATTAAAACAGATATCCAAGAGTAGCTATGAGCAAAGATAAGAATTTGAAAAGGTAACAAAACGCATTGAAATTAATCAGTGAAAAACCTGCATGAATTGGCTAGACAAATATTCAAAAAGTGCGTGGATAGATCATCTTAAACGCACTTAGAAATTATGCATTATTTGAAAAGCGTACGTAATTTAAAAGTATCACATTTGCTGAAAAATCCAATTTATTAGGAAATAAACAAACACCAAATTTATTCAATCCAGATTAGAATAAGGCCAACAAACAATACTACGTGATCGATATGAACGAAAATTCCTGGGATTTCTGAATTAGATGTGAGGTATAACGTTAAATTACGAGACCAAGAGCATCGCTTCATGCAATTAAAATACATACAATTGGTAAACTTTTAAAAATAACAAGTGATAATACACTTGGTCTCGCCCAGCACGTGGAGTCAACGAATGAGAAACTAAAGGGGGCCGATCCTATAAATATCATCACAATTGAATATTGAGTTAGTATACTTTTGAACTGGGCAGTCACTATACTTAAATGTGATATATATTTACGTGAAAATTATTTTAAAGAGTGTATAATTGTGCAAAGAGAGCCGTACTTCTAAAAAGACGTAAGTAAATAAGATTTAGTAAAATTATATCATTTCTAATAATAAATAAAACAGGGCTCTGAATAATTACCATCTGAAGAACTACGTTCTGAATAATTACGATCTGAAGAACTACGTTCTGAATAATTACAATCTGAAGAACTATGTTCTAAATTACATTTTGAACCACGTTCTAAATTACAAACGAAATAACGTTACGATTCCTGTTAAAACTTTGAATAACGATCCATTACGATCTTAAATACAATTTTGGATACGAAACTCTGAAAAATGCTGTCTGTTCAAACAATTTAATAATCTCTGAAAATGGTAAATATTCTATTACGGAAATGAAAAACCTTTCATTGGAATAACGATTTGGATACTAAATTTTGGTTGGATGTCGACTTCAATTCTTGGAATACAGAGCACCTATTGAATCTCCTCAGGTTAGATATTTTTGATGATTTATTTTAAAACTGTTTTATTTCAATAATAATTTAAAAGTGTAAGAGCCGACAAATTGGGGTTGCTTGTATAAATTTATGAAAAGTTATAGACATCTTGAAATGTTTCAACAGGTCTCTAAATGTAATAAAAGCTCGTTTTGCTGGCTAATAGATGTAAATAATTCAAAAAGGGAGAAGATATTTAAAAAGGAAAAAAAGTTGTAAATATTTAATCATTATACTGTGTATTGTGGAATTGCTTTATTTAATTGAATCAGCTAGTCGAGGCAAAAGAAAATTATAAATTAACATTTTCACAAGTGTTTGAGCAACATAAGGGTTATATCGCAGCATTTAATGGGATGCCCAACCATGGGGCGAGTTTAACACAGCAATTTATGACATGCCCAATCGTGGGGCTAGAGTAACATAGCAAAATATATATATATATATATATATATATAGTGAATAAGATAAAGTAATAACTTAGACTTTTATGCAAAGCCCAAATGATCATTTTAAATCGAGCAAGTAATTGAAAGATGGAAAATAAAGTTCAAGTCCTGTCTTTCAATTGCTAGCTCGATTTGAAACGATCATTTGGGCTTTGCATAAAAGTCTAAGTTATTATTTTATCTTATTCACTGTAATACGATAGTGTATATATATAATATATATATATATATATATATATATATACAGGATGCCAAATTTAACGTGTCCACCATTGGTACTTCGTTTATTCTTAAAGATAGAAAGTAGGTTAAATGGGGAAAGTATCAGTGTATTTCATTGTCATTTAAGGCAACTAAACACATTTTTTCTATCACTTCCGGTTTAGTCGGAAATGCAACCAACTTTGAAATTCTTAATGGAACACCCTGTATATTATAATAGTTTTGGATAGGAAGAGACTATTTTAACTCCGGAATCTTTTACCCCAGAGAATGCCATCATTTTATTATAATTTAGGTACGTTGTGTACTTGGGAGGTAATGTGTCAATTTGCCGTTGCCTTCCACATTAACTGCTTTTATAATTTGGTGATAAACAGATTTATATTATTTACTTTGATGCAAGGGTTTTAAATAGCAAATAATATTACGAAGGTTGCAGAGTTGCAAATTGTACATATTTCTTGGTTTATTATACAAATTTGGTTATTTAGTTTATCTTATTCAGGTATGAAGTGTTAGAGAAAAACGGGGGTAAACATTTCTGTTATCGTATCGTCATACACTCTGTGTGGGGTTGAACTGAGCTAGTCGAGGCATAAATCTAATTGTGTGAAATTTATTCTCGATTATTTAGAAACGGTGGTGGGAAGCAGCAGGCAACTGAGCGTTAAATACATCAAAGTACGGCGATATCGTAGCAATATATATATATATATATATATATATATATATATATATATATTGATAAACGGTACGTAATGACTTCCAAAATAGATACATAGCAAACGATGTGACTTCATATATACTGTTGTTACTTCCATTTTCGGAAGTCATAGCGATTTGCATAAATTTTACACTTTTCAGATCATTGGAGGTATTTTAAGTCATTTTCCAAAAATTTGTCTGGAGGTCACAACTGACCAACTGTACCTACAAAAAAAACTTTTAGTTCACTTGTATATCGCTAACGCTAGTGTCGTGTTTGATACCTTACATACGTCAAGCACGCTGCAACTTCCGTTACATGTTAGCTACCTTAGTACCTCCAAAGACCGCGGTAAATGTTGCTCACTACATATCTTGAAACATAATTGCAGTTTAGCATTTATTCAGAAAGCCGATTAAGAAAGTTTTAAATAAAGGTGATGAAGAAATGAATTTAATAAGCCAGCTAAATGATACAATTAGCTCTAAATAGTAGGAATATTTAAAATTTAAATTATTATGACCATTTATTAACGATTCTTTCATTTTACAAATAGTGTAATATTAACGTTATGCATTCTGTTAGTACAGCTGACTTGCATTCCAAATTAATGTTCAACATTCTTATGTAAAGTATAATATAAATTCTACGAATAGGAAAAATATCTTTAAAAACAATTGCACTTTTTATGTTTGTTTATAGGGATTGTAAAGAAATGTTAAACGCCTACAAAGTTTTGCTTGCCTCGTTAGTGTAAACACCTATGGTTTTTAGCCGTTTACAAATATACATTAATTTAGTATAAGTTGGGTAGATTGCCGCATGTTTATTAATGCTACCTGGTTATGCTTTATCGACAGAATTGAATTTTTATAAATTTGACAGGAATGAGTTTTAACTATTGTTTTATTCTGCGTATTTAGCACAATTATATTTAAAGTACCTTTTAAGCAGACTTCACAGAACCATGCATTAGTTTGGTTAAGAGGTATGGGAAAGATTTATAGTTAATATTTATTATATAATATTATATTATATATAATTTTTATCTTAATTATTCAGCATTTTATTGTGTCTGGCATTAATACGATAATATACTCTAGGAAATTAAGGTAGGCCTCTTGCATTTTTCGAAAAATTCAGGAACGCAGTTTGAATGCATTTTATGTTAGTATAAGCCTTTAGAATGATGTCTAATACAAATTAAACCAAATTATTTCTTTATTAATATTTTTAAACAATTGAAAAACACGTTTCTAGATGATATACCGAACGTTATAACACTTAGAGAAAAAAGTTTCAAGTGAAAAATGTGAGCCTTAAAAACGCCTACAGAATGAGTGGTAATAGTTTAAAATCGGTTAATTTGTTCACTTGCATATGAATTTAAATTACCTAAAATATCACTTTCTTAAATCTGCTGTTGTTTAAACAGTAATTGAGATATTTGGCTGAAACCAATTGGAAAGTATACCTCTAAGGGCTTTTAAGTTACCATTAAAATTTCATTGCAAAAATTAACTGGTTTTCTTAATAATTCATTTGTTTATTAAAAACCTTTTTTCTCAGTGGAATTTCTACAGAATTGGCCTATTGAAAGTTTAAATAAATTAAGGAAATTTACTCTGAAAGAGTCACACCATAACGTACTGTTACGAAAATAGTGAATTTTTACAGCTGAGTTGCCGAAAAACGGCTCTAAAGTGAAAGCATGTTTTTTGATACAAACAAACTAGCGTACCTTGTTTAATATTTATTCTATTGAATCGGGACAAAAACCATTCGAAAGCTGCTTTTCTCTTGAAACTTCTCCAAGTAAAATTTTCTTCTAATTTGAAGGAAATAATTATTTATTTTCAAGAAATCCGTGCTCCTAAAATTACCACCATTTTTAATTAAATTTTAAATATGTTGGAACGAACGAGTTAAACTATTTATACGAAACTCCTTACATTTGATTTTCCAATGCTCCACCCGAAGGTACTACATTGGCCAAAAAGCGAGTTTTTTTTATCTGGAAAATTTTAAATTTTGCCGAACCCTTGCTGTTCTAAGCAAGGGAAGGATCTTTAACGTGCGTGACAATACTCACACACGGGACCTACATTTTACCTCTCGTCCGAACGAGGGTGTATTTTTGTGAAAAATGCTCGCCTAACATTTTTCAAGCGGACCGTGTCGGGATTCGAACCCGGGACCTTGGGCGTAGTAGTCACACGCATACCAACTATGTCACGGAGCCGCCTGTACGAAACTCCACGCTTTTGTACACTCATTGTTATTAATGACAGTTTTGTACAAAGTGACGGTCGCTCTTGTAATAGAGTCGAGTGGCAATGTGGGAGTACTCGTACCGCTCGTTCGAGCGTCAATAAATGATTTTAGCTCTCGTGACAAAATCGTTGCAACTTTTAATATCTCAGCAATAAATTGACATTTTGGGATGATTTTTTTTAAATTTGGGTATGTTTTACTATTGATTTCAAATGTCATATTGAAAATTTAAAAAAAAAGTTCTTATGTCTGAAATTTAACATTATTTATTTATTATAATTTTTTTATAAAAAGATTAGCTTTTCAAATTCATTTTTAGACTAATTTCATTACATGAAATAAGGATAAGAATCCATGCAAAAAGCCAATTATTTATATAAAAAATAATTATTATAAATAAATAATGTTAAATTTCAGCCGTAAGAAACAAATGTTTAAAATTTTCAATACATTTGAAATCAGCAATAAAAGTACTCCAATTAAAAAAAATTATTTCATTATATAAATTTGTTGTGATATATAAGTCGCGAGATTAGTCGCGAAAGCTCAGAGTCTTGTATCAACGTCTAAAAATAAAAATTATTCTCTACCATTCTAAAGTCAGATGATTTTTTTTTCGAAAGAGCTTAATGAAAAAAACAGCTTTCGAATGGCTTTCGTCCCGATTCAATAGAATATATATTATACAAGGTACGCTAATTTGCTTGTAGCGAAAATAATGCATTCACTTTAAAGCCGTTTTTTGAAACTTAACTGTAAAAAATCACTTTCCCATAACAATACGTTATAGTTTGACTTTTTCTGAATAAATTCTTTAATTTATTTACACCTTCACTGACCAATTCTGTAGAACTTCTAGTGAGAAAGAATTTTTATAAAACAAATGAATTATTAACAAAACTATTAAATGTTTTTCAATGAAATTTTAATGGTAACTTAAAAGTCCTTAGATGCATACTTTTCAAATGATTTCAGCTGAGTATATCATTTATTGTTTAAACAAAATCAGATTTAAGAAACTGGCATTTTAGACATTTTAAATTCATTTGTAAATAAACAAATTAACCAATTTTAAATGATGACCATTCATTTTGTAGGTCTTTTTAAGGCATACACCTTTCATTTGAAACTTTTTTCTATGTTTTCTATGTTCCGTCAATCATTGAAAAACGCATTTTTCACACACTTTTGGCGATTGTTTACAAATATTAATATTGAAATGAAATGATTGCATTCGTATTGCACTTCATTCCTATGGCTCACATTAACATAATATGCATTCAAATTGTCCCTTAATTTTTTCACAATTTTTCCCAATTTCCACGAACTAAATAACGCTATCGTTTACATTTAATATTATTATAATTTTGCAAACATTTGACGTCATTTTTCCTAAAGATGGGTTAAAATCGTCGGTTTAATGTATTTAACTTTTCACATCTAAATAACTACTTTATTGTAAAAGTAATCCACATAAAACTTCTATCAGCACAACGCACATTTTGTGCGAATAGTGTAATTATAAAATCAAAATCCAGCCAAGTATGATAAAAGTAAAAAGTATCGTGTCAACCAATGTGGTCAGTAGCAGTTAAAATAGAGTAAAAAAAGTATTAAGAAAAGTTGTTATAGATCACTCAAAAATCCAAAATAAATACGAAATTTTGTAAAACAATTCGCTTTTTAAATTTTCTCCATTTTTTTTGCCCTCATGAGATAATAATTTATTATTGTAGTAATAAGCATGCCATGAACAAGCAAACAATTCCAAAATTTTATTTAACATTAACAAACAAAATTTAACAACGCTTTTCCTTGTGTTCTGGTTTCATGGCACCCTTATTATTGCAACAAGAAATTATTATTTGGACACACACACACACACATGTGTAGTTAGCACCCCGTTTTTGAAAAAGTGTGATTTTGAAAGTTGCTCCAGGTTGTTTTAAACTTGTACTACATTGTTTTCATTCGACATTATTTTATTTCAAACGATTCTTTATAAAAAACGAAAATTTTTTTATTGGCACCCACTCTTTCGAAAATTGAAGATTTGACCCCCGCCACACGGTGTTTTGTTTACTTCAAACATAGTTGCAAAAGGCCAGTTCGTCATTTACCTACATTTTTAATAAAAATAATTCCGATATTTAAAACCATATCCTAAATTATACACGCATGCTATGCTAATCAACTATTAAAATAAAACGGTTCAATCAATTTCAGTACGAACAATGCAATCTCGTATTTGGAGCATATACAACAGTCAGCATTCTCATTATAACATAAAATGCTTTCGGAAATATAGGCAACAGTGTAAAAGAGTAGCAAAGGTATTACGTTTACGAATCGTCTACATATATATAAAAGAAAGTGGTTACGTATCTTGAGTAGGCGAACATATATAAATAAAAATTAAAATCAAAAATTTTTTCCCCTCGTTTGAAAATTGTAATCAGGAAGTTCCCCTCAATGAATATATGCCAACAAAATAAAATTTGGAGTTTTGGAAAATGCGGAAGTATGGTAGTCTCTTGCGTGCTACGGAAGTCACAACTTAACAACTATCAATATATATATATATATATATATATATATATATATATATTTATGCCCTCGTTCAGATGGAAGGTAAAATAGAGGTCCAGTGTGTGCGTGTGTGTATGTGTGTGTGTGCTGTCCCACACGTTAAAGATTCCTTACCTTGCTTGGAACAGCAAGGGCTAGGCAAAATTCAAAATTTTCCAGGTTTAAAAAAATTCGCTTTCTGTTCAGGTGGAGCATTGGAAAATCAAATGTAGTGTTTCACCTCCGTGGCGGCTCCTTGACGTAGTTGGTATGCGTGTGACTACTACGTCCAAAGTCCTGGGTTCGAATCCTGATATGGTCCGCTTGAAAAATGTTAGGCGAACATTTTTCACAAAATACGCCCTCGTTCGGATGAGAGGTAAAATGGAGGTCTCGTGTGTAAGTATTGTCACGCATGTTAAACCCTACCTTGCTTGGAACAGCAAGGGATCGCCAAAATTCAAAATATTCCATGATAAAAAGAAATTCGTTTTCTGGCCAATGTAGAACCTTCAGGTGCAGCATTGCAAAATCAAATGTAGTGTTTCACCTCCATGGATGCAAATGCAAAATAAGTATCATGGCACATAGAAGTATTTTGCAATCTGTTCTTTTTTATATTGTTTGTCCACTCTTGGATGTTTGTGCATAACCAATGCACTCGAATGAACTCTAGCAATCAAGCCTCGACAGACGGAACCCGTTTTCAATACGCTTCGAAATTAGCTTCGCGAACGCGTCATATTATGTCTTAAAATACTACTGGAAGTGTTTCTGAATTCCATATTTTAATTTAACATACTTGGTATTTAGACAATTTAAGCATTACGTTTTTATTACTGATTAGTTGTCCTTATATGTTAAATGACGAAGCATATAAGTTGATTCCCATGCGTATATAACATAAATTCATTTTTAAATAAAAAGTTTTTCTCGAAGTTTCGAGAGGAATAGAGAGAATGCGTCATAGAACTACTTAAATACCAAATTAATAAATAAACATTTATACAAACAAGCCGGACGAATATTGAAAAACTCATAAAATCGATAAGAATTAATTTTATAGCTTTCGCATTAGTACATGATATATATATATATATATATATATATATATATATATATATTGTAGTGAATTTAAAGGGATAAATTTGGTGGTCAACAATGCAATTTCAAACACCCTGTATAAAGGAAGGAACATAATATTTACGTGCAAAATTTATTTCATCTATTTAATTTAATTTAACATGTATTGACATAATTTTATAACTAGAGATTAGAAAGTAATAGATTCGCAAAGAAAATCAGGTTTATAAGCCAACAGAAATTAGTAATTAATTTAATGTAGTTTAATTTAAGGGGTTATAATGTCTGAAAACGCAGCAAAGCATGTAAAATCAATAAATCCAAGGCGAATAGCTTTCGTTGTAAGAAACAAATATATCGGTTGGGTTGAATACCATGAAACGTAAGCTCCAAGAATTGTTATTTAAAACGTTCGTTAATTGAACACCTGCATGTTTTGAAAAGTCAACTTCTATGTATTTTGGAGCATAACAAGACAAGTTTCAAGAAATATTGTTCAACCGACTGTCGCAAAGCACGTACTCAATCCACGTGGACGCGGGCAGCTATATCGATTTTCTACCACACAAGCAAGGTTAGAATGCGACATCCAATATGCATAAGACGGGAATAGAGATATCACAGGCGGGGTTTTAAGACGTCACTGAAATGTATGATTGGTCGAAATAGTTAGTTTGAGAATAGACAAGCACGCGACAGGTGGATGTGATAGTTTTGTTAAGATAGCGTGTAACGCGAGAATATTTCTAGAAGCTTACAACGGTTAGACAAAATTTGGAGAAATATTATTTCACAATTAGGTATTTCGCGCAAAGTGTGGCCAAAGGGGCCTAGCTGGATGATATAAATACGGGAACAAAATTAATAGGGCTCTCTTTAATCTTTAATCTTGCATCGCATAACGACATACAAAAGGCAACTGACGAAGCTTGTAAGTATTAAAATTTGTAAAGTTCAGTATTAGATTGTTGTGACCTTATAGTTTGAAACGCATATAGTGTCGAGTTTATTAAAATTTAACTGAGGTCCAACGAATACTTTAACAAGCTCGTAAATTAATAATGCGATAATAAACAAGTGTAATATACATGCATTTGGATATTGAAATTGATATTGGATGAATAGCAGGAAGCGCAACTTAGATTGTGGTCATCTTTAAAACATCTTGTGGAGCCGCACGCAAAACCAATTGGCCGAGGGGTTCAAGAACATAATACATCGTCAACGGAGATGGAATCTTCAAGTTTTTCCAGGTAACGCATTAGAATTTGCTGTTTTTATTTTAACTGTTAAAATTGTGATGTGTGAGAGTGAACTTTAATGGGTATTTTACGGTATTTTACGTATTGAAAAGGATGCATAGCTGACTATTAATATGGTATTTTGAATATGAAACAAAAGGTCTACGTAAAGCTTATTGAATTGCTTGATGAATTTAAATTTAATTGTTAAGAGTGCATGGGTTTTTTTAAGTTTGTGGTAATAGTATGCAAAGTGGAAAGCATACATTATAAACGGGTTATTATAAGCTCACCATATTCCAGTGTAGTAATAAACAAAGAGAAGGTATTATTTAGGGCCCATTTACTCCTGTTGCTTTAAATGTGTTAGAAATTTCAATTTCAAAAATAAGGACTTGACAAAATTAGCGTTGATTGAGGTGTAACTTGAGCACCGAACTTTAAATAACTATGAATATTATTATTTGTAAATAGTGGTTAATAAATATTGTATGATTGTTGTATTATTTTGTGATTTTATTTGAATGGTGTGTGAACGATAAATAGAATGAGAGTAAATTTAAGTATACGAGAAGAAGCACAGATGAAGTGGGCCAGGGAAGCGGCGGAAGAAATTAATTTGATAGAGCAGAAAGCGGGTAAGGAAAATTTTGTGAAAGTTTTATATTTTTGAAAATTAAAATTTTTTTGTGAACTGGCGAGGTACCGGAGCATGAGCTCAAACGATTTTTAGGAAGTTCCAGAGGCTGATAAACGGTTCCACGGCAATATATATATATATATATATATATATATATATATATATATACACACAAAGTAAATATATGTATCTGTAAATGCAACTACTATGGGAATCATAAAAGTTCATTTACCTATACAAATCGAACTTAATATTTGCATAGCTATTGACCAAAACAGATACTTAAATTGGATTCATAAGAAGAAAACATCCATTGACCATGGTTTCGGTGTCTTCCGTCTAGTCAGAATAAAATAGTTCAATCCCTTACGACCCAATCCAGTAATACACAATAATATAAATAGAAATAACCTCAATACCTATGGCAAACGTATAAATGAATCACCATCTGATGACTTCCATGAACAATAGTCGTGTAGGTAAAGAAGTTCTATCTATATCGTAACAATTCTGAAAAATAGCCATGCAAATACGTCCTACCTTTTTAAGCTATCTATACATAACATTTACAACAATTAATGTTACTGAAAATATGCCAAGTTCAATTTTTACCAATATTGCTATCTAATATTTATAGTGTTATTGACAAACTCTTCAATATGTATTTTTAATTTGGAAACATAATAAATTTAAGTTACAAAACTACCAGATACTAGACATTGAAGAGTTTTTATTATATTTTTCTGTTAAGGTATACTAACCTATTGTTCCATTAGGGGTGACACCAACACCACTAGGAATTGTATTGTTCATTTGTGAAGTCATTCCGTTGATTGGACCATTATTGATAGGGCCCATCGATCCAGACCCTCTCATTGAACTGTTTAGTGGGCCAGACAAATGCCCATTTACAACACCAGATAAAGAATTGGGCATTCCTCCGCTCATTGGACTATGCATAGGACCTAATGCAAAATGATCACTATCACTTACAATACAATAAATATATTTATTTCCCTATTTTAATAATAAGTCAATTACAAGACGCATACAATATAAAAAAAATTATGTGAGCAACAAGAAAAAACATTAATAAGTAACTTAAATTCTACTCTAATATATCAACAATACACAATTGAATATTTTAGTAGAACCTATCTTTATATAATTTTCTGATACAATTATAAAAACAAGAAATTTAAGGGTTTAAATTTATTGAAACAAAAAGTGTAACCAATATTACTGAAGCATATTAGATTTAACTTGTTGCAAGAAATCTTTAAACAAATCAACTATGATTTTGATGATACAAACATTAAAACATATAATGAGCACCAGAGATAATTTTGGTCTATTAATTTGAGAAATTCGTGTATAAACAAAGCCAATGAGTGAGTTTCATCATTAGGAACATGAAATGATATTCAGATCAGCAGTTTCAAGTAGTCATGCAAATTATTCAGTAATATAAATAGCTTACAAACAAACAAAAAAAGAAAATCACTGACATCACTTAACTTGAACTTGCTCAATAATAGTCTATTTGAGAATAATTACTCTCTGAGTTAAACAAAATCTCTGTAATTTTTCAAGTAACTAACTATAAGCTTAGTACTCAGGATTTCACATATTAGAAGTGCACCAGCTTACAGTACAAGGTATTGAAATATTCAAAACTTGGCATTATTCCTAATTAAACATCTTAAATTTCTATATTTCTGTTTTCTATATGACAGTAACATATTCATAAATTTGAATTTAGAATCAAGTGTGATGCGAATATCTTTCATAGTCGAGCATTTCATAATGAAAAGGTTAACACATTGTAAAAATAAAGAACGAAACTTATGTTCAGAGTTAATCCAGTTGTGTACAATTTTCACAAATTAAGAGAAAGCTAGTTATCACTATGCAAGAGAATCAAATTAATCAAATCACTTTAAATCATCAACAAAAAAAAAGTAAAAGCCTAGGTTAGAAAAGATGCCATCCATAAAGTCATATATATATAGACCGCGTCGAATTATGACCGTGTAGACAACATATTTGTCACTCCGCAAGAATTACAAATATTAGTGGTATTAAGCGTATATTATTTTTCGTTTGAGTGCGTCGGTAATAAAGGTTATACTGGGACTGCCGTGCAACTAAAAATTTCTTAAATAAACGTGAATTTTATGTAAAAATTCAGAAAAATTAGCAAGTTCAACTAATACAATTCTCCTCGTAAGTCGTGTTATCGTTATCATTCAGACTACACGTGTGTATCTATAGTATATAAAGGTTATATTTATTTGTTTGTTTATATCAAATAAAATAATTATGGATAGAAGCAATATAAGTTTGTCTCTAAGTTCTTTGCAAGAACAATTCGAAGCAAAAATGGCAGATTTTGAAGCAAAACTTAAGAATACGACAAATGTTGCAGATCGTGAAAGTGTAGCAGGTGTAGAAGCCGAATTTTATGCATCTAAAGAGGTTATTATTAATAGCATTGCAGCGTTGAGAAATTTAATAGAAAATGTGAATATCAAAATTGATGATTTAGAACAGTATGGGAGGCGTAACATGCTAATTATTCACGGAATACGAGAAGGGGATAATGAAAACCTAGAGCATACTTTGGTAAATATATTTACACGATCATTGAGTATCGAAAACTTTAATATAGAAAGGATGGTCAACAGATGTCATAGGCTTGGTAAATTGTCAAAAAATCGACATAGACCAGTAATAGTAAAATTTTGTTCATATCGTTATAGAAATATAATATTGTCACAAAAACACAAATTGAAAGATACGAAACTATTTATAACTGAGTCTCTTACAAAAAAAACTCTTATTATTAAAACAATTACAAACCTTAGTTGGTAAAAGAAAAGTATGGAGTTTAGACGGGAAAATTTTCTGTATTTTACCCAATAACAAGAAAATGGTCATCAGGAACATAGAGGATGTTAAGTTAAATGACGAAGATGGTGTTCGGAAACCACTAGCAGCCCAGAGCAATGAAACTGGTCAGGATACCCAGATAGTTCAAACAAAGGCGATGTCATCAAAAGGTTACTGGACTCGCAGTCACAGCAATAGTGCTTCTACACAAAACTCACAGGTGTAATATTCTTCAACGACACTCTCTTGGTAACATTAATTATACTGTCCTTAACGCTAGTACCATATACCTTTAGTAATTTATTGTGGATTTTTGTGGATGACCTTATAATGAGATACGGTTAATTTTTAGGAATTCTTTCAGGAATTATCTCTACTTCTTCGAAATATTTGTTTTTCATTCTTACACTTTAAAAACGCCCAACTATACATTCTTGCACACACATCAACATGCAAATAAGCTCACACACACAACATACACAAAATACTAATACATTTTCACATACATACACTTACAAGTAACACAAGTATTGGCAAACACGCGTATCTCATTCATAGGTACCTAAATATTTGTATTGGTATTACGCACTACATCAAAAGGTCAATTAAGATTTTTATACCCAAAGTAGTAATATCTCAAAATGTTGTAACGCATGAAAGAGATTGAAACTTATTATCAGAATGTAAGGGGACTACGAACCAAAACACAATTTTGATCTTTAAATGTTTTGAATAATAACTTTGATATTATATGTTTCAGTGAAACGTGGTTGCATGCCGGAATATATAACTCGGAGATATTTGATAATAGGTACAATGTATATAGAAAAGATAGAGAAACGGAAAGTAAACGGTGGGGCGGCGGAGTTCTTATAGCAATTAACAAAAAATATTTATCGGTTCAGCTGAATATTAAAACTGACTTGGACCTAGTTTTAGTCAAAACTACTATTGGAGGAACCAATTATTACATAAGTGTAAATTATTTTCTGCCAGGTTTAAAAACTGAAATACACCAAGAGTATATTAGAATATTTACCGATCTGTATATGTCATATGAAGCCCAGTTATTACTACTAGGTGATTTTAACTTGCCATTGGTCAGTGGTAGAAAATTTAATTTTAAAACAAATACTCCGCCAGTTTACAAAAATATTGGAGAATTTATTGATCTTTGTGGTTTAGTCTCATACAATAATATAGCCAATAACTCAATGAAAACATTAGATTTAGTGTTGTCAACTATGACTGTCAATGTAGTTTTATCAGACGAAAGTCTTATCCTATCTGATCCGTACCATCCTCCATTACTTATTAAATTAAACATAAACAAATATGTACATTCAACTTGCAATTCTATCAGCCAATTCAATTTTAAATATTAAGAAATCTGATTTTGTAGTAATGTACAGTTTATTAAATACTACGGATTTTGCTTTTCTTAATAATTTCACCGATGTAAATAAAGCAGTTGATGCTTTTTATAACACTATTTATGCTGTGTTCAGAAAATGTGTTCCGCGTAACACTAGATTCCATCATCACTATCCAGTATGGTTTACTCGGAATATCATTAGAGATATTGAACTCAAAAACTTTCACTATAAATATAAACATTCATCAGCTTACCATAATAAAGAGTTTCGGCAATTAAGACAAAAAATAAAAAAAGATACAGCAGTGGCCTACCAAAAATACATCAGTCAAGTAGAGGAGGGAGTTGTGTCAGATCCTATGTCTTTCTGGACATACGTGCCTAATAAGAAAAAAACAATAACGAAGCTCAAAGTTTTATATATGAAAACAAAAACCTTGAAAATTTAGGTGCAATCGTGAATGGTTTTTTTGAATATTTTTCCACTGTATATTCTGAAAAATCAAGTTACAAAGTAAAGTACGAGTCGGAATTAAACAGTAGTATTTCAGATACTTTTAATTTAAGATTAATAACCGAAGACGACGTAAAAATTGCCATAAAAAGATTGAAAGCTAAGAGGTCAGCAGGACCAGACAAGATTCCCGCTTACATATTTAAAGGCTGTATGGAAGTACTCATGCAACCTCTTACTACTTTATTTAATCTGTCACTAAAAACAGGTATATTTCCCCCTAAGTGGAAATTGGCAAAAGTCACTCCCATACATAAATCGGGTACAGTAAATAATATTCTTAATTACAGGCCAATTTCAATTCTATCCACGCCAGCAAAAATTTTCGAACATATACTGTACATAAAGATTTTCCATCATGTGTCGTCTGTATTAAACACTAGTCAACACGGCTTTATCACCAAACGATCAATTCAAACTAGTTTAACCGTTTTTGTAGATTATGTTAGCGAGGTACTAGACAACGGGGGACAAGTGGAAGTTATCTATACTAACTTTACGAAAACCTTTGACAAAGTTTGTCATGATGTCTTGCTCGACAAGTTAGCATCGATTGGGTTTTCTGAGACTATGATACAATTTTTTAGGTCATACCTGCAAGAAAGACAGGCATATGTTTGCTATAGGAAAACAATATCCAAACAGTTTGATGTGACATCTCAAGTACCGCAGGGGAGTAACTTAAAGCCATTAATGTTTTTGATATTCATCAATGATCTCCCACTTGCATTAAATAATTGCAGGTATTTACTGTATGCAGATGATCTAAAACTATTTAAGGAAGTGATAGATATGAATAGCTGTAAAACTATGCAGGCTGAACTAAATAAAGTCCAAAAATGGTGTGAAAGAAACAAGTTACAATTAAATGTTACAAAATGTTTTAAAATAAGTTATTCGCTTAAAACAAACAAAATTAACTATAATTATACATTGCTGAATAGTACATTAACTGAAGTGAATAACATCAAAGATATAGGAGTTATATTTAGTAGCAATTTACATTTTGCCGGCCACATCGAAACAGTTTGCTCATCTGCATACAAAACACTGGGATTTATCATCCGTAACACACGGCAATTTCAGAATACAAAAAGTATTAAAGTGTTGTTTGATACCTTAGTCAGATCAAAGCTTAAGTTTGCAATCACTGTCTGGGATCCAGGGACTCTTAAGCACTCACAAAAGATAGAAACGGTGCAAAATAAATTTATCTCGTACATGTACTTTAAAAAATATAAAACATTCATCGGTTTAAATCCATATGCTTCTGCGAGGTCAATGCTAAATGTTACTAAGTTGGAACAGCAAAGGATCATGATAAAACTCACGTTTTTGTATAAAATAATCAACAATCTCATTGACTGCTCCGTTATTTTGAGTAAGATTGGGTTCTATGTACCCTTCCATTCTGGTAGACTAAAAAATTTATTTCATATTCCACAGTATTACACAGAGCTTAGGAAAAATTCTCCTATCATAAAAATGTTATCTCTATACAATAATTTACAACAAAACTCAAATATACCTTTATTTGAAAAATCATTGCAAAATTTCAAGAAAATGATGTATGAAGTTATCAATTAATTTAAAAGTACTTGCGTAATACAAACACACACACACACACACACATACACACACACACACACAATTTGTAAATATAAGTTGTTTCAGTTTTTATTATTCACAAGGTGCATTTTTGTAAATCCAATTATTTATTATTATTATTTATGTCATGTTTATTTATAAAATATTCATTACAATTACGTATAAGTTCATTACATGGAAGGATTATATAAAAATGAATAAACCATAATAATTATAATTAGCTTAGTGGAAATATGTAACTAGGCGTATGCCTGTATATTTCTAATAAATAAATAAATTAATAAATAATTTATAACCACAATGCTCTACTTGCAATCAAAAACCTTTTAAATACAATTCAAAAAACTTTAAAAAGAGCAGTATAATAGCATCAAAAAACCTAAGAATAAGGTTTCAGAATCCAACCTACTAAAATACGAAAATCTAGTTATTGTATTGAGCTAATTCTCTTCAGGTGTTGTTCTGCAATTTACCAAGCACAAATATACAAGGTTAGTACAAATAAATCTATCACAAAAAATCAATAAGACATTAATACCGTGACATGAAGAAAGGTATATTAGATACTAAGTTTTCAAAAACCTTTTCCCAAAATTGTACAGAATACTTATAGGTTTAATTTTCTATTTTTAATGGATTTCGTTTTTTTACAATACAACAAATTTAAAAACTTTTCTAGCATTGGAAATGACAAATTAAAAAAATAGTGAGTAGCTTGATAATGACTATTATACAACACTCTATTAGAACAGGTGGTAAATCATTTGCAGTTTGATATTTTAAGGTATTAATATTTTATGAGCCTTTAGAACATTTGCTGCAAAATATGATTTATTATAAGTGTGTAAATGCATGTGAAAAAAATTATGTCATTCTAAATATAACACAAAATATTAGTTTTTCTTTTTTACTATCAGCAATTTAAATATATTGTGTTATTAAAATCAGTACCTGCTGTGATTAGAACTCTCAAGAGTCTATAGCAAAGAAGAATCATTTTACACACCTCAATTAACAAAAATTTAGAAAACACAACAGAGAATGCAGCTAAAATAGTAAGGATAATTTACTTGAAAAAATGCGATAGACATTTTTATTTGTCACATTTCAATTTTCTAAGCCTGAGGACATCACATTATGGGAACAAAATATTAAGTTTTTAGCAATAAAGTGCACTTTAAATATCTGGGAGATTGTTAGTTATCTGCAATCACATCTATATTTCTTTCTGTATCCAATTTCAACTGCAGTTTGCAGCTTACACCAAGGGTACTTTCGGTTTTGTTACCAGAAGTTAGTTTCTAAGAAAAACCACTAAATGTATAATACTACTAACCATTAGTATGATACTGTAAAATAATAATCTATAGGAACACTGTGGCACGATTTAAATAAAATTAAATAAAAACCCTTAACCACAAAAAATATTTAAATTACTAGATACGTATTTCGACCACTATGTGGTCATCATCAGTAGGAAACCTCTTAAAAAAAAAAAACAATAATAATAATAATTAGCTGTTGTTCTGGAACACTTCAGAGGATATTCTCCTCACCACTTAGGCTGAAGTGAACCTTCCCAACCTATAATTTACTATATTGTTGCTTTAAACACTATCGAGGATATTCTCCTCACCCGCAGGCTGGTGTTCTCAACAACAAACAAGTGAATTGTGACATTATAACTTAAATCTACTTAATTTATACTAATTCTAAATCTACTGAAGCGGAACCAACTTAATCTTGCTTTCTCATTGGTCGTTGACCAATAGGGAAAGCAAAGCAGATGGCGCTATTGGCCCTTTATCGGTGTTTAAGAAGGGTCCTTTATTTTTAACAATTTTAATTGATTCATAGGCATTTAAGGAGGAAAACGTTGGTAACGCTTTTAACAATTTAACATTTTCTAGTTTAACGTGGTGGCTGGTTTCAAATATATGTTTGGCGACCTGAGACCTTTCATATTTACCATATTTGAAGTGAGCAATGTGTTCTTTAAATCTTGTTGTTATATTCCTCTTGGTCTGACCAATATATTTTTGAAAACACCCTGGCCCTGCACAACTAATTTCATAAATCCCCGACAATTTTGCAATTTTGAAATTACACTGTTTGAATATTTTATCAAGACCCTTTGTGGTTTTGTGAAACGGAAGTTTAACATATTTAACAT
Source organism: Platerodrilus igneus (assembly GCA_036346225.1). Taxonomy (NCBI): domain Eukaryota; kingdom Metazoa; phylum Arthropoda; class Insecta; order Coleoptera; family Lycidae; genus Platerodrilus; species Platerodrilus igneus. The sequence continues at coordinate 983,416 of JARFIW010001001.1, read as the reverse complement.
TATCGTTAGAGGTGGTTGATTGCAAAGTCGTTGATTTACGAATGTTGATCCTATTTTTACACTTTCTAAAAATATTATCTATAATATCAGAAGAGAAACCATTGTAATTCGCTATTTGTTTAATAAGAGCAAATTCCTTATTAAATCTGTTTTTATTTAAAGGGAAATTCAATAATCTATTAATTAAAAGTTAAATAAAGCCAACTTATGTTGTATGCTATGATTAGAGGAAGACAAAATAAAGCGATTTACATTGGTTTCTTTTCTATAAATGTCAAATTCTAATTTATTACCATTTCTAATTACTAATGTATCTAAAAAGGGTAGTTGTCCATTATTCTCTAGTTCATACGTAAATTTTATGCTTTGAAATTTTGAATTCATTTCTTTAAGAAAATCATCAACATTTGATTTAGAAGTGTCAAAAACTGCAAAAATATCATCCACGTACCTTAACCATATTCTTGGGAAGTATTTGGAGTTTTCTTTTAACTCGGTTTCAAAACGAGACATAAATAAATTTGCTATGAAAGGTGATAAGCTATTTCCCATTGCTGTGCCTTCATGTTGTTCGTACAACTTGTTGTTGAATTGAAAACAGTTCTGGGACATGCAATGCGAAACAAGCTTGATATAGTCCTCAACTTTATCATCATCAATATCACTATCTATAAGAACATCCTTTAAATATGTTAAAGTACGTGGTATTGGAACACTAGGGAATAATGAACTGACATCAAATGAAATTAAGATTTCGTTCTCTTCTAATGTGATATTTTTAATTTTATTAATGAACTCTAAAGAGTTTTGTACAGATAAACTATTAAACTTTAAAATCTTAAATTCATTTGACAGCCACCGTGATAAATAGTAAGTCGGTGAGTTGATACCTGAAACTATTGGTCTCATCGATTTATTATTTTTGTGAATCTTTGGTAAACAGTAAATTATTATTATTATTTAAATTATTATTATTATTGTTTTTTTTTAAGAGGTTTCCTACTGATGATGACCACATAGTGGTCGAAATACGTATCTAGTAATTTAAATATTTTTTGTGGTTAAGGGTTTTTATTTAATTTTACTGTAAAATAAGATGATACACACACACACATGCATGCATGCACACTCATGTGCACACATGCCCACACACATACACACATGTGCATACACACAGACATGACACACACAAACAAATATTGGGTATTTGTACAAGGTAAGTTCAATCATTAACTTATATATTGATGTGATAAGGAGGTCATAAAAGGTCATTGAGCCCCACATTCTGTAAATAAAACCACCCCAAAGCCAAGAAAATTAAATGATCAAATATTTAATTTCTACCCTCTATAATATTTATAGTATAACAAGCTTATTATTCCTTTACTACATAAGTGAAATTCCATTTAAAATAACATGCTATAAGTACATATTGTGTTGAGGAATACCATTTAAAAAGAAGCAGAATTTTTAAAAAACAAGTTCTAATCAGCAAAAATGCAAGAGCATCCTTTGATTGAAAACCCATATTTTTTTAAAATGTAAATGTTTAAATAACATTAAATAATGTATCAAGTAACGAGTACTACTTAAAAACCAATCCAGCAACTTTTGAACAAAGCACGAATAAGGTATTTTTCTTTTAAACAAACTACTTTTCAAATTGTTCGAAAATCCATTATCTTTATATAAACAACTCATATGAATGAAATAGCAATACTACAAAACACGGCAAAACATTTTACGGCCCATTAATTATGATGGAACAAGATAACTTATGTGTTTTACATTCATTCTTGGAAGGAACGATTTTATTTTTGAACTAAACTAATTAATGAGCTGGTAAAAAGTAATAACAAGCAAACATTTCTAATTAAAGATATTAAATTTTTTACAACCATAACTAGATAAATAAGCCGTTTTTAATGGTCATAAATTATAACAGAAGCGATAACGAATAAATATTTTACATTCATGGCTACAAAAGGCATCAATTACGAGACTACTTTTACGATCGCAATAAAATAAATTGACAGCTAATTAAGATAAGAAACGTACAATGAATGAAATTACAGTTAATTATTACATCACGCAATGAGTCAGACCCACTGGAAAGATGTAGAAATTCGAGAGCTTGTGAGGCACTATGATTATATTATATAAAAGCCATTAAATAATTAGAATAAAATAATTTGCCAATAGTTGGTGAAGCATTACGAATTGTTTGTTTATAAAAATACTTGTGATGATATTATTGGTTAATAAAAGACAAACTGTGATGAAGGCTAAATTTTCTTGCAAGGGTACATCAGTTATATTCAAAAATAATATGTTTTGAAGCTAATAAAGTAAAACTTCGATATATCAAAATTTATTTAAAGTAAATGGAAGTATACAATAAAATAATTGATTTTCCGAATAATTTCATGGGTAAAACTATTTTCTAAATGAAATTATTTGGAAATGGAGTTTTAGTTAACCAAGTATCAAACCTATATTTTAAGAGCCCAAAAATGTAAGTACAATTTGTTTGAATCTTTATAGAGACAGTTTATGCTATAATTAAGTTAAGTTAGTATAAAATTTTGGCATATTATTTGTGAGTGGATAATTTTATTTTATACAATTTAGAGGTCAAATTTCATAGTGTGTAACTCTTACAAAAGATTTTCTCAAGGTCACTGATCAGTTACACTGAGACGGGATAATTAGATAGTATTTAAATTATCCATATTACTCTTAAAGAAAAATTTGTGACACAAAAAGTTTTGGGGTTTCAAATTATTAACAAGAATTAGGTGAAGGTTGTATTAATGTTTAGTAGTGATGAAATATGGTTTCTTTCTAGACTTAAGTAGTAAATTGCATTTATAGATTTTCTTTATACCTATATGTGTAAGTAAGTTCCTTAGATAATGTGTGTAGAAGTTGTTTTTGAGTATATCGAGTATTATTTGAAAAATTGTTCATAAAAAAATTTTGTGATATTAGAATTGTGATATAAAGATTTCTTTGCTTCAGGTCATTTTCGTACAGGCATCCCCGGCTAAAAATACACATTATTACATTTAACCAATATATATATATATATATATATATATATATATATATATATATATTATCATGTAATTTGTGGATCAATTGTAGATACATAAAGTCATAGGGCAAGCTAGGGTACATAGTCACAATCTACGATAAAGTTAATTAAGTATTTTAGATAATTAAGATTGCACATATTCAACTTAAGGTAACAATGTAGAGTAATTTAGTTTTGGTTAATTTAATTTTAGTAAGCAGCTTTGCATTTTATTTAGTTAGGCATAGCATGATATATTTCTAGAGTAAACTTGAAACGTTTTAAATATAGCATGTTAAATAAGAGCTTGTTTGGTTGGGGTAAGAAAATCGATAGCTTCTCAGAATGTAAATGTACGTTACAAGCAGACACGAATCAATATTGCAGACAGAGTAGGATGTTAATAAAGTATATGTAAGACGAAGATGCAAGTGTAAATATCAGTTAGACTTCAGAATAAACACGTGAACAAAGACAATTCTATAGCCTGTAGATAGAGCAAGATGAACAATGTTGGTATCGATCCGAAAACTTGGAGAGAAATGAAGCGTTCTGATTGGACGTTATAGATATACACGCAACAGTTTCAAAGTTAGGTAGGGTGATATGCAACTGGGAATTTCATAAGAAGAGAGCATAAATAAGAACAGGTGATATAAATGAGAAAGAAAAATGGAATGTGTTTTGTTAGTTAGGAGGGCGTGAATGTTATAAAATTGGAGTTAGTTAAGACTAGTTTTCGATGAAAAGCGTCGACGGTCGACTATTTACAAACGTGTTCCAAGTAACTTGAGCTGTTTGCAGGTTGTATTTCAAGGCAGACTGCGAGCAGTTAGAAGTTTTCTTGGGACTGAAGGACGGTTTGGACGGTTTAGCCGGTTATTAGGGGAAACGGTGAACGGTTGGTGTTTTACAGAGAAATATTATTGTTCGTTATAGTTCGACGTGCTAAAACTTGGAAAACAGGAGGGACATGGATCCTATATAATCACCTCAGTACAGGGTGAAACTCGCTTATTCTTACGTCCTTTGCTTGTCTACGAAGTTACTTCTTGTGAAAGTATTAAGTTATTTGTATATAATTAATTACACACACGGTGTGAAGTGATAAGTCAACTTAGTTAAAATTTGGGAATGAATTGTGTATTTTAAGCGAAGCGTACACAAAGTACGTAAGTACAAGTGACTTCTATTTTGGTTTTGGAATGTATGAAAATTGATAAAACTTGGAATTTAATGGTGAAGGCCGCAATTATTGATTAGTTTGTTATAAATGAGAGTATAGTATGGAAATTTTAGAAGCTGTAGGCTTTTGGTATATTGCAATTAAAAAGAGATGTTGGGGTAGCAGCAAGCAGAGAGTGATGGTGATTCAACCAGGGAGCCGTTCCATGGACTAGAGCTGTACTAGACGGCATCATCTCCAAGGGCTGGTTGCGGATACCTGTTGCAAAATAGTTACCAGGTAACAATTTTTATAAAAACATTTTGTGGTGATTATTGGCTGTTTCTTTTAACTTTTTGTGCTTGGAGTGTATATTTTTATAAATTTAATAAACTAAAATTTTATGGGACTTTAGATGTAGCTGAAATTTATTCAAGATAATTAATTTGAAGATAACCAGGTTATGTTCTACAAAGTAACAAGAACTTATTTTACTTTCACAGTGCTGTAAATTTGCACTCACTTTTAAAGAGTTTTACTGTGAGCTCATGTTAAAACTAAGGGTTTAACGTCAGGTATGAGGATAGCCATTGTACTTTACTAGAGTATTTGTTTACTGAGGTTATCGAATCCTATTGCACTTAGAAAATAGAATTGTTGATATTACGTATAATACGAGTGTACATAATGAAACAAGTTTTGACTAATGTAATGTTTATTTCATGTAAATAGAGTGTAATGTATTTTGTGAATTGTGTTATTTTGAGGGTGAGTGTAGGGAGTAAATGTTTTTTTTGGTTACAGCTTAGAGGTAGATAGCGGGAGTTATTCAATTCAGTAGTCCCGGTAAGCTTCATTTGTTCGTTTCTTAAAAGTATTTTAGGGGTGCTAGAGTGAGCAGCCGATGTACCGAGTAGACTACACAACATTATGTCAACCCAACGTGGGGCTTCAAATAGGTAAACCTCACAACATTATGGCGACCCAAACGTGAAGAGCCCGGTTCCAAATAAATAAACTTATTTCAAGAAACTGGCAACCTGAGATGAAAGGATGGATTGTTTGTAAATAATTTTAGTAATAGTGTTAGTGTTAATTTTTTTGGACTTAGTGGGTGTATGAGTAGTGAACGGATGTTAAGAAAGAAGTGGCTAAGGAGTGAAGGAGTGGAAATTGGGAGTGACAATAGTGCTTTGTTTGAAAAATCAGGAAAAGAATTGGAGGAAGCCGGAGGTAGTAGGGATCAATCGAGGACAGAATCGAGAGACCAAGGAAATGAGATGATCATAAGAATGCTAGAAAGGATGAGTGAGGAATCAAATAGAAAATTTGAGCAGATGAGTGCAGAATCAAACCGGAAATTTGAAGAAATTAGAGAAATGGGTAAAGAATCAAAAAGAAAAGCGGAACAGATGAACGAAACGTTAAGCAAAAAAATAGACAAATCAACCAAGGAATTTTCTGATTTGAAAAATAGTTTAACGGTAAAAATTGGAGAGGTTAAGATGAGAGTTGAAAGGAATGAGAGGAATATAATGGGTATTCGGAGTGAATTAGGGCAGTTAAAAACGGAAGTCCGGATTTTTTGTGAAGAAGAGATAAACGGTAAAATGACTGAGGTGAGTGAGTCATGTAGAGATCAGATAGGCAGATTTGAGAGAGAGGTTACAAGAATCAAACAGAATATAAGTGCTTTAGTGGGGAATAGCCCAAGGATTCTCTCTGGTAATATTTCAGTAGAGCAACAAATGGAATTCTTTGAAGACAATAGAATGAATCCACAAATTTTTATAAATAATATTAGGACATTAGTTTGTAATTTATGCGATGAACAGGTTAAACTAAATGCGGTGAAGGCCTTATTAAAGGATAACACGGAGACCTGGTATAATCTAGTAGAGCAAGATATAAATTCATACTTAGATTTCGAGGAGAAATTTCTTAAACATTATTGGAGTGACCATAGGCAGAATCAGGTTAGAGATGATCTAATGACGGGGAAGTACAAAGGGGAGTTTGCAGGATCCTGTGAACAATATGCGATTAGAAAACACAGTATCGCGAAACAATTAAGTCCACCATTGACAGACCGTCAAATTATTAAATACTTGTCCAGACATTTTGAGGCAGAGGTCGAGCAACATGTTACTTTACAGAACATACTTCATAGGGAGACTTTTTGGAGTACCTGCAAAGATATGAAGACGTAGCATCTGGAAGACTTCGACAAAGTAGAGACAGGAATATAAATTTAGTACGTTTTGATAAGAGGAGAGAAAATTTGTATAACCAAATGGGATTAAATCAAAGTCAAAATTTTAGGAATCACTGAGGACGAGGGAGTTACTTTAGAAGTAATAGCAGTACGCGGGGTGCTATTCCACGACCGGGAGTAATGAGGCAAAATAGCTCGCCGGAGATAAATAGGACATCGACGAGTGAGAGTAGTGGAGAAAGATCAGAGAGACATGACACTAATAGGAAGATATACGCGCAAGTGGTAGAAGGACAATCAGGGACCTAGTAGAGAGACCAGAGCTAGGCAGGATTTTTAATTACAGACAAACTACTAGAAATTGACATCTATAAATATTAACATCCCCGCGAATTTATGGATATAGAGGAAGAAACAGAGCCGGAAAAGGAAAAGAAAATTTGTTTGCCGGTGGTTGATAGCGAAATTTTTAACAGGTGTGTAGGATCGTTGCTCGATTCAGGAGCGGAGGCGAGTTTGGTATCGGAGGAAATCGTCCAAGAGATCCAAGCTTAAATTCAGAATAGGGTTATGCCAATAAAAAGGAGTCATTTAATGGTTCCTAGTAGAGGGGTAAGGCCGGTCCTAATTCAAAACGTGTTCAGACGTATTTTCCATATGTAAAATACACGTGCCACGTTTTGAATTAGGATCGGCCTTATATAATTTCAATGTAAAATAGTTGTAAAAACATTTCAATGTAAAATAGTTGTGAAAACATGAATTCTTATATACTTTCAATGTAAAATACTTGTGGGCACGTTTTGAATTAGGATCGGCTTTATATTACTTTCAATGAAACATACTTTAAAACACACGTATGTTGAAAAATGTAAGTGCAGAGAAAAATGTGTGTAGCTGTTTTGAATTCGGTTTTCTAGCGAGAAGTTACACGTGCACCGTTTTGAATTAGGATCGGCGTTATATACTTTTAATGTAAAATGTGAAAACATGAATTCTTATATACTTTCAATGTAAAATACTTGTGGGCACGTTTTGAATTAGGATTGGCTTTATATTACTTTCAATGAAACATACTTCAAAACACACGTATGTTGAAAAATGTAAGTGCAGAGAAAAATGTGTGTAGCAGTTTTGAATTCGGTTTTCTAGCAAGAAGTTACACGTGCACCGTTTTGAATGAGGATCGCCGTTATATACTTTTAATATAAAATGTGAAAACATGAATTCTTATATACTTTCAAATGTAAAATACTTGTGGGCACGTTTTGAATTAGGATCGGCTTTATATTACTTTCAATGGAACATACATATTTCAAAACACACGTATGTTGAAAAATGTAAGTGCAGAGAAAATGTGTGTAGATGTTTTGAATTTGGTTTTCTAGCAAGAAGTTATAAAGTATGACAGATGCAAAATATCGCATTCAAGTCAATTGTGTTTAATTAAAGTGGATTCTGATTTATGTTTTTTATTTATGTTTAGAGGCTGCAAATACACATGGGCTGGTTTCAATTCAAAATGTGTTCACTCTTGTGATAGGTTGAAAAGTGGGTTGGCAAAGTACGCAGATGGTGGTAATCTGCTATATAAGGAGATTGCTCCTAATATTAATTTAATTAGTCGAAGTTTACTGCATATATTTACATATAAACATGTATATAATTGATATTCAAGGATATAAATACAAGAAAAACGAGTTTGTGTGCAAAGAAATTGCGGTTTTGGACTTGTTGGAAGGTGTTGTTTGGCATCAAATTTTTAAACCACCAATGCAGTCTAGTTGTTTGAGCCAAGATCATATAAAACATAACAACTGGGTGACAAGGAATATTCATGGTCTTTCTTGGGATGAATCTTCAACGGCTGGAATGGTGTTATCATATATAGCGCTTTATTTGAAGCAAATTATCGGACCTGGTAAAGAAGTATTTGTGAAGGGTCTAGAAAAGAAGAAATTGATTGAAACCTATCTAATGCAAAACGTTGTAACCGATATGCTCCCTTCGTACTCAGACTCAGGTCTGCAAATATTGTTAAATTAATTAGTAGGCATCCTACAAAGACTTTAATTCTGGATGCAAATTAAAATGATGAGAAATTTAATCTTGAAATTTTATGATACCGAAATTTATGCTACAATTTAATTTTGAAATTTTAATGTATTATGAATATTGATGTAAATAGAGTTAACGTTGATGTTTGTGGTAGGAATGTGTTTGTTTTTTTTTATGAATGAGGATGAAAGTTTTAACTAGGTGAGCAGCCAAGGCGGAAAGAGTAAAGAGGCGATTATCAGAAGAGATTCAACAGGGCGAGAATCACAGCAAATCTTGGTGCCAAATTCGAGAGGTTCGAATATCCTTTTTTACTCTGGAGAGGCTTTTTGTAGGATACACAGCATTATATGACGGCCCAACGCTGGGGCTCGATTCGAAAACCGTAGTTCCCGGATTTTGGTGGTTACACAGCAGATATGGCGACCCAAAAGTGAGGCTCGAGTTCCAAATAAAATTTTTTGTGATTTTATTCCAGGAAACTGGCGATCTGAGAGAGAGAGTTTCTGTTAGTGTATAAATTTAAGAGTATTTTAGAGTGTGTGTGAGTGATTAGAACGTATGCAGAGAAAGGAGTGGTTAAGGAGTCAAGGAGTGGAAATTGGAAGTGACGATAGTGCATTGGGTAAAAAAAATTCGAAAATGGAAGAAGCTGGAGGCAGTAGAGATCAGTCGAGGACGGAATCAGGGGATCAAGGAAACGAGATGATAATGAGGATGCTTGAAAGAATGAATGAGACGTTAAGCGGGGTTAGAGAGGACTCAAATCGAAAATTTGAGCAAATGAGTGAAGAATCGAACAGGAAGTTAGAGGAGATTAGTCAGAAAATAGATAAGACGAATCAAGAAGTTTCAGAATTTAAAAATAGTCTTCCCATAAAAATGGGGGAAGTTGAAAATAGGGTTGATAAAAATGAGCGTGATATTACAGGTCTTCGACAGGAAATGGGACATTTAAGGTCCGAAGTACGCATTTTTTGTGAAGAAGAAATAAATATAAAAATGACTGAAGTAACAGACTCATGTAGGGATCAGTTAGGCAGGGTAGAACGCAAAGTTAGTAGTATCAAATACAACATGTCAAGTTTAACGGGGGATGGTCCCAGATTTTATACAGGTGGCGTATCATTGGACCAACATATGAAATTTTATGGCGATAACAGGGTAAATCCACAAATTTTTATTAATAGTGTAAGAAATCTAGTGGGAAACTTATTTGACGAACAGACTAAACTGAATACGATCAAGGCTTTATTGAAGGACAATGCGAAAGCATGGTACAATTTAGTAGGACAGGACATAGAGACATATCAGGACTTTGAAAACAAATTTTTACAACATTACTGGAGTGATCACAAACAGGATCAGATTAGGGACGACTTGATTACAGGAAAGTTTAAGGGAGAGTTTGCAGGTTCTAGGGAGCAATATGCCATCCGCAAATACAGTGTGGCCAAACAACTTCATCCACCATTGACGGACAGACAAATAATCAAGTACCTATCACGACATTTTGAACTGGAAATCAGACAACACGTGGCCTTACAAAACATCACAGAACGGGAGACATTTTTGGAGTATTTACAGAGATATGACGATGTATGTGTAGGACGGACAAGAGAGATACGGGAACGGAACATTAACACGGTTAGGTTTGACAACAGGACACAGAATTTTGCGAAACGGCCTGACTACAATAGGAATTTTCGATCGAATTGGGAACGACGAGGACAGGAATACAGGAGCAATAGTGCGACTAGGGGACCAACGCCAAGACCTAGTTACACGAGACAGAACAGTTTACCGGAAGTAAACAGGACTGTGACGAGCACGCCGAATAGAGACAGGGACATGGATATTAATACGAGGAGGACGTACGCACAGGTTGTAGAAGGACAACCAGGACCAAGCACGGAAAACAGGACGAGACAGGATTTTTAGAACGAGACAGACCACTAGATTTCTGTGTAAATGTATATGAACATCCACGTGAATTTTTCAAAATTGAGGAGGAAGTAGAGCCAGAAACTGAGGAAAAATTATGTTTGCCAATTATTAATATAAGAATTTTTGAGAATAATGTAGAAGTATTACTTGATACAGGGGCAAAGGCGAGTTTAATATCGGAGGAATTCGTCAGCAAAATTAGGGATAAGATTTGTGATAGAATTATGCCTATAAAGCGTAGCCATTTAGTAGCTCCAAATAAAAAGAAGTTTGCTGTAGTGAATAGTGTTGTGGTGCTTAGGATAAATATAGGAGGTTTAAGCTGTGAACAGGAGTTTGTAATTGTACCGGGACTGAAGTTTCAGAGCATTTTAGGGGTTGACTGTATGATGCAGTTAGGGGTTTTGATAGATATGGAAAGGAAGGTAGTAAGGATTAAAGATAGGGTAGTGCCATGGAAGGGCAGTTATGAAGTCACAGAGGATGACACGGGGTTGAGTATTAATGTAGTAGAGGTAGAGGATAATGGAGTAAAACAGATCAACACAATAAGATGTCCAGAGGATAAGATAGTAGAGGTTCAAGCTTTATTACAAAAACATGCAGAATTAGGGGAGGTAGAAGCAAGAGCAGCATATCGGGAGCAGGTGAAGGCAGAATTAGATAAAGATGAACAAAAAATTAACCAATGGACCAAACTGCAATTCCATTGTCCACCATCCATGGACACACTTTTGACGAGGTTAAGTGGCAAGTTTGTTTTTAGTAAATTAAATTTCAGAAATTCATTCTGGCTGATTCCATTACACAAGGATTCTAGAAGGTACACAAGATTTTCTGTAGAGGAAAAAATCGAGAATTTTAAGGTAGTATCCTTTGGTTTGTCGGCAGAAGAGTAAATAATAATAAATGAGAAACAGACAAGTATAGGGACTGAAGAAGAAGCAATATTTAAGAGTCAGGATAATAGGGATGATAAGTTTATTTTGTGAGATAATAGGGATGATAAGTATAGATATAGAAGGGGAAATAGGGATGAAGAGTATTAGGATGGTGAGAAGAAAGACTTGGAGGATCAAGAAAAGAGTCAGATTTAAATAAGAAATAAAGATTAAATGAACAATAGAAATAGGTGTATATAGAAGAGTAGAAGTAAGTGTTTATAGAAAATAAAGCTAGGTATAGGATAAATATGGGAGATAGTTAGAAATAGGTATATAGGATGAGAAGGAAAATTAAAGGTAGGAAGAAAATAAGATAGGTTAAGTGTAGATATTTCTTATAAGATTAGTGGAGAGTTAGGAATAGAATAAGAATAGGATAGGTATATAGGATTAGGTAGGGGGAAGTGAGAATAGTGAAGATTAGTTAAAAGGTTAGGAATAGGATAGGTATATACGATGTATATAGGATTAGATGGATAAGTAGGATGAAGTTAGGGATAATTTCAGTTTAAAAAATTAGGTGAGAGTTAGGAATAGGTTAGGGATATAGGATAGGTGTAAATATTTTTAGGATTGGATATAAGTTAGGTAAGTTAGATAGATAAGGGTAGAGAGAGATAGGCAATTTTTTTTGTAAATTTTTTTTTGGCAGTCTAAATGTTTTATATTTGCATTCAAATAAGTGGGATTATTTGTATTCAAATAGGGGGAAAATACTCAAATTTAGACCAAGGTAGAAAATTAATTAACGACAGCAAATAATTTTAATCACCGTGTATAAGGACGCTATCTATAAAAAGAAGCAGAATTAAAATGCTCAACGTGTATTTAATTTAATTGTTCCAAGAAACAAATAGAAATTACGTGCAAAATTTATATTAATTAATTCAATTTTTAAGTAATGGGTATTAAACAAAGTGTACAAATAATAAATTAATATTTAGTGCGTATTCGCTAAAAATTAAAAGGTAGAAGTCAATGCCATTCATTATTATTTTAGTTGGAGTTAATTGAACCATTATTAATAATATAATAAGCATAAAAGCCTGTGAAAATCCAAGGTTAAAATACCATGAAATAAAAGCTCTGAGAATTATATTAAAACGTTAATTAGGAGCACACACCTGCGTATTTTTAAAAGTCAATTTCAGTTTAATTTGTTTGGATAAACATGAAAATTCTGCGTATATTGGAAACGGTCGGATAAACCGTAGCTTATATTAACGGGAAGGCTAGATACGGGGTTATTTAACTCAAATAAGAATACACGTGGACTGAAATAACCGATAGTAAAGAGTATCGATTTGCACCACTAGGAGCAAGTTAGAAAAAGACAGATAAAATGCGCAAGGCAGAGACAGATAATAAAAGGCGTGATTTGAGCAACGCCACGAGGAAATGATTGGTTGAAATAAGTTGCAGATATGAGAGGTGTAAACGTAACGATTTCTATACACAATTAATTAGTGTTCTCGGACGTGTTTGCGAGCCGTGTGAAAATTCTTAGAGTTTCAACTGGCGCGTGTGCAAATTTTTAGAATCGCTGTGCCGGACTGTCGAAAAGGGAACATAGTATGCGAAATTCTGAAAACTGGCCGTCGCGGGACAAAACCGACATACAGGCGAGCTATTATATAAACCCGGACTTTAAACAGTTTTGCTCTCTTAGATTTTCGATTTTGATTCAATACTTTAAACAGTTTGCTCTTATATTTTGGTGATTATTGAATACTTTAAAACAGTTTGCTCTTTACGTGCTACGATACAAGTTATTATGCATTAGTGCACTTAGAAAAGAAGATACAAGGTAATAAAGTCTAGTTATATTTGCGAGTATTACTATACCAATTATCCAAATTTGTAACGATAAATGAATAAACAAAAGTAGGCAGTTTTGGGGTATAGCGTGAAAGAAGTATGAATTTCTTTGCTATTTTTCAGGGGTGTTAATAATTAAATGTTATTCGTAATCGTGTTTGGATCCACAAAACAAGATTATGATATACTTAGATGAGTCCCTGAGAAGCCCTGAAACAACTTTAGATGAATGGTGGTGTAGAAAATTTTAAAAGCGTTCAGAATCAGAAGCCGTAAACATAACCCAGTTGGAATGGTGTGATTAACAAAGGACGATGTACATTGGAGCCACGAGTGCATTAACCTTCAGGTAACTTATGCTTTGTTGTTCGATTTTTGATGTTTTGGCGTGTGTTGAATAACTTTATAATTTGTTTGCTAAAAAATGGACACTAGTGAATTTGTACAAACAACAAATTTTTAATTTTAAGGTGAAATTTTCTTGTTTAAGTAGAAAGGAGTATTTAGCAGTTTATGTTCTTGATTATGATGAAAATTTGGGTCTGTCTTTGAGCTCAATTAGACTAACCTGTTTGATTAACGTAAAGGGGTGGTAGATGCTCCCTTTGTACTCAGACTCAGGTCTGCAAATATTGTTAAATTAATTAGTAGGCATCCTACAAAGACTTTAATTCTGGATGCAAATTAAAATGATGACAAATTTAATCTTGAAATTTTATGATACTGAAATTTATGCTACAATTTAATTTTGAAATTTTAATGTATTATGAATATTGATGTAAATAGAGTTAACGTTGATGTTTGTGGTAGGAATGTGTTTGTTTTTTTTTATGAATGAGGATGAAAGTTTTAACTAGGTGAGCAGCCGAGACGGAAAGAGTAAAGAGGCGATTATCAGAAGAGATTCAACAGAGCGAGAATCACAGCAAATCTTGGTGCCAAATTCGAGAGGTTCGAATATCCTTTTTTACTCTGGTGAGGCTTTTTGTAGGATACACAGCATTATATGACGGCCCAACGCTGGGGCTCGATTCGAAAATCGTAGTTCCCGGATTTTGGTTGTTACACAGCAATATATATATATATATATATATATATATATATATATATAAAATACAGTTTGGAGATAATGACCTTGCACAAATACGATATATTATTAATGGGTTTGAGGTCAGCTGGAGAAAAGTATACTCTTTTAAGGCCTAAATTTTCGAATCTATTTCAAATTCTTGATCACAGGCTTTCTAAAATACAATTAACTAGGCTAACATATACATCAATTGCTATTAACTTACAAGGTGAGGATATATATTAAATTAACATAGATATTAAATCGAAAAGTATTTTTAAAATAATGTTTGCTTCAAGTTGTTGTATAAAAATTGTATAACTTGTATAAATATAAAAATGTCAGATTTTGAAACCTTTCAGTTTCATTTTTTTGTTATTTAAAGCGTTAAATATAGGATGCCTATATGTGCGTGTGTGTGTGTATGTATGAACATGAGTGTGCGTACATGTTATACTTATATGAGTGTCCATGCATATTTCTGATTATATATTTTAAATCTGTTTGTTTGTTAGTACGGTGTGTATGTGTACATGTGTATGTATGTATGAATGTGATGTGCATGTATGATGTGAAGTATTAATCACTACAATATCAATTATTGCATTAGGTACAGGTTACTTCTAAAGACTAAGAAAGTATGTATAAATCGAACTTAAACCACCAATATCTGTTTTTATTTATACAATTTTTTTGCGAAAAATATGATACATTTCAAGGAATAATCTTTTTTGTATCTTTTCTAATTCTAAAATTTTAGGATGTTCAAAATCAATTTTGTGATCTAAATTGAGCGAGTGACTTGATAAAGCACAAGAATTTGGTTTGATTCTAATGTCACTTTTGTGTTGGGTTATGCGTTGTTTTAAAAATTGTGACGTTTGTCCAATATAGGGTTACCACAATCTATACAATTAATTTGATATACAATGTTTTTTGAAACAAATCCAGAGTTTTATCTTTAAATTTTGAAAAATAGTTCCTATTGTTAAAATATTCTTTTAGCGTATTTGAAATTGTAATTTTTAAATACTTGAGTTAATTTATTAGTTAGGTGATCATCTATGTTTGGTAGTGTTTTGTATAGTTGTAAAGTTTTGTTATTTTCGTTAGTTGTGTTATTGCTATCTATATTACCATCATTATTGTTTGTATTAATGTATTTTTTTGAGTTATATAATAATTTTGTGATAAGGTCTATAGGATAGTTGTTGTTTTGTAGAATATTTGAAAGTTTTTTGATGTTCTTATTATGAAAAGAGGGATGGGATATTTTTAAAATTCGTTCTTTTAATCCTAAAATAAAATTTAGCTTTGTTTTAAATGGATGAAAAGAATAATAGTTTAAGAATCTGTTTGAATGTGTAGGTTTTTGATACCAATCTAAAATGATTTTATCTTTAAATTTTGAAAAAATAGTTCCTATTGTTAAAATATTCTTTTTAGCGTATTTGAAATTGTAATTTTTAAATACTTGAGTTAATTTATTAGTTAGGTGATCATCTATGTTTGGTAGTGTTTTGTATAGTTGTAAAGTTTTTTGTTATTTCTATATGTGTTATTGCTAATCTATATTACCATCATTATTGTTTGTATTAATGTATTGTTTGATTATATAATAATTTTGTGATAGTCTATAGGATAGTTGTTGTTTAGTAGAATATTTGAAAGTTTTTGATGTTGCATTATTATGAAAAGATGGATGGGATATTTTTAAATTCGTTCTTTTAATCCTAAAATAAAACTTTAGCTTTGTTTAAATGGATGAAAAGAATAATAGTTTAAGAATCTGATTTGAATGTAGTTTTGATACAATTAAAATGATTTTATTTTCATTATTTCTAATTAAAAGTGTCTAGGAACGGACTGAGTTATTTGATTCATGACTGTAAATTGAATGTGTATTTTATTAAAAATGTTAGTTTCATCTATTTTATCTTCTGGAATAGCTGTCACTAGATCATCTAGTGACAGCTATTCCAGAAGATAAAATAGATGAAACTCTTAACATTTTAATAAATACAATAGCCACATTCAATAAGTCGAAAGAATTAAATTCAGAGTTTCATCTATTTATCTTCTGGAATAGCTGTCACTAGATCATCTAGTGACAGCTATTCCAGAAGATAAAATAGATGAAACTCTTAACATTTTTAATAAATACAATAGCCACATTCAATTTACAGTCGAAACAGAATCAAATAACTCAGTACCGTTCCTAGACACTCTATTAATTAGAAATAATGAAAATAAAATCATTTTAGATTGGTATCAAAAACCTACACATTCAAACAGATTCTTAAACTATTATTCTTTTCATCCATTTAAAACAAAGCTAAATTTTATTTTAGGATTAAAAGAACGAATTTTAAAAATATCCCATCCCTCTTTTCATAATAAGAACATCAAAAAACTTTCAAATATTCTACAAAACAACAACTATTCTATAGACCTAATCATAAAATTATTATATAACTCAAAAAAATACATTAATACAAACAATAATGATGGTAATATAGATAGCAATAACACAACTAACGAAAATAACAAAACTTTACAACTATACAAAACACTACCAAACATAGATGATCACCTAACTAATAAATTAACTAGATCATCTAGTGACAGCTATTCCAGAAGATAAAATAGATGAAACTCTTAACATTTTTAATAAATACAATAGCCACATTCAATTTACAGTCGAAACAGAATCAAATAACTCAGTACCGTTCCTAGACACTCTATTAATTAGAAATAATGAAAATAAAATCATTTTAGATTGGTATCAAAAACCTACACATTCAAACAGATTCTTAAACTATTATTCTTTTCATCCATTTAAAACAAAGCTAAATTTTATTTTAGGATTAAAAGAACGAATTTTAAAAATATCCCATCCCTCTTTTCATAATAAGAACATCAAAAAACTTTCAAATATTCTACAAAACAACAACTATCCTATAGACCTTATCACAAAATTATTATATAACTCAAAAAATACATTAATACAAACAATAATGATGGTAATATAGATAGCAATAACACAACTAACGAAAATAACAAAACTTTACAACTATACAAAACACTACCAAACATAGATGATCACCTAACTAATAAATTAACTCAAGTATTTAAAATTACAATTTCAAATACGCTAAAAGAATATTTTAACAATAGGAACTATTTTTCAAAATTTAAAGATAAAACTCTGGATTTGTTTCAAAAAACATTGTATATCAAATTAATTGTATAGATTGTGGTAACCCTATATTGGACAAACGTCACAATTTTTAAAACAACGATAACCCAACACAAAAGTGACATTAGAATCAAACCAAATTCTTGTGCTTTATCAAGTCACTCGCTCAATTTAGATCACAAAATTGATTTTGAACATCCTAAAATTTTAGAATTAGAAAAGATACAAAAAAGATTATTCCTTGAAATGTATCATATTTTTCGCAAAAAAATTGTATAAATAAAAACAGATATTGGTGGTTTAAGTTCGATTTATACATACTTTCTTAGTCTTCAGAAGTAACCTGTACCTAATGCAATAATTGATATTGTAGTGATTAATACTTCACATCATACATGCACATCACATTCATACATACATACACATGTACACATACACACGTACTAACAAACAAACAGATTTAAAATATATAATCAGAAATATGCATGGACACTCATATAAATATAACATGTACGCACACTCATGTTCATACATACACACACACACATATAGGCATCCTATATTTAACGCTTTAAATAACAAAAAATGAAACTGAAAGGTTTCAAAATCTGACATTTTTATATTTATACAAGTTATACAATTTTTATACAACAACTTGAAGCAAACATTATTTTAAAAATACTTTTCGATTTAATATCTATGTTAATTTAATATATATCATCACCTTGTAAGTTAATAGCAATTGATGTATATGTTAGCCTAGTTAATTGTATTTTAGAAAGCCTGTGATCAAGAATTTGAAATAGATTCGAAAATTTAGGCCTTAAAAAAGAGTATACTTTTCTCCAGCTGACCTCAAACCCATTAATAATATATCGTATATATATATATATATATATATATATATATATATATATATATATATAATGTTATGTACTCTAGAATAAACATGCTATAATTCACTTAAGTTCCCAAATATAAAGAACAGTTCTAACTCACTCCAACTCTGAACGGTAAAAAATATTGCATTATCAGTTCTATGAGAGCTGTCTTCTTCATCTTTGACGCGCGGTCGTTTCTGGTTGTTCTTCTTCTTCGTGTTCACTAAAAAAATATCCAAATGAATATTATATCAAGTAAATGCATTAGGAAAATTAAATCTATATATTAAGCTAACGAATACATACTCTGTATTGGTGTCATCAGGTTGTACGTTGCAATTGGTGGATCTGCTCACGGCGTCAACGATTTTTTTCTCCAGTACTTAATTTGGATTGACTATAAACTACTCAATAATTTTAACCCAATCACTATCATTATTCAAGGACAAGGAGAATTTAAAAAAAAAGTTTTCATTTTTGATTTGTTCTATAGAACATACAACTACAACTTGGCAATAAAGATTGAACGATTATCACACACATATCTTGAGTATACAAGGATATTAAACAACAAGAACAGCAGAAAATTCAACCCATGTAAGCAAGAATTTAATGCTAAGGTATTGTCTAGATAGCAATTGTAGAAATATGAAATCTATAGAAAATTTAATAAAGCCAGTCATGTATAAATTTTTTTAATGCTGACATCCACAGAAAAATAAAAAGCGAGAAATTTAATGCTAACATCAGCAGAATAATCAATAAATCCACTTAGTCAGCATTAATGGAAGACCGGTCTGGCTTCGAAACGGTGAACGCGTATATACCATATTTTAAAATTAAAGTTGTCAATTGCAAAACAAAAAAAATTAAATTTTACCTAGAAATCATTTGAAATATTTACTTTTTTTCAGTACAACTGAAAGAACTTGACTTTTATACATTTTTTTGATCGATATCATAGACTTTTTTTCTATACTGTTAGTAAAATCTACGTGAAGTATTTATATTAAATAATAAACTGACCTGTTAGAAAAAATTAAAAATTTGCATCGTTTTCTGAAAAAAAATTGCATACTTTTTCAGTACAACTGAAAGAACTTGACTTTTATACATTTTTTTAATCGATATCAGACTGTACAGAAACAGCAATGTTTAATTAGATCAGTCAAACATGATGTGTTTACTATTAAACAAAACAAAATTGTTCTTAATCCAAGTGATGATAAAAGAATTCTTAGTAGCTCAACCACTGATACTAACTATTGCCTATTTTTGTAGTATTGATTACAAAAAATTACATACGACAGCAAATACTGTGTTAAAAATTGTTTTCGTTGCAGAAAATAACATCAATACCCGTCAATATTACTGTATTAGTCGATTAAGGCATGAGTTAATTTTTTACTACGTTTCTTTTTATTCGCTTAGGGCAATGCAGAGAAAAAGTTTGAATGGGCAACATTTTTTTATAATAAAATAAACCTTGATACAAAATCACATTCAGTTTTACTGAAAAGTAAATCGGAGGAGATTGCTAACTATACGGTGTTATAATATTTTTATATATCTGTGTGAATAAACTCACAAAGCGCCAAATGAGCGGTTTGTCTAACTGATTTTTTCACTTAAAGCGATTGACATTCATTTCAAACAAGTATTAATTAAGGTCATATAAAAGACCAAAAGTTTTATCATAGAAATGACATCGTGTAAATTAAATTTCATTACGTAGCATTCGTTGAATTTTAAAAAATTATTTTATACCTCCATCATGAGTTAGTTTTACTACGTGCTATAATTAATCCTTTAACTGATGAAGAAATGAATTGCTTTAACAAAGTTTTATGGAAAATGTCATGCGTTGCACATTGCATATTCTATTTACAGGACGACATGAAACAAGAAAACGCTTGGCAACATTTTTGATAATAAAATAAACCTTAATACAAAATCACATTCAGTTTTACTGAAAAGTAAATATTTCACATTGATATTTTTGTATAAATTAAAGTTATTTTTTCCCTAAATTTTTAGTTAAACAAAAAAACGCATGAGTTTGATGCAGATTTTTTCTGGGATACTCAAATCTTTAGGAATTTTTTAATTGAAGCAACATTTTGGGAAAATTGTATCATTATTAAAATTTACTGAGATTAAATCCATCTCTTCCAATAAATTAAAAATTGCACGACGTAATTATATTATGATAAAACTGCAGAATGTTTTCAGAGTTGCCTTCAGTATGTAAATATGGAAATGCTTGCATGCGAATTGCTTTGGCGCGAGCAAGCATATTTTTCCGTTAACTCAGCTGAATGAAAAATGATGTGAGATTGTTATTAGAAATTAAAATTCCATCTCTTCCAATAAATTAAAAATTGCACGACGTAATTATATTATGATAAAACTGCAGAATGTTTTCAGAGTTGCCTTCAGTATGTAAATATGAAAGTGCTTTGGCGCGAGCAAGCAAATTTTTTCGTTAACGCAGCTGAATGAAAAATGATGTGAGATTGTTGTTATTGGAAATTAAAATTCAGTATTAATTTTTCTGCTGATGAACGTGCTTTGTTCAGGCAAGATTTCGAATTTGCTTTATTTTTCTGAAAAATTTCAAATGTCTAATTTTACAGCTATTTTGCTTACATCAAAACATATTTATGTTTAAAGTAATTTAGCTAGTGACTGAAGTTAGTAGTGGTATTTTAAATTTAACAGTGAAGTGTTACACTCGAAGGTAAATATAAACAATCATGATCTGCTTAAAGAGTGTGTTCAGCGTTTGTTACCGTTTTGGACTTTATAGCTATTCATATTTTGATTCAGTATTACGATACAATTCCAATTGCATTAAAAGACAGAATATTAATTCTAAATATTTAATGTATTTTGATGTTAATAATTTATATGGGGCTGCAATGTCTGAATATCTTCCATATAGAGAATTAGAATTTTTTAGATGACACCATGCTAGAGTTTGTAGGGCTTAGATCTAAAATGTACACTTACAGAGTTCAGGATAGGATAATAAAAAAAGTCAAAAGGATCTTCCTTAGCAAGTATTAAGCAAATTTCTTTTGATGATTATAAGAATGCTTTGTTTTATAAACAGACTGTACAGAAACAGCAATGTTTAATTAGATCAGTCATACATGATGTCTTTACTATTAAACAAAACAAAATTGTTCCTAATCCAAGTGATGATAAAAGAATTCTTAGTACCCCAACCACTGATACTAAACCTTGGGGGTATAACTATACACTCAGAAATGACTTGTAAAGCTTCAACCACTGGCTCAAATAAAGAATGCAATTTATTTTATCTCGATTAACATATAATATTTTTTAGTTATAAAAACTTCAGTGTTATGTTTATACCTGCACAAGTACGCAGTTTTTCGTTTTGGATTTATCTAAAAATAGGATACCTTTCAATCTACCCGAGTTGAACTATATTAGCATAAATGTATTGTAGAGAAAAAATAGTAGTAGTAACCGTTCTGTTTAAAAAAAATCCAGTTTTTTAATAACATACCAGTTAGTTTATTTGAGAAATGTATAACAAAGCTTTTATTTAAAATTGTCAATGTTTATGGCTGTTTACTAAATCACTTAATAATTCAAACATGTAAAAGATATTGTAAAACCATGTAAAGTATTAATAAAGTAATTATAATATTCTTATGCTGTTTGAGAGTGGATTGTATTTGACTATCTTATCATGAAGTATAAGGCAATGACAAGATGTATTTGGCAAAACGTTTCTGCTAGTTTCAAATTCTAATCTAATATCTACAGTACCAGATTTTAATGCTTCGTTTTGTCTAGCACAATCTATGACTACTAATGGTGCAATACTTCGTAAATCTTCAGGATTAAAAAGTGGTTCATTTTCCTTTTCGTAGTATGATTGCTGAAACTGAGCATACATCTCATATAACAACGCAGTCTGTTTATTCTCGAACTTCAAATTTAAGTTATCGTACGGGAAAATTTCTGAATTTAAATAGAGTTTCATGTTGGTTAAATAGCAATGATCAAAACGACTGTAGTTGCTCATGTATCTATTTTTTTCGGTTGGTTTGGAAACCAACAATCACAAATCTTGGTTTTTCTAATTGTGTTGTTCTTTTAATGTTCCATGTATGACGTTGCGTTTCTTGTAGAAGTTGATATTCATGCAACTCCCATCCTCTAAACGGAATATGCAAATCCTGATTTTGTGCAACGAATTCTATTAAATTAATTCGTTGAGTATCATCAACGGCTACATGCGGCATTTTCCATAAAACTTTGTTTAAAACAACTTTTATTTCTTCATCGGGTGTAGGATTAATTATAGCATTAGTATCAAAACTAGAACGTAGTAAAACTAACTCATGACGGAGGTTTAAAATAATTTTTTTAAAATCTTCGCATAATCCGAGAACCATTGAAAGGTTTATTGCAAAATTAAAATTCCCATTGACATCAACTATTTGCGAATCATCCATAGGAAACCATCCAGCGTTTTGTAAATGTTTACTTTGATTGCTATTATATGAAACATATCCCTTCATTATAGACGTTAATCCAGGATTCCGAACACGATCTACAATGACACCACCAATCTCATATCTAATTTCATCAAAAAGCAACAAAATCCCATTTTTACAAACTTTGCTGCCTGAGACGGCGTTCCATCTGTTCTAATTAATTTGCCTTCTATGTACAGCATGCTCTTCGGTGGTAAGGTGTATACATCTTGTTGTTGTATAGGGATTCGAATTTCATCATTATTGTTTAAAGATGTGTTAGCATAAGGTTGATGAGTATGTTTTTCAATATTAACAATTGCATTGTCGAAGTAAACTTTTTCACGCACGTTCAGTATTTCACTATTCATTTTACTTTTTAATTAAATAAATGCAGTCCTAACGATTGTAGAAACAACGACTGGAATGGTGTTATCATATATAGCGCTTTATTTGAAGCAAATTATCTGACCCGGTGAAGAAGTATTTGTGAAGGGTTTAGAAAAGAAGAAATTGATTGAAACCTATCTAATGCAAAACATTGTAACTGATATGCTTGCACTAGATTGTCCTAAGCTATCGGAGTTAAAAATCAACAATCGTTTAAAATATAACATCCATTGTTGTAGACACAGCAATAATAATCTGCAATGCGCAAAACAAAATACCTTTTTATTAAAAGAATGGCTTGATAATAATAAAAAACAATAGAAAGATTTTGTCTGTATTATTTATTTTAATATAATTTTGCAATATTAGCCTTACAAAATTCTTTTTTATTAAAAGAATGGCTATATAATAATAAAAAACAATAGAAAGATTTTGTCTGTATTATTTATTTTAATATAATTTTACAATGTTAGCCTTATTAACTATTATAACAACTTCTAGCAAACATTATTTTTATCGATTCAGCTATTGTGTACGTTAAAGAAGCCTAACATTTTACAAAGACTTTATTTCCACTCTTTCTTAGGACTTTTTCTACCAGGTAAATTCCTGGATGTTTAACCTTTTGCAACTCCATTTCATAAAATGCACCTTTGATTTTTTTTCGTCTTGATCTTCTAATATATATGTTGTCGGATTGGTTACGTTTACCTTCTTAATCTTAAAAATTTCATTTGACCAGTTTGGCGTGCAACCTTTCGTAAATGCTTCCCTGTGTTTACTAATCCTCACACTGTCTTTAATTGAATATTTTGGTATTTTGGTTGCAAGTTTGATGTGGGTAAATGATGATTTAAGAATAGTTTTTTCATTTGATTTATCAACTTTTACAGGTTTGACTCCGATAGTATTGTGAACTGTATTGTTGGATTGTTTCACAATATCGCTTAAATTTTTTATCCAATTGTAAGAACTGTTCAGGTTAAACAAGTGCCACATTTTTCCCTTTAAAGTTCTAATTACACGTTCCACAATGCATGCTTTCTTTGTAGAAAAAGCACTATAATGGTTTATGCCATGTCTGCATTAAGGATTGAAAGTGTTTGTTATAATATTCTTTACCAAAATCAGACTACAAATTTCTTGGTGGATTTTTAAATTTATTTAAAATTGTTTTCATTGCAGCAGTAACATCAATACCCGTTTTACTTTTAAGTGGTACAGCCCATACGTATTTGGAGAAACAATCAATAACTACTAAAATGTATTTAAATCCTTTGTTTGTTTGCAATTATGGTAGCATTTCAATCAAATCGGTGTGAAGAAGGTCATTTAAACCTTTTACTATCACTTTGCATCTCTTGAAATTTATTCTTGCTGGTTTATGAAGTTCATTTACTATATCCTCTTTCAGTTTTGATTGAGCAACTATCATAATACTTTTTTCTAATCAGGATTTATTAAATACAATTAATAAATACTTCTATGTTTGAATGTCGTGGGCTCCACTTGCTTTAAAAGGAACTTTTAATATAAAATCAAGAAACATTGTGGTATTGTTTATAAGTCCGGAACCGGAACAAACGTTGAACACCCTCCTTTAAGTGGATCATGATTGTTTATATTTACCTTCAAGTGTAAAACTTCTTGGATTGCCCAACCTGAATCCTTTTCGCTAAATTCCTCTAATCGCTTCGAAATCTTGTCTAATACGTTTTCCTTATACCACCGCTTGAGATTGGTATTTATATCGATGTGACGATTTGCAGTAGGAAACGTCTTCAAATCTATTTCGCCAGTTGTAGGCTTAACAAAGTTAGCGGTCAATATTACATTAACTTTCAACATTGACTTTTTTAAGCAAGCAACAATCTTGCGTTTAAAACTAGCGAACGCCTTGTCTAAGAACACTAGAGGATCTCTATAACTTAAATTGGTAATAAGTCCCATAATTATTCGACTTCCAAAACATGATTGCACATCATGCCAAATCAGATTTTTTCGAATATGACCTCTAGAAAGCGTTGCATCAATACCTTTACCTTGATATTCCAAAGAGCGTTTCAAGTGCCTCAATCGTACAAGGTAACTTTTAAGATGTGCCAAATTAGATTCCAGCCTACTCGGATTTTCCTGACGATTGTCTTCGTATACCTTATTTCTAATAGCAAGCTTCAATATACTAATATTTGCTTTGATAATTATAATGTGTTTCGTTATTTCATGGACTGATCTGATTAGATTCACGCATTTCACAGTTAATTTTAAAATAGCGCTACTAATCTCGGCCACGGTTTCAGAATTCATGATTCTATACAAATCAATATACTACTTAATATATGTACAGCTTTATTTACTATTTATACAAAAATATCATCTGACAAAAGCAAAACAACTGTAAAAGAATTAGCATACAACTTCATTTTTCATTCAGCTGCGTTTGCTGAAAAAATTTGCTTGCTTGCAGTATAGTAATCAAATGTTTTTTAATACGACCTTTGATTTATGCTGTGTGTACAGAAAATACACCATCATTACAGCGCTATTTTTTATGGTTACATATAAAAAAAATTAATAAAAAATAAAGCAAATTTGAAAAAATGTCTCAGATTAAACCGTCAATGTTGTTTAATAATTTACACGCACTCATGGTTTTTTTAAAAACCCAATATTAAAGAATTTCTTATGCGGCACGAATCGTGTAAACACACAATTACCTATATATGCATATAAATTATGTCAGCGGTAATCTAAAACTTATTCTATATATATATATATATATATATATATATATATATATATATTACTAGTTAAGGGCCATTTGCATTGCATTATTTTAAACGAAATTAATCTAAAGAAAAATATAATAATTTACACGCACTCATGGTTTTTTTTAAAACCCAGTATTAAAAAAACATTTTGCAGTACCTTGATAGAATTAAAGAATTTCTTATTCAACATGAATCGCGTAAACACACACACACACACACACACCACACACACACACACACACACACACACACACACACACACACACACACACAATTACTATAAACCTATATATATATGCATATAAAGTCAATTTTTGTTAAGTTTTATTGAAAAATAAATTGTGTTAGCAGTAATATCTAAAACGAAATTAATCTAATTTAGGTTTTTTATTATGTGCCTTCATTGCAATTTCTTTTTCAGACAATGAGAATCTAATTCATTATTTCTGCTGAGATATAATTATATTCGCTTACATGCTGTTTTATTCATTAGAATAGATTACAGAGCTGAATTTTTCAGAAAACGATGCAAATTTTTAATTTTTTCTAACAGGTCAGTTTATTATTTAATATAAATACTTCACGTAGATTTTACCAACAGTATAGAGAAAAAAGTCTATGATATCGATTAAAAAAATGTATAAAAGTCAAGTTCTTTCAGTTGCACTGAAAAAAAGTAAATATTTCAAATGATTTCTAGGTAAAATTTAATTTTTCTTTGTTTTGCAATTGACAACTTTAGTTTTAAAATATGGTATATACGCGTGCACCGTTTCGAAGCCAGACCGGTCTTCCATTAATGCTGACTAAGTGAATTTATTTATTATTCTGCTGATGTTAGCATTAAATTTCTCGCTTTATTAAATTTTCTATAGATTTCATATTTCTACAATTGCTATCTAGACAATACCTTAGCATTAAATTCTTGCTTACATGGGTTGAATTTTCTGCTGTTCTTGTTGTTTAATATCCTTATATACTCAAGATATGTGTGTGATAATCGTTCAATCTTTATTGCCAAGTTGTAGTTGTGTCTTCTATAGAACAAATCAAAAATGAAAACTTTTTTTAAAATTCTCCTTGTCCTTGAATAATGATAGTGATTGGGTTAAAATTATTGAGTAGTTTATAGTCAATCCAAATTAAGTACTGGAGAAAAAAATCGTTGACGCCGTGAGCAGATCCACCAATTGCAACGTACGACCTGATGACACCAATACAGAGTATGTATTCGTTAGCTTAATATATAGATTTAATTTTCTTAATGCATTTACTTGATATAATATTCATTTGGATCTTTTTTTAGTGAACACGAAGAAGAAGAACAACCAGAAACGACCGTGCGTCAAAGATGAAGAAGACAGCCCTCATAGAACTGATAATGCAATATTTTTTACCGTTCAGAGTTGGAGTGAGTTAGAACTGTTCTTTATATTTGGGAACTTAAGTGAATTATAGTATGTTTAATCTAGAGTACATAACATATATATATATATATATATATATATATATATATATATAGTATTTTATAAATTACAATAAAGAAAAATACATCGTGTGTTTCATTTCACATTACTCCCGATTTAATAACTACGTAATCTCAGTTTACAGAACGGTGTAAAACAATTTTTGACTTTTAATCTGATTGCATATTTCGAATAGATGCTCTCATTTTTTTTTTGCGATTAAAGTTAGAAATGCATTTCAAATAGATGCTTTCATATTTTTTGCAATTGAAATTAGAAATGCATGTGATCTAAAATTGCAGAGTTGCCTTCAGTACGTAACTATGGAAATGCAAATGCTGAAGAAGCATTAGACTAGACTATCGTTGACAAGAAAAAAAGCTGTCTGACATGGGTTGAATTTTCTGCTGTTCTTGTTGTTTAATATCTTTATATATACTCAAGATATGTGTGTGTTAATCGCTCAATCTTTATTGTCAAGTTATAACTATAGAACAAATCAAAAATGAAAACTTTTTTAAAATTGCCCTTGTCAGGAAAGAATAATGATAGTTGTTAGGTTAAAATTATTGAGTAGTTTACAGTCAATCCAAATGAAGTGCTGGAAAAAAAATTGTTTACTCCGTGAGCAGATCCACCAATTGCAACGTTAGCATATATTTCAATAGATTTATTTCTAGTTTTTTTTTGAAGTTGGAGCATTTCATAAATTTCCTCGTTTATATATTTCTTGCAGATAAACTGAGTTCGCGATTTAATAACTACGACTTGTTATTCTTTAAAAGCGAGAATGAGAAAATTGGTGCAGTCAGTCTTGCTATCTATCTATCTAATCTGTCTGTCTTTGGCAAATTTTTCGAGATATCTGTACAATTTGTTAAATGTTGTAAAACCAGTAAAGAGCTATTGCGTTGATCAATTATAATTGCTTTCAGGGTTGAGAGTCCCATTCGTGCTGTCTGAGTTTAATTGTTTTTTTCCTGCAGACATCAGCATTAAAGATTTCTTACTGACTACAATAATAATACAGACACAATCTTTTCTATGTTTTTTATTATTATCAAACCATTCTTTTAATAACAAAGTATTTTGTTTTGCACATTGCAGACCATTATTGCCGTGCCTATAACATTTTGCAATAGATAGGTTTCCATCCATTTCTTCTTTTCTAGATCCTTAACACATACGTCTTCACCGGGTCGGATAATTTGCTTCGGCTAACATTGTAAAATTATATTAAAATAAATACAGACACAATCTTTCTATTGTTTTTTATTATTATCAAGCCATTCTTTTAATAACAAGGTATTTTGTTTTGCACATTGCAGATTATTATTGCTGTGTCTACAACAATGGATGTTATATTTTAAACGGTTGTTGATTTTTAACTCAGATAGCTTAGGACAACCTAGTGCAAGCATATCGGTTACAACATTTTGCATTAGATAGGTTTCAATCAATTTCTTCTTTTCTAGACCCTTCACAAATACTTCTTCACCGGGTCGGATAATTTGCTTCAAATAAAGCGCTATATATGATAACACCATTCCAGCCGTTGAAGATTCATCCCAAGAAAGACCATGAATATTCCTTGTCACCCAGTTGTTATGTTTTATATGATCTTGGCTCAAGCAACTAGACTGCATTGGCGGTTTAAAAATTTGATGCCAAACAACACCTTCCAACAAGTCCAAAACCGCAATTTCTTTGCACACAAACTCGTTTTTCTTGTATTTAAATCCCTGAATATCAATTATATACATGTTTGTATGTAAATATATGCAGTAAACTTCGACTAATTAAATTAATATTAGGAGCAATCTCCTTATATAGCAGATTACCACCAACTGCGTACTTTGCCAACCCACTTTTCAACCTATCACAAGAGTGAACACATTTTGAATTGAAACCGGCCCATGTGTATTTGCAGCCTCTAAACATAAATAAAAAACAAATCAAAATCCACTTTAATTAAACACAATTGACTTGAATGCGATATTTTGCATCTGTCATACTTTATAACTTCTCGCTAGAAAACCAAATTCAAAACATCTACACACATTTTCTCTGTACTTACATTTTTCAACATACGTGTGTTTTGAAGTATGTATGTTTCATTGAAAGTAATATAAAGCCGATCCTAATTCAAAACGTGCCCACAAGTATTTTACATTTGAAAGTATATAAGAATTCATGTTTTCACATTTTACATTAAAAGTATATAACGGCGATCCTAATTCAAAACGGTGCACATGTAACTTCTCGCTAGAAAACCGAATTCAAAACAGCTACACACATTTTTCTCTGCACTTACATTTTTCAACATACGTGTGTTTTGAAGTATGTTTCATTGAAAGTAATCTTAATCCAAATCCTAATTCAAAACGTGCCCACAAGTATTTTACATTGAAAGTATATAAGAATTCATGTTTTCACAACTATTTTACATTGAAATGTTTTCACAACTATTTTACATTGAAATTATACAAGGCCGATCCTAATTCAAAACGGTGCACGTGTATTTTACATATGGAAAATACGTCTGAACACGTTTTGAATTAGGACCGGCCTTACCCCTCTACTGTTCCTAATAAGAAAAGGTTTGTTGTGGCAAATAGTTCAAGAGTTATTTCTCGGGGCGATTGACACAGGTTGAAATTCCGGGTAAAGTTTTGTCGCGCGAGGTGGAAAGGGGATGCCCGCAGAGGTTATGCTCTGGTCCCACATTTTGGAAGTTGTTGTATGAGAGCATCTTTAGGGTCAAGTTGCCCACAGGATGCTCAAACGTTGGGTTTGCGGATGATACACTTTTAATTGTCAGATTGCGATTGTTAATGGATATGCGCATGAAACCGAACAAGGCGCTTAATAAACTACACGAATGGTCGCAGGCGGTAAAATTAAAATTTAACGCGGCGAAGTCAGAGGCGCTTTATTTCGGAAAGAAACCGTGACAGCGACCCCCTAGGCTAGAGCTGGGAGGAAGAAATACCGTTTAAGGAAGCAATTACATACCTCGGAGTAAAGATTGACGATAAATTAAATTGGAAAGTTCACGTGCAGAACGTTAAAAGCAAAGGCAGCGAAATATCAAACAAAATGATGGTGGCGGCGAAAAAAACTGGGGCTTCAGGGGCGAATCGCTGAGGACGATTTATGCCGGAGCAATTGAGCCGGCAATGCTATACGCAGCTTCTGTATGGGCGGAAGGTAGTAAAGTCCGGGAGATGCGTCAATTGACGAACGTACAACGCATAACCGCGGTGAAAGCGGCCAGAGCGTACAGGACCATCTCCACGGAGGCGGTCCTGGTGATCAGTAGGATTCTCCCTATCGAATATGTCGTTAGGAAGATTAGAGATAGAAAATTGATATAGAGAGAGGGCGCGAAATTATCGAAGATACTCATCTTGGTAATAGGGAGGTAGAGAGACAAATCGTTGTATCGGAGTTGGGGCACCCGGCCGATATTAGAGGAAACGAGTTTGTCGAAGGCGATGGGGACGCGACAGGTATCAGAATTTAAATGGACGGTTTACGCATGGATGACGGGCAAGCAGGTGCGGCGTTTGTCGTGTTTAAGCAGGAAAGGGAGGTGTTTCGGGTTCAAACCAAACTCGAAACTGGAGCACTATCTTCCAGTGCGAATTGGTAGCCATACGAGAGGCTATCAATTACGTAATAAACCACACGGGCAGAGATGAATATTATATAATCAGCGACAGCAAATCAGCGCTGACAGCTTTAACAAACATGAACACATCGACAGAGCTCCAGGCGGACAGCGCATACGGGGCTCGAGTTTCGACGTTTAAAGTTCTGTTGGGTTAGGTCGCACGATGGTAACGTAGGGAATGATAGGACTGACGAATTAACTAAAGGGGCCGCGACGGGCGACTTTCGGATATCACATTCGTCGATATCGAAGTCTAAAAGAAAGCTGTGCGAAAAGTCAATTCGACAATGGGAAGAGAGATGGAACAACGCTGTCACGGGTAGGTTGACCCACAAATTCAATCCGAGTATAGTAGCGAGAGATAGACTCGAGGTGAAGCTTAACCATAAAATGGTGCAGCTGGTAACAGGCCACGGCGCCCTGAAATCGTATTTACAAAAATTCGATTTAACCGACAACGAACGCTGCGAATGCGGTGAGGGCGCGGAAAGCGCAGAGCTCTTCGCCTGTCTGCTGGAGGTGGCAAATCGAGGGTTAGCTGATATGAAATTAGCAATCGCAGGGCTAGCATGGCCAAAGAGCCTAGAGGAAGTCGGGGAAGTGGCTAACCAGAAGGCGTTCTGGACGGCCTTTAAAGAATTCGCGGGAAGAGTCGCGAGATTAGACGGTGATAACCGCGCGTAAATCGGAGGGGGATAAGGGAAGCATTTGAAATTTTAGAATTTTGACCTGGCGTGAGAAAGGATACGAGCATGAAATAACCAAAACCTGGGAAATAATAATAATAATAACAATTGTAACCAAAAGCCTATATGCACGAGAAACCCCCACACTACTAATGCATTCACTATCTCACCATATACGCGCGGAAAATCAGGAATAAATAATAACAAATAAATCAGAAACCCTAATTAAATTAAATCAAAAAATAAACAAAGATAATATGTGTAAATAGTATTGTAATATTAAGGGCAGAAATTGGATTGGTAAGCTGTGAACAAGAATTCATCATTGTTCCTAGACTTAAATTTCAAAAGCATTTTAGGTGTAGATTGTATGAAGAAGATGGGTATTGTAATTGATTGTGATAATAGTTAGGTGAAGGTTAGGGACGTAATGTTGCCCTGGAAGAGTAGTTATAAGGTCACTGGGGATGACACAGGATTAAACATAAATGTTTTGGGGGTAGATGAAGAGGAGAGTAATATAGTTAATACTTTTAAATGTCCAGATGGGAAAGTTGAAGAGGTGCAAGATTTAATAAAACAACATTCAGAGCTGGTAGGAGTACAAGCAAGCACAGCATTGAGGTACGAGCATATGTTGGAGGTTGATAACTCGGAACCATTTAATACAAAAATCTATTCCATACCCGCAGCATACAGAGATCAAGTAAACTAAGAACTTACAAAAATGTTAGATGACGGCATAATAGAACTTTCAAACACACATTTTTTGAATTCGTTGGTGGTCGTTAAAAAGAAGGATGGTAGTATTCGTTTATGTTTGGAAGCGAGGAAG
The DNA here is from genome assembly GCA_036346225.1 of Platerodrilus igneus. NCBI lineage: Eukaryota > Metazoa > Arthropoda > Insecta > Coleoptera > Lycidae > Platerodrilus > Platerodrilus igneus. Next base: position 950,703 of record JARFIW010001001.1, on the reverse strand, counting down.
ATCAATCAACGAACTAAATCACAGTTCCATTGTCCACCATCTATGGACACACTTTTAAGGAGGTTAAGTGGCAAACTTATTTTTAGCAAACTTGATTTAAGAAATTCGTTCTGGTTAATTCCTTTACATAAAAATTCTAGAAGGTAGACAGGGTTTTCCGTAGAGGGAAGAGTATATAATTTTAAAGTTGTACTGTATGGTTTGTCTACATCAAGTGCAGCATTAATTAAGGCCATGCAAGCGATTTTAGGAGCATATGAAGAGTTTTATATACATTACGTTGACGACATATTGATTTTTAGTGAAACAGAACAACAAAATATATATATATATATATATATATATATATATATATATATATATATATATATATTAACGTGATTTAAGGTCATAGCAAGGTCTATTACATCCTATGATAATGATCTTTATAAAATCATGAAAATTCGAGAAAAAGGTAAATCTATTTAAACATTTATTTATACGAACATTCATGAAATACCATGTAAAAAAGGTATTAAGTATGTATCAATAACAAAGTACAAAAATTTCGCAGCCAACAATTTTTTAAAAATATATTGTATATGTGTATTTATCAAATTAAAACTATCATAAGATATATAAATTGAAATGGACATATATAATGTATGTGGCTTATGATTGATGCAGTAAGTCAATTTGCATGAAAATTTGATTTTTAAAAATGATTTACAAAAAGATGTAACATGGATTGGTAACTATGTTTTGTAAAAGTCAAAGCTGGGAAATTAAAGCCAAACAACAAGAAGACACTTAACAGTAAAATTTAAATTAATTTGTTTAAATATTTTGAGTGATTTCTAAAGACTCATTTATTAGTTTAGATTTCGGAGTAAGATTTGGGTGTAAAGTTCAATTTAATTTAATTTGAAAGGCTTCTGGCATATTCTTCAGCACAAGATTTGTCATTACACAAGTAAAAATTGAACTTATTGAATTCAGCAACATTTAATATAGTTTTTAAGGGAAAAAGATATTAAACTACATGGTTTCTAAAGGAAACTAGTGTACATATTAACCATAATAATAATAAATAAGTTACATTCATCCATAGCAATATATACAGCGCTTCCACGAAAGTTCTTTACAAACGAGATTTTTTTTTATTAATTATTGGAGCAAAATTTTGTTTCAATCCAAAGTTATACAAGGGAAATCAATAGTCTTTATTTTACTGGAATTAAAAAATATCTGTGATATTCAAAATTATAGCAATATTAGTTACATAATCAAATTTAATTCAAAATAATAACAAAACTAACTTCTAAGTAATTAATTATTCAGAATAATAAATCAGAATTCAACGTGTTCTTCATCTCTCTCCATACAAAGAATATATATATATATATATATATTGCAATGATAATAGGGTAGTTTAAGGGTAGATTAAGTCATATGGGTCGTAGGATAGATGTAAACAACTTTAACTTTAAGAAAATCAAATAATTCCATAAATTACAAGAGTAAATCAACTATTCTACAAAAAGTCAATTTTAAAAAGCAACTAATTGCATCAAATTAAATTACCGGGAAACATACATAAATTGGCACTCCAAATATTTAATAATTGCGTCGAAAATATCAACGTAATTATTATGCAAACGCATCTTAATAATTCATTATTAGAAAATCGTTACGTGACTAGAAAGAACACATCTGTTCAGAAAACCAACATTCTGTGACAAACGAATAAACAAAGCGGTTCAATTATATGATAAATCGTGGACTTTCAATTGACAAACATTGAATACGTGACTTGATAAAAGTCAAAAAATGGAAATCCTATTATAATACTGTAATATACTAAACGCATACGTGATCGATGGAGCATTTCATCGAAGAATTAAACTAGAGAATTTGTAAAAATTCCGAGTTCTGCCCGATAAGGCAAAGTACAAGCCTTGATTATAAACACGCCAATAAAAACTATTGGGGGGGAGAGGCTTATATATACAATAGAAAATGAACAACATTTAGTCCATATTCAACCGAGCACCAACTATACTCAAATTCCGTAAAAATTTACGTAATTAGTGAAATAAAAATTCAATAAATGAAATTTGAAAGTGCAAAATTTTTGTGCGACGAAAAATAAGCCGATCTACAAATAGACGGCTTTCATTGGAAGCGATTTTTATTAGGGACTTCCTTTATTGGGACTTTTTTTTATTGGAGGCAATTCTTATATATTCTTTTATTGGGACGGCATTTTGTTGGTGCCATTTTGTGGAGACAATTTTGTTGAAACGAGTCAATGTTCATGTCGAGATCTAAGCCTTAATACAAATCTAAAATACCAGAAATCAAAAGTGGATAATTTTGGCCAATAAGTAAAGCGGACAGAACAAGGGATGCAGACCACAGACTATGATGGAACTCCAGAAACCATTCCAGGTTAGCGATTTTAAAACATTTTATTATTGAAAGACTGTTTCAAATTTAATATTTGCTATGCATTGTATATTTGTAAGAGTCATCAAAAAGGTAATTTGAAAAATATGAAAACAGAGAAAAGCACTTGGAACGTTCGAAGGTACTTGAGTGTAATTAAAAGATATTTTTGCTGGCTTTCAGAAAAGCATAAATTTGGTAAATGTAAATATTTTATAAAAGGGAAAATTTTGAGTTTACACAATATTATAAATATTATCAATTATTATATTGTGTGTTCTAGAACTGCTTTATTTGAATTCATTTAAAGGTTAAAATAAGATTTATTCAGTGAGCTAGTCGGGGTATAGATAAATATTACATATCAATTAATAATGCGCAATTGAGGGGCATATAACAGCAATTTTATGACACCCATCGTAGGGCATAAAATACCAAAGGCGATATCACAGAAATTTTATGGTACGCCCAATCGTGGGGCAAATTTCATAGCAATAAATATGACAGGCCCAATCGTGGGGCGAATATCATAGCAATATATATATATATATATATATATCAATATATATATAAATATATATATATATATATATATATATATATCAATATATATATATATATATATATATATATATATATATATATATATATATATATATATATATATATATATATATCAATATATATATATATATATATCATATATATATATATATATATATATATATATATAATATTCGATTGGTATTTCTTGACCTTCTTTTATATAATATTACTTAAAATTGTGTTTCTTGGGAAAAAGGTCTAAATAAATAAAAATATTTTTTTCACATTATATGCGTGTTAAACAGACGTTTCGACCGTCGCAAGATGGTCTTTATCAATGATGTTTTTTTACCTATAATACGATACATGTACATTATCTCTTATAAATACCTAAAATATGTTTACCCATAAACAAAGGTTTATATATTATAACGTAGTATAAATTGAGTCATTCATTGAATGGTATGGTACGGATACTACACTTTAATTTATTTAATATACAATTGTACTAAACATTTACGTCACAAATTAAAATATTGTTGATATATATAAATTATGTACAACCTTGATGCGAGTTGCTAAACTCTTAGTCAAAATTAAAAATTCTAATTTCTTAGTAAACATGTATATTAAAATGTTTAGTACAGAGTTTGATTGGAGACTAATGCTTGATTTATTGGAGTTTCTATTTCTTGGCACTGGATAAAGACACGTTTTTAAAACAGGTTAAAATCATAATACTATTTACAATTATGTATATGTGTGTTATTGGGTAAAATTAACTTTATGTATAAATATATATCAAAGTGTTTATATATTTAGTAATATCTATATATGTATCCACCTGTACATACCTCTACGCATAGACATACGTTTTTTCACTCTATTTTGCCACCATATATGCAAGACAAACACCTATTCCTGATTAATTTTATGCATTTTTATTTTAATAGATTATAATATATTTTACCTAATTTGCTAATATCTATTTTATCATTTACTGATGTTGGATGTTTAATAATATACATCATCTCTAGGAATTCTCGAATTTTTTGGTTTGCTTCTGTTTTTAAAATTGTTGTTTTGTCGAATTCGAATTTATGTTGGGCTTGTTTTTCATGTTTGGTTAGCGCAGTTTGGTTAGTTTTATAATATTTATGACCATTTATTCTTTTCTCTAAATGCTGTATACTCTACCCAATGTATACGCAATTGCAATTCTGTTGACACGGAATCTTATAGATGGTGTGTGTTTTTTTTTATTCTTAGGAGTGTCGTCTTTTAATTTACTAAAACAACTCTTTGTTAAATTGTATCCTTTGTGCGCAATTTTTATATTGTGTTTTATTAATAATTTTTGTAGGTTTTCGGATAAATCTTGCACATACGGTATGGGTGCATATTTTATTATTGATTTATTTTTGGTATTGTTCATATAGTTTGTGTTATAGTGTTTATTAATTTGTTTTTTAAATATCCGCTCAATTAAGTTTAGTGGGTAATTATTTTCTCGTAATGCGGTTTTAGCTTTCTTAATTGCTCCCCATCTATATTCAGGGTCTGATAGTTTGATTGCCCTATCTGCTAGTCCTATTATGACAGACTTTTTCTGGGAGATAGGATGTTGGGAATAATAGTTAAGGTATCTTGACGTGATAAGGGGTCATGAGACGACATTGAAACCCAATGCCTACAAATAAAATCCACAAAAAAAACAAAAACCAAAGAAACAGGAAAAATAAAAATTTCCTAAGTTTCATTGTTCCAGCCTGTATAATATAAGCGTATTGTAAATACATAACCATTAATGTGCAATAACAAAAACACAATTCCGTGTTTGAAAATAATCACAATTTGCTGTACCTGTTGTCACAGCACTTTTTTAGCGACATTTCTATGTACAGGTGTTATCACAGCACTTTTTATATATACATATATTGCAATAATAACGCCTCGTGTTGGGCGTCGCTAAATTTGCTATAATACGGGTACAAAAACGGGAAATTTGAAATTACTTACTCACCTTCCTTTCTAATTTTTCTTTGCCCGGCTAGCTCAATAGAAGTAATGGAATTTAGAAAATGAAATCAAACACAGCAATCTTAAAAAGCATCTATACATTCAAAAACAATTTTCTTTCATACAAAAGAATACAGAACAGTTTACAGCATAATTTTTAAACATCGAATTATTCCGAACAAGTACCTATTTACTTAATTATTAAAATATTCCTTACCTAATCTATGTTAAAATTTACAGAACTTAAATCTCTTTTCTTCTGAATAATTTACTTGTCGTTTACTCCCATGCTTGTAAGGGTGTTTGACCAAAAATCCTTAACAGATAATCTATTCAAACGGTCAAAATGTTTCGAATTCTGACCTCAAAACTTTCTGATAGATATCTTTATAAAAAAGTATTACATGATTAAGACTTAAATACTTGCAAAATCCAATAGCGCTTTTCGTAATTAATAGTAGTAAATACCTTCTGCTTATATTTTTTAATTGACGTTAAAGGCTCTGCTTATCAGTTTTGTTCATATAATTTTAAATCTCCATTTAGAATCTTAATTTTCAAAGTGAATTTTCTATTTTTAATTAATTAGCTTTAGAGTAGTTTCTGTATTAAAGAATTTTGAATTTTCGTTGTATTTTTACAAATCAACTAACTGCATTTAACAACTTCCATATTTCAAACTATTAAAACGTATAAATTTCATATCGTAAACTAATTTACGGCATCTAATTCAGTTTAAAATCGTACATTACAAATCACGAATTAATGAATGAATACTCTCTAATAAAGTTCCCGCTTATATAAAAATTATCTAACTACGTCATGGTTTTCCGGAGTTTCACGATTTAATTCGAATCTTAGTCACATATGTGGTGTAATATTTCCGAGAATTCCAGTTTTAATAGCTTAATTAGTGTCAAACCGCGACGGCCGAATGATTTACGAGCATAGCGAGGCGTTGTCGTTCCTTGTCTGATTCACGGAATTAATTTTGTGTCGCAATCTATCCCATAGCAATGCGAAAGTTATAAAATCAATTTTACGACATTTTTAACGATACCGCAAGTTCTTTTAATACGATGTTTATTGATTTAATGACGTTTAAAAACCTTTCCCAGTAAATTTGACGTATTTGAAAATTCTTTATTATTCATGAATGTTCTGGATTAATATTTATCATAAAGTGTATAAAAAAAAACACGCGGAAAAATAATGAAAGTTCGCGCTTTCTTATGGTTGATTTGTATAACGTATAAAGTTTCTGATTTCACTAATTAAAGCTTCAATTGCTTGCAAATGCAAAAAGATTTGCCTCTTAATGATTTTAATACAAAAGATTGGTATTTAAGGTAACTAAAACGAATTCTAACGCATACTTATAAAGATTAAAGCGTTACTTTTTAACAAGATTGAATGTAATTTTGTTGACACTATTCTATGCCAGTTACGCAAATAAAGCGAATATATATCTTTATAGTATACGTTACATCGGCATTTCCAATGTGGAGCTCAAAGTGTGTAACAACTTTGGCTAGCTATAAAAATTAATTCGCTACTATATATATATATATATATATATATATATATATATATATATATATCGTAGAATAAACAAAAGAAACTCCCAAATAACAAAAGCACATAATTACAGATATTAGAAAAGTAAATAGGTCATTATGAATATTGTAAGTTGAGAGCACACTGTATATAACAGTACAAGCGATTAAACGCATATCCAAGAGTAGCTACGAGCAAAGATAAGAATTTAAAAATGTAACGAAATGCATCGAAATTAAATCAAGGGAAATCCTGTATGAATTGGCTAGATAAATATTCAACAAGTGCGTTAATGTATCATCATATACGCAGGCAGAAATTATGTATTATTTGAAAAGCGTACGTGCTAGAAAAGTATTACATTTGTTCAAAAATCCAATTTAACTAGGAAATAAACAAACACCAAATTTATTTCTATTTAGATTAGAATAAAGCAAACAACAATAATACGTGATTTGATGAACGAAGGTTACTGGGATTTCTGAATTAAATGTGATGTTATGTGAATGAATTATGTGACAACTTGAGCGTTCTTCCATGCAATTAAACTACACAATTGGTAAAGTTTCCGAAATAACACAAGAGATAAGACAATTGGTGTCGCCCAACACGTGGAATCAACAAATCGCAAACAAAAGGGCAAGGCCTATAAATATGATAACAATTGAACAACAAGTTAGTATACATTTGAAACTGGGCAGTCACTATACTCAAAAGTGCTAAATTATTCACGCAAAGTTAAATAAAAGTAAAGTAAAAATCATTTTTATAAGAGTGTAAAAATTGTGTAAGCGAGCCGTTCTACTACAGACGTAAGTAAACCAGATTTAGTGAAATTATACAATTTCTAAAAATAAATAAAACAGGGCTCTTTGGTACAATCTTAGATACGATCTTGGGTACGACTCTTGAATACGAGTCTAGATACGATTTTGAATACGGTTTTGGATACGAGTCAGGAAGACTCTGGAGATTACTGCCTGTTAAATTAATTACTGACATGGTAAATATTCTATTACTGTTTCGTTAATTACGGAGATAGAAAACCTTTTATTGGAATAAATTCATTAATAACGATTTGGATAGTATTTTGGTTGAATGTCGACTTTCAAATTCGACTCAAAACATTCAGACTGGACACGAAAACTCATGGGGATGCAAAGAAGCTACTGAACCACTCCAGGTTAGATATTTTGATATGATTTATTTCTGTAAACTGTTCAATTCAATAATAATTCAAAAATGTAAGAGTCGATAAAACCGGGGTATCTTTGATAAATTTATGAAAGGCAATAGGCATCTTGAAACGTTTCAAAAGATCTTTAAATACAATAAAGAGCTCGTTTTGCTGGCTTCATTTTCTCAAAATCTGACAGATGTAAATAATTTAAAAAGGGGAAGATATTTAAAAAAGGTTGTAAATATTTAATCATTATACTGTGTATTGTAGAATTGCTTTATTTAATTGAATCAGCTAGTTGAGGCAAAGAGATTTATAAATTAACATTTTTACAAGTGCTTGATTAATATAAAGAAAATAACACAGCATTTTAGGACGCTCATCGTAGGGGCTGGTGAAGCATCACAGCAATTTATGTACGCCCAAGCCGTGGGGTAAAAATAACACAGCATTTTATGGTCTGCCCAAGTCGTGGGGCCTAATATAAGGGAGTAACACAGCATTTTATTGCGCCCAATTCGTGGGGCGAGAATAACAAGGGCTTTATATATATATATATATATATATATTGTTGTGGATGCAAAGGGTTAAATTTGGGGTAAACAATAAAATTTCAACCACCCTGTATAGAGAAAAGAACAAATTATTTACGCGCAAAATTTATTTAATACATTTAGGGAGAACGGACAAGTATTGACGTACTTTTATAATTAATAATTGAAAGGTTAAAAAGTACATAAGGAAAAACAGTTTTAAAGCAAATAGAATACGCATAATTAATTTTAATTAATTTTAATTCAACACATAAAAGCATAAGAAAACCCACTAGGGTAAGAAAATCAATAATTCCAAGGCAAAACTTTTCTTTGTAACAAGCAAACGTCAGTTTTATCTAATACGACGAAATATAAACTCTAAGAATTGTTGTGCTAAACGGTCGATAATTAACAAACACCTGCGATTTAAAAAGGTTACATTCGTCAAAATTATGAGCATATCAAGATAGGACTTCATAGAAAATAGTTTCAATCGTCAGTTTGGTTTGAACAACAAGCTAACAAGGTTCTTAAAGAGCAAAGGAAATGCACGATCGGTTATATACTACAGATAGAGATAAATGCGTTGATACTGAAAACGCACGTACCATATCCACGTGGAGTGAAGATGATCTGTCAGCAATATCAATTTTCTATAACTCAAGTGAGGTTTTAAACGCGACAGCAGACATGCATCAGACAGAGATAAAGATAGTACAGGCGGGGTTTTATGACGACAGAGAATATTATCATTGGTTAAAAACAGACAGTTTTCCAAACGTAGATAAACGCGACAGGTGGGAGCGCTTTCGGATACATACGGCACGTAGACGGAGTAAATTTCAGGAATTTTTAAGACAGTTGTATCAATATTTGTAGAATTTAAATTTGAAAATAAGCTTTTCATGGGAAGTGTGTCCGGGGGTAGGATTTTGAACCAATATAAATACTAAATGGAAATTATGAGGGCTCTCTTGTCTTCTCTTTGCTTATATACTACTTTACTACAATAAATGCTGACCAACATTATAGTAGAGCTTTTTGTTGTGAGTATTAGATGTCCTAATAATACAGTAAATATAGTGTTAGCACGTGTAACTTATTAGTAGCGGCCTTCTATTTATTAACGCGAAATACGTGTAGTGTATATTAAATTAATAGAGGTCTAGCTACTACTATACTAAGCTAGAAAATCAATAAATGGAAGCATAATATATGTGGGGTAAGCATCACAAACAACCAGGGTTGTATGCTGATATGGAACGGTACTATTAAAACGAGGCGCTTGGCTCGCAATTGGGGTTATCGTCTGTATCATTCGCTGAGTATCAAAGCGCATGGTCACAAAGCCAAGGTGTTTTGGTGATCGTCGTCGAAGGAATGGAAGCCTGAAGCATTCTCCAGGTAATTTATTTGAAATTTCTGTTGTCTGATAAACTTCTGTGAAATTTTGGTGCTGTATGAGTGAATTTTGGGGTTTATTTATGGTTATATAAACTTATTGGAAAAGATTCATGTACTGGACAATTTATTGGGGATAAATATTGAAAAAAGGTGTATTTAAAACTTACAAAATTTTATTCTGAATATAAATTGGATTGTAAAGGGTAAACGGGTCTATCAATTTTGTATTAATTTATGCAAGGTAAAAGGCATATACAAAATAAACTGGGTTATTATGAGCTCACCATACTCCAGTGTACAGTCAATGTAAAGTAATATCTGGGGCCCATCTACTCATATTTTATTAAATTTGTTTGCAAACAATTAGAAAATCAAGGACTTTAAAACATATCACATTTGAGTTTGTAATTAGTGTACCAAACTGTTTTTATACATGTGAATAATTTGTCTGTAAATAGCGGTAAATAAAAGATTGTATGATTGTTGTATTACTTGGTGATTTTATTGAATGGTGTGCGAGTGTGAAGGAAGAATGGTTGTATATTTAGGTATCCGAGAAGAGGCAAAGCTGAGCTAGCCAGGGAAGCTGCCGAAGATTTTTGAAGCAGAAATAATAAGGGTAGGCATTTTTTTGTTGAAAAGTTGTGTATTTTGAAAATTATTTAATGACACCGGTAAAGGACTGATGTTAAAGCTTTGTCCCAGCTTTGTCCAAGAATTTTTCTAAGGGTCCACGGCAATCTTATACGGCCCAATTCGTAGGGCTTGAATGATTTTTAGGTGCCAAAGCGAGTAATCCAAAGTTTAATCTAAGAGTCCACAGCAATCTTATAACGGCCCAACGCTGGGGCTCGATGTTAAAAGTTTAATCGCTAAGTCCACGGCAATCTTATGACGCCCAATCCGTGGGGCTCGATTCGAAAACCTTAGTTCCCGAAACCCCCGATTCCAAAGCAATCTTTATATATATATATATATATATATATATATATATATATACAGGGTGAGTTTTTAGTGCGGCAACGGTCGATAACTCTGTTATTATAAAAACTACGTATACCAAATTTGGAGGCATATTAGGCATGCCTAAAGTGCACATTTTAAAAATATTTGGAAGCATACAGGGTGTTTCATAATTCCAGGGCATATTAAACTTGTATTTTTTTAAAAAAGAACACCCTATATATTATTACATTTTTGAATAGCCCATAAAAAGAGCTGTAATTTGATACCAAACTGTATCTGTCTATTCCTTTTAAGTTGAGATATTCAACTGTTTTTATAAAAAAATGACCCTGATTAGATGCATTGCCACTGCACTAATACACAACTTACGTTAATTTTTAAGATGCAGAAAATTTTACTACATACCATAGTATATTTGTAATTATTACTCTTTTGAAATTTCTTCACAGTATACAGGGTGTGTCAGGTTTCGCAAAATGCAATTTTTAAAACTTTTTTTAAATGGTACCCTGCCAATTTTATTGCTACAATGGATAGTTCATTAAGTATCCTTTCATTTTTGTTAAGCATTCCCTATACCCAAATCCATTATTTTCTGAGATATTTTTGAGTTTCTTCAAATTTTAAGAATGTTTTTAATTTACATAACTAAAAATAACTTACTATTGGAGGATATTATAAAACTATTAATACATTTTGATTAACAATTAACTACACTTATTCAATAACAATTTTCACTAAAGATATAACAACCTACAATAATAGGCTATCAACACAATTCTGCCTGATCAACAATATGCATTTTATAGAAAAAGTTCAAACAGAAAATCAGGCAGGCTTTGAAAAAATAACAATTACATTAAAATGTCATTTAGGTATATTAATTGTAGTGTGTTGTCTTTTAACAGGGTATCTCTCTTGGTATATGCAAGTATGCAATTTCTTAAACTGCCTGATTTCCTGCTAGAACGTTTGCTATAAAATGCATATTGTTGATGTGGCAGAATTCTGTTGATGGCGTATTATTGTTAGCTTGTTATATCTTTAGTGAAAATTGTTATTGGATAAGTGTAGTTAATTGTTAATCAATATATATTAATTGTTTTATAATATTCTCCAATAGTAAGTTATTTTTAGTTATGTAAATTAAAAACATTCTTAAAATTTAAAGAAAATCAAAAATATCTCAGAAAGTAATGGATTTAGGTATAGGGAATGCTTAACAAAAATGAAACGACACTTAATGAACTATTTATTGAAGCAATAAAATTGGTAGAGTACCATTTAAAAATAGTTTTAAAAATTGCATTTTGCGAAACCTGACACACCCTGTATACTGTGGAGAAATTTCAAAAGAGTGATATTTACAAATATACTATGGTATGTAGTAAAATTTTCTGCATCTTGAAAATTAACGTAAGTTGTGTATTAGTGCAGTGGCAATGTATCTAATCAGGGTAATTTTTTTTATAAAAGCAGTTGAATATTTCAAAAACTAAAAGGAATAGACAGATACAATTTGGTATCAAGCTACAGCCCTTTTTATGGGCTTTTCAAAAATGTAATAATATATAGGGTGTTCTATTTAAAAAAAAAAGAAGTTTAATATGCCTTGGAATTATGAAACACCCTGTATGCTTCCAAATATTTTTAGAATGTGCACTTTAGGCATGCCTAATATGCCTCCAAATTTAGTTTACGTAGCTTTTATAATAACGGAGTTATCGACTGTTGCCGCACTAAAAACTCACCCTGTATATATATATATATATATATATATATATATATATATAATGCTGTGTTTCCCTGTATTAGAATCGAGCCTCACGACTGGGCGCCAAGAATGCTGTGAATCCACCAAAATCCGGGAACTACGGTTTTCGAATCAAGCCCCACAGATTGGGCGTCAAGAATGCTGTGAAACGTAAAAAAAAACTATTAACTTAACTGGTCCGTTGACTTTCTTCTGTTAATCGCCTCTTTACTCTTTTCCGCCTCGGCTGCTCACCTAGTTAAACCTTCATCCTCATTCATAAAAAAAAACAAACACATTCCTACCACAAACATCAACGTTAACTCTATTTACATCAATATTCACAATACATTAAAATTTCAAAATTAAAAATTCAGCATAAATTTCAGTATCAGAAAATTTCAAGATTTAAGTTTGTTATCATTTTAATGTGCATCCAAAATTAAAGTCCTTGTAGGATGCCTACTAATTAATATAACAATATATGCAGACCTGAGTCTGAGTACAAAGGGAGCATCTTCCACCCCTTTACGTTAATTAATTAACCAGGTTCGTCTAATTGAGCTCAAAGACATACCCAAATTTTCATCATAATCCAGAACATAAATACTAAATACCCCTTTCTACTTATTACATCAATATTCACAATTAAAATTTTGTGGTTTGTACAAGTTCACTACTGTCCATTTTAAATAAACAAATTATAAAGTTATTCAACACACACCAAACATCAAAGTTCGAACAAAATAGTATAATTTACCTGAAGGTTACTGCACTCGTAGCTTCAATGTACATCGTCCCTTTTGTTAATCACACCATTCCGACTGGGTTATATTTACGGCTTCTGATTCTCACCGCTTTTAAAATTTTCTCCACCACCATTCATCTAAAGTTGTTTCAGGGCTTTTCCGAACTCATCTGTGTATATCTGAACCTTGTTTTGTGGATCCAGACACGTTTATGAACCATTTAATTATTAACACCCCCGAAAAATAGCAAAGAAATTCATGCTTCTTTCACCAATATACGCCAAAGCTGCCTACTTTTGTGTATTCATTTGTCGTTGCAAATTTTACTAATTGGTACAGTGATACTAAACTTTATTACCTTGTATCTTCTTTTCTAAGTGCACTAAATTACATTCATTGTAGCACGTAAAGAACAAACTGTTTTAAATCACCAAAATATACGAGCAAACTGTTTAAATTATTCTATCAAACTCGGAAAACTAAAAAGCACTGTTTAACGCATTGAATCAAGTCGAAAATCTAAGAGAGCTTGTTCATATTAACCTGGGTATATATAGAGGTTAGCCTGTCTGTCGGTCTTGTCCCCAAAACGGACAATTCTTCAGAATTTCGCATGCTAGGTTCCCATTCCGCAGCCCGGCATGCGATTTTTACGAATTTTGCACTCGCACTAGTTAAATCTCAGAAATTTCGACACGGCTCGCAACGTCTGGAAATAACTAATTAAATTTTTATACAGAAATGTTATTTTTACCTCTCAAGTTTGCCTTTTACTTTCAACCAATCGCAACCCAGTGACGTTGCTCCACTCACGCCTTTTACTATGTGTCTCGGTCTTTCGCATATTATCTGTCTCTATCTACCCTGTTCTTATTGGTGCAAATTGATATTCTTTATTATCGATTATTTCAGTCCATGTGGACTGTGAAATAACCCACCTTTAGCATTTCCCGTAACTATTAAGCTACGGTTTCTCCAAGATTCTCTGTAACCATTAATTATCTGCAAAATTTACGCAGAATGAGCTTTTTTAAAATACACAGGTGTTCAAACATAATACTTCTAAATAACACTTCTACGATTTGCATTTTATTGGGTTTTTACAAGTTTTGATGCGTATTATATGTTCCTACTGGTTCAATTAACTTCAATTAAAATTAATACCCTTTAATTTTTAGTGACTCCTAATCAAATATTAATTATTATCTGTACATTTTGTTTAATACCGGTTACTTAAAATTGAGTTAATTAATATAAATTTTGCACGTAATTTCTATTTGTTTCTTTACTAGGAATAATTAAATTACACGTAGAGCTTTTAATACTGCTTCCTTTTTATAGCAAGCGTCTTGTACATAATTTAACTCCTTATTTTTAATGAAACGAATGAATTTTTATGCTTCACGGTTTTTTAATAACGCGTACCTTTTCCCAAAGCTTCTACACGGTGATTAAAATTATTTGATGTGATTATTTAATTTTCTACCCTGGTCTAAATATGAGTATTTTCCCCCTATTTGAATACAAATAATCCCACTTATTCGAATTCAAATATAAAACATTGAAATCGTAAACAAAATTTACAAAAAAAATTGCCTATCTCTCTCTACCCTTATCTATCTAACTTACCTACCTTATCTCCAATCCAAAAAAAAAATATTTACACCTATCCTATATCCCTATCCTATTCCTAACTCTCACCTAATTTTATAAACTGAAATTATCCCTAACTTCATCCTACTTATCCATCTAATCCTATATACATCCTATGTACCTATCCTGTTCCTAACTTTTAACTAATCTTCCCTATACTTCACTTCCCCCTACCTAATCCTATATACCTATCCTATTCCTATTCTATTCCTAACTCTCCACTAATCTTATATGAAATATCTATACTTAACCTATCTTATTTTCTTCCTACATTTACTCTTTATTCTCATCCTAAACACCTATTTCTAACTATTTCCCATATTTATCATATACTTAGCTTTATTTTCTATATCTATACTAAAATTCACCTATCTCTATCCTTTGTTCATCAAGTTATTTAAATCTAACTCTCTTCTTGACCCTCCAAGTCCTTCTTCTCACCAACCTAATACTCTTCATCCCTATTTTTCCTCCTTTTATATCTATACTTATCATCCCTATTATCTCACATACAATAAACTTATCATCCCTATTATCCTGACTCTTAAACACTGCTTCTTCTTCAGTCCCTACACTTGTCTGTTTCTCATTTATTATTGTTTCCCTTTCTGCCGACAAACCAAACGATACTACTTTAAAATTATCGATTTTTCCCTCTATGGAAAATCCTATGTACCTTCTAGAATTTTTGTGTAATGGAATCCGCCAGAATGAATTCCTTAAATCTATTTTATTAAAAACAAACTTGCCATTTAACCTCGTCAAAAATGTGTCCATGGATGGTGGATAATGGAATTGCGGTTTGGTCCGTTGATTAATTTTTCGTGCATCTTTAATTAATTCTGCCTTCACCTGCTCCCGATATGCTGCTGTTGCTTCTACCCCCACTAATTCTGCATGTTTTTGTAATAAAGCTTGAACCTCTACTCTCCTATCCTCTGGACATCTTATTGTGTTGATCTGTTTACCTTCATCATCCTCTACCTCTACTACATTAATACTCAACCCCGTGTCATCCTCTGTGACTTCATAACTGCCCTTCCATGGCACTACCCTATCCTTAATCCTTACTACCTTCCTTTCCATATCTATCAAAACCCCTAACTGCATCATACAGTCAACACCTAAAATGCTCTGAAACATCAGTCCAGGTACAATTACAAACTCCTGTTCACAGCTTAAACCTCCTATATCTATCCTAAGCACCACAACACTATTTACTACAGCAAACTTCTTTTATTTGGAGCTACTAAATGGCTACGCTTTATAGGCATAATTCTATCACAAACCTTATCCCTAATTTTGCTGACGAATTCCTCCAATATTAAACTCGCCTCTGCCCCTGTATCAAGTAATACTTCTACATTATTCTCAAAATTTCTATATTAATAATTGGCAAACATAATTTTTCTACAGTTTCTGGCTCTACTTCCTCCTCAATTTTAAAAATTCACGCGGATGTTCATATACATTTACACTGAAATCTAGTGGTCTGTCGCGTTCTAAAAATCCTGTCCAGGTCTGTTTTCCCTACTCGGTCCTGGTCTAGCCGTCACCTCAGCGTATGTCCTAGGCGTTTCCACTCGTTCCGTGTCTGTATTAGCAGTCCCCTCATGTCCGGTGAACTATTCCTTCTGGTAGGTTCCGGTCTCGGTGCAGGTCCCTTCCTAAACTATTACTTCTAACGTATGGTCGTCTCTGTTCCCAATTCTGTCGCTGGTATCCGTAACTATTCCCCTTCTAGCATAGTTGTCCCGTCTATTGTCAAACCTAACTGTGTTGATCTGTCTTTCCCTATTATCCCGAGGTCGTCCACTACTCACGTCGTCGTACCTCTGCAGGTATTCTAAAACATTTCTCTGTCCACTATGTTCTGTAGTGCTACGTGTTGTCTTACTTCTACCTCGAAGTGTCGTGATAAATACTTGATAATTTGTCGGTCCGTCAGTGGTGGGTTCAGTTGCTTTGCTATGCTATACTTGCGTATAGCATATTGCTCCCTACTTCCTGAAAATTCTCCCTTAAATTTCCCTGTGATTAAGTCGTCTCGTACCTGGTCTTGTCTGTGGTCACTCCAGTAGTGCTTTAAAAATCTGTCTTCAAAGTCCATGTAGGTGTCTATGTCCTGTCCCACTAAATTGTACCATGCTTCCGCGTTGTCTTTCAATAACGCCTTTATCGTATTCAGTTTAGTCTGTTCGTCAAATAAATTTCCCACTAGATTTCTTACACTATTAATAAAAATTTGTGGATTTACCCTGTTATCGCCATAAAACTTCATGTGTTGGTCCAATGATCCTCCACCTGTATAAAATCTGGGACCATCCCCCGTTAAACTTGACATGTTGTATTTGATACTACTAACTTCGCGTTCTACCCTGCCTAACTGATCCCTACATGAGTCCGTTACTTCAGTCATTTTTACATTAATCTCTTCTTCACAAAAAATGCGTACTTCGGACCTTAAATGTCCCATTTCCTGTCGAAAACCTGTAATATCACGCTCATTTTTTTCAACCCTATTTTCTACTTCCCCCAGTTTCACGGTAAGACTATCTTTAAATTCTGTAAATTCTTTAGTATTTTGTTCAATTTTCCCGCTTATCTGTCCTAATTTTTGGTTGGACTCCTCCCTCGCTCTATTAGATTCTTCCCTAGCTAATCGCATTTCCTCAAACATTCTCATCATTAACTCATTTCCTTGATCCCCTGATTCCGTCCTCGACTGATCTCTACTGCCTCCAGCTTCTTCCATTTTCGAATTTTTCCCACACAATGCACTATCGTCACTTCCAATTTCCACTCCTTGACTCCTTAACCACTCTTTTCTCTGCATACGTTCTAATCACTCACACACACTCTAAAATACTCCTAAATTTATACACACACAGAAACTCTCTCTCTCAGATCGCCAGTTTCCTGGAATAAAATCACAAAAATTTTATTTGGGACTCGAGCCTCACTTTTGGGTCGCCAAGAATGCTGTGTTTCCCTGTATTAGAATCGAGCCTCACGACTGGGCGCCAAGAATAATGTGAAACCACCAAAATCCGGGAACTACGGTTTTCGAATCAAGCCCCACAGATTGGGCGTCAAGAATGCTGTGAAACGTAAAAAAAAACTATTAACTTAACTGGTCCGTTGACTTTCTTCTGTTAATCGCCTCTTTACTCTTTTCCGCCTCGGCTGCTCACCTAGTTAAACCTTCATCCTCATTCATAAAAAAAAACAAACACATTCCTACCACAAACATCAACGTTAACTCTATTTACATCAATATTCACAATACATTAAAATTTCAAAATTAAAAATTCAGCATAAATTTCAGTATCAGAAAATTTCAAGATTTAAGTTTGTTATCATTTTAATGTGCATCCAAAATTAAAGTCCTTGTAGGATGCCTACTAATTAATATAACAATATATGCAGACCTGAGTCTGAGTACAAAGGGAGCATCTTCCACCCCTTTAAGTTAATTAATTAACCAGGTTCGTCTAATTGAGCTCAAAGACATACCCAAATTTTCATCATAATCCAGAACATAAATACTAAATACCCCTTTCTACTTATTACATCAATATTCACAATTAAAATTTTGTGGTTTGTACAAGTTCACTACTGTCCATTTTAAATAAACAAATTATAAAGTTATTCAACACACACCAAACATCAAAGTTCGAACAAAATAGTATAATTTACCTGAAGGTTACTGCACTCGTAGCTTCAATGTACATCGTCCCTTTTGTTAATCACACCATTCCGACTGGGTTATATTTACAGCTTCTGATTCTCACCGCTTTTAAAATTTTCTCCACCACCATTCATCTAAAGTTGTTTCAGGGCTTTTCCGGAACTCATCTGTGTATATCTGAACCTTGTTTTGTGGATCCAGACACGTTTATGAACCATTTAATTATTAACACCCCCGAAAAATAGCAAAGAAATTCATGCTTCTTTCACCAATATACGCCAAAGCTGCCTACTTTTGTGTATTCATTTGTCGTTGCAAATTTTACTAATTGGTACAGTGATACTAAACTTTATTACCTTGTATCTTCTTTTCTAAGTGCACTAAATTACATTCATTGTAGCACGTAAAGAACAAACTGTTTTAAATCACCAAAATATACGAGCAAACTGTTTAAATTATTCTATCAAACTCGGAAAACTAAAAAGCACTGTTTAACGCATTGAATCAAGTCGAAAATCTAAGAGAGCTTGTTCATATTAACCTGGGTATATATAGAGGTTAGCCTGTCTGTCGGTCTTGTCCCCAAAACGGACAATTCTTCAGAATTTCGCATGCTAGGTTCCCATTCCGCAGCCCGGCATGCGATTTTTACGAATTTTGCACTCGCACTAGTTAAATCTCAGAAATTTCGACACGGCTCGCAACGTCTGGAAATAACTAATTAAATTTTTATACAGAAATGTTATTTTTACCTCTCAAGTTTGCCTTTTACTTTCAACCAATCGCAACCCAGTGACGTTGCTCCACTCACGCCTTTTACTATATGTGTCTCGGTCTTGCGCATATTATCTGTCTCTATCTACCCTGTTCTTATTGGTGCAAATTGATATTCTTTATTATCGATTATTTCAGTCCATGTGGACTGTGAAATAACCCACCTTTAGCATTTCCCGTAACTATTAAGCTACGGTTTCTCCAAGATTCTCTGTAACCATTAATTATCTGCAAAATTTACGCAGAATGAGCTTTTTTAAAAATACACAGGTGTTCAAACAATACTTCTAAATAACACTTCTACGATTTGCATTTTATTGGGTTTTTACAAGTTTTGATGCGTATTATATGTTCCTACTGGTTCAATTAACTTCAATTAAAATTAATACCCTTTAATTTTTAGTGACTCCTAATCAAATATTAATTATTATCTGTACATTTTGTTTAATACCGGTTACTTAAAATTGAGTTAATTAATATAAATTTTGCACGTAATTTCTATTTGTTTCTTTACTAGGAATAATTAAATTACACGTAGAGCTTTTAATACTGCTTCCTTTTTTATAGCAAGCGTCTTGTACATAATTTAACTCCTTATTTTTAATGAAACGAATGAATTTTTATGCTTCACGGTTTTTAATAACGCGTACCTTTTCCCAAAGCTTCTACACGGTGATTAAAATTATTTGATGTGATTATTTAATTTTCTACCCTGGTCTAAATATGAGTATTTTATATATATATATATATATATATATATATATATATATATATAGACATATATATGTGTGTGTGTGATTAAAGGTCATATTCTATTATATGATAAACATCTGACTTCATAAATTCGAGAAAAAGCCAAATTATTTAGATATTTATTTGTATAGAAAAACCTATTTGTGAAATATTGGTATAAAAAGTATCTATTGCGTTTGACGCAGAAAACTGATTATTAGAGAGTTTAATTGCGTTTTAAATAAAAATACACATACTTATTATGTTCAAATGCATTTAAACACTCAATCATATGTTACAAAGAGTAAAATATGTCGTCCAATTATTTAGTGTAACCTGCAGTGGTAATAAAAGGTAAACGTTCACCCAATTATTACATAGTTCGATTGTAAGAAAACAATGAACTTAAGAATTCTCAAAGCATACGAGACACCTTCTCGAACAAACTCAAATGTGAAATAACATATAGAGGAGCAACTAGATCAAGGGCAAAAGTCTTGAAACTGTTGCAACAGTAAGGGTTCGTTTTATAAAAGCCAATCGATATTGAGTGGCCTTTGAGATTTGCGGAATGTTACAGCAAAATTTATTTGCAAACGTAACAAACCTTCGTGGCGACACCGGTTCATGCCCAGGCAATTCAAATAATAAAGACAAGTTATTTGTTGTCCAATAAGAAATTGTATATAAAATAAGATGTAACTGTAAACAAACTCTTATGAAAATAATAAGAGCTATTGACAAATACAAATCGGGCTGGTAGTTATATAGCCATTAACAAAACATTAGCTTTATTACCGTCGGTCAGTGGATGTTTCCTCCCCTGTGAGGTAATAAAGCTAATGTTTTGTTTAGCCCGATTTATATTTGTCATAGCTCTTATTATTTTCATGAGTTTGTTTACAGATACATTTTATTTTATATACAATTTCTTATTGCTGACTGCAAATAACTTGTCTTTTATTATTTGAATTGCCTTTGGGACATGAACCCGGATGTCGCCACGAGAAGGTTTGTTACGTTTGCAAATATATTTTGCTGTAACATTCCGCAAATCTCAAAGGCCAGACGTACTTTTATAGCCATCTATAGAATCTACTATGTAGTTTCGATTCAATTATGTACTTCCACACTTAGTAGTATTGGTATTTTATAACCTGATGGCGGTTTTATTTACTTTTGCCATAGTACAGAGATTGTTTCGAAATTATATCAGTATAATAGCTTCCATTACTTCATAGGGTTGGAAACTAATCTGCTCTGACGAGGCTTAACAAAGCCAAAACCGTTGGTCAGTGGATGTTTCCTTCCCTGTGAAGTAATAAAGCTAATGTTTTGTTAATGGCTGTATAACTACTAGCCCGATTTGTATTTGTCAATAGCTCTTATTATTTTCACAAGAGTTTGTTTACTGATACATCTTATTTTATATGCAATTTCTTATTGCAGACTGCAAATAACTTGTCTTATATATATATATATATATATATATATATATATATATATATATGATCAGTAGTGTTTACACTACAGTGCATGTATATAATACATGACACACCCTTTCTTAAGAAATAACATTAGTACACACTAAGAACATTACAAATTTAATTTAAGTGACCATCTAAGAACACAACTGCTTTTACTAACAGTAGCATACGTAGTAGGAACTATGAAGGATCCGAGTTCTTGAACAGGATCAGACTTCTGAGTTGAAGTATTAGTTTCACCTGCAGGAACTATTTCATCACTTTCGGTAATATTTTTACAGAACTATCTATTTTCTGACTACTTGAATAACTTGGTGTGGTAGAGGGATGAAGAGGTCTTAAATGTCAAGCATTTCTTCAATACTGTTCACATTCGGCTTCAAACAAATAATCTCGCTCTCCATTTTGTTTTATAATGACACCAGTTTTCCAGTCCCTTATGTTATCCTGCATTAATATACTCTGTTCCTGTTTTAAATTATCAAGATCTTTCACATCCCTGTTATAATACATTTTTTGTATATCTTGTTTAGCTTTTAATTTACTTTTTATATTTTTTGTGTTGTATATAAGCTTTAATTGTTGCTTTCATACAGGAATTGTAGTTCTTATCATATGGCTCATAGCCAGTGTACAAGGAAAAGGTAAGTCTTCTTTAGGTGGTATTATACTATAAGACTGCTAGGGAGGGGTCCTCGTCTGCTTGGTAGGCTTTGGTGAGAGGACCTTTGGCTGTCTGAATAGCTCCACCCATACCATTAGATCTTTGATATTTAGCACTTGAGGTTATTAAAATGATATCATAGTTTTTGTAAATCTTTCAATCTTATAAGAATTGAATGATGGACCATTGTCTGAAAACAATTGTTGAGGTATGCCATGAGTTTGAAGCACATTTTTAAGTGTCAATATTACTGTTTCAGCAGCTTTGTTGTGTATTTTGTTAACTACTATTAACTTACTGTAGTAGTCAACCATAATTAGAAAGTTAATATGGCCTAGTGATTTGAAATCTAAGCTAATCTTTTGCCAAGACAGTTCAGGAAGGGCATGTGGAAGCAATTATTCTCATTGATTTGATGAAAAGTAATGCTGACATGTTAAACAACTAAGAACAAGTTTCTCGTGTCCAATGCAACAAGACAAGAAATACATCATCTTGAAGTGAAAATGGTATAAGCAATCTTTTCTTGAAAAAATAATGCACCTTTATGTAGATAAATATAATTTCTTATTAACCAAAACATTTGATTTATGGTTTGGCCATCCCTTAAAAAAAGAAAATCTAAATTTTTCTAAAGCAGGATCTTTATCTATCGCTTTTAAGTAACCATCTTTCATTATCAGGTATACATAGTACTGAATATACACGTAAATGTGTGTCTAAATAAGTAGTATTCAATGTGTCACGAGATAGGTTACGACTTAATGTACCAGGAACCTGAATAAGTTTTCCAGGAACATCAATTATTTCAAACTCGTATCTACGTAAACGTAACATGAATCGTATTCTAGGAGAAAACTCACCTAAAGGTTTTTTAAAATACCAAATAACGGGCAATGATAGGTGTCAAACTTGAATTTATTAACAAAAAGATAATAGTGAAAGCGTTCGCAGCCAAAAACTACAGGAAGTAACTCTTATTCAATGCGGTTGTACCGCTGTTGAGTTTCTGTTAATGATACAGAAGCGTACTCAATAGTACAGCCATTTTGACTTATCACTGCACCGAATCCATATGAGCTGGCATCTACAGAAACCAATGTTTCTATTTTAAGATTAAAAAACGACATCACTGGTGTTGTAGTGACTAATTGCTTTAATTTATCAAAATATTTTATTTCATTAGCAGACCATTGCAATGTGCTGACATAACTTAGTAATTTTCTAAGAGATGCAGTTCCTGAAGAGAGGTTTGGAATACATTTAGCAAGGTATGTAATCATTCTGAGGAATCTCGGCAGCTCTCCTTTACAACTAGGGAATTTCATCTTATGAATTGCTTTAATTTTATGCATTGGGAGCTATTCCTTGTCTGTTAATCAATTAACCTAGGAATTTTACTTGAGTAAACCCAAAACTAGACTTTTCTATATTTAATGTCATTCCTGTTGTTCCGATGGGGTTAAATGGCACATGAGAATCCTAGCATAGATTAGGCGTAAAGAAACTGTTTAACAGTTTTTATTGAAGTTGCAATGTTCCTAAACCAACACAAACTAAGGCTGGAATTCCTACAATACAATATTGCTAATAGCTATCAGGGAGGTAGAACTACTTACAATTTGTGCCTAGTTAAACCTCTTAAAATATGGATTTCTCTTCTCATTTAATACAAATTATAAACATATCCGAATGACATGTCACTTTTTCAAAACACCTTTCCCTGATAACTCGAATTATATCAAATTAACTGAAACAATATACCTAACTTAAAATTAAGATAAACATCAACTACTGTGGTCGCTAACATAGTACGTTGCTTTTCGCGAATTGGTTCGTCCCAATTGACAGACGACTTCCAAATCTCTCTTATTAAGATATTTCCATATATAGAGAAGAATGCAATAAGAGCTAATGGATCAAAAATTAACATAACAGTTTTTAATACTTCTCGTTTTCTGGGTTTTCGTTGTTCGTTCAGAATACATGCATATATTCGATGATATCCGACCCTGTAGTAGAATTCATCTAGACTAGAATTCTACAACATGCCTAATAGCTTTGCTGAATTATGATCGTCTTTCAAATAAGTTTTTTTTTATTCTTGGGGGTTTTCTTCACCAAGTTCAGCCAGTACACGTTTAGAGTTAGATACTCAGTTTTGTATGTGAAAGCCGCCTTTTGAATGAACATACTTTACGTCTTTTGCAGTTTGAATGGCTATGTTTTCGTTATCAAACATGTCTAACCAATTGTCGACATAACGACATTCTATGATTGCTTTTGATGCTCTCGGGAATTGTACGAAATATTCTAAAGCATTTATGTTTTTTTTTGCATATTGGGCTATACAAAGTGAACATGAAGCGCCAAATGTCATAACTTTTATTACATACGTAGATATAGAACCATTTTCACTCCAAAGAAAGCGCTGGGCCTGTTAATCTTCCTCTTTCCCAGCAATTTGGTGAAACACGTGCTTAATGTTGCCGCAAACTGTTACTGTTCACTGCCGAAATTTGTATAAAACTGTAGGCAGTGAAGTTGGCAAATAAGGTCCTTATAATAGCATTGAGTTTAGTGAAACACCATTGATCATTGCGGCAGTGTCCCATCTAATCTTTTGTGGTTTATTAGGATCTGAAACCATAAATATCGGTGAGTACCATGTTTTTGTAGTAACCTTATTATCCTCTATTTCTAACAATTTACAAACATAGCCATCTGAAATATATTCTGTCATCATGTCGTTTAATTTCTTATCAACTACCGGGTCCCTTTGCCGTTTTCTTTCTAGACAATCCAGCCCTCATTTCACCATAGCTTTACTCTCTGGAAGAACTGTCCGCTCATATTTCCACAGCAATAGTGTTTCAAATCTATCACCTATTCGAGCCATACCTTTTTCAAGTATTTCCCAGACTCATTCATCTTCCTTAGATTCCAATAGTGTCTCAGGTGCTTTCACTCCAAAATTTTCAGTAGAAAAACTCTTTCACTATTTGGTGATGATCAATTTCTTGATGACATCCACACATATGGAAATTTACTTGATCCTGAATGTTTGTAAAATTAGTGGAGAGGGGCTAAGGCTGCCCAGTCCAAGCGAGATTTTGAGGCTACCGGCTGGCTCACAAGTCCTTCTTTCACCTCCAATGGCAAACATAGCTGCCAATGTTGCAAGCCTATTAGCATAGTTGGTGCTGCATATTTGTACCAGTAAATTAGTGAATTCTTTAGATGGTTAAGTCCCGATATGTTGTTGGGCTTTAACGACTGTGTTGGAAGATTTAACTATGGCACTGTTCTAACATCTGATATTTTGTACTTCTTGCTCTCAGGATAACTGCATGAAATGATTAATAATATCCTTTGACTGTTCTTCTCCAGGCGAGTTGTGTTTCCTGTCCATTTCAAACAGAGGCTTTCATAGGATCCTTCTAGTTGGAAAATTTTTGTGACAGTTTCTTCTAGTAACGTCAAAAATGATGCTTTGTCAAGGAAGGCATATGTCTGTACTGAACTGACCACTCCATGTAATACCTTACATGTGATTTTCCAATGCTCCACCCGGAGATACTACATTGGCCAGGAAGTGAGTTTTTTTTACCTGGAAAATTTGGAATTTTGCCGAACCCTTGCTGTTCCAAGCAAGATAGGGATCTTTAACATGCGTGAAAACACTCACGCATGGGACCTCCATTTTACCTCTCATCTGAACGAGGGTGTATTTTTGTGAAAAATGCTCGCCTAACATTTTTCAAGCGGACCGTGTCGAGATTCAAACCCGGGACCTTGGGTGTAGTAGTCACACACATACCACTATGCCACGGAGCCGCCTTCCATGTAATACCACCGGTAAGATCCAAAACTGGACGTTACTTATACATGGCTGGAGTGTGTATATATATATATATATATATATATATATATATATATTAACCCTTGCAACAATCTGGTTGTGTGAGACCTTGTCACTCTGTGCTTCTAAGGATTGAGGACTATGCAATAGTTGATGATGTATATGTTCACATCCATCGAACACACATCCTTTGCCGCTTAACTATGTCCCACTGTTTGCTGTAACTAAACGCTGCGAGTTTTTTGCAGTCGGATGCTGCATGATTAACTTTACAACATACTTTACACCTCATGATTGAATTAGCATCTTTTGTAACTTTGCCTATAGCATTTAATTTTGACCCCCGAGGTTAATCAATGTGATAAAAGCTTCCTAATAATTTAGATTTTCCACCTTTTTCCTCACTTCTACTCCAGTCCTTTTCGACTGGTCCATAAACGTCGTTTGCTGCTAGAGCGATGTCCATAAGCCACTCCAAAAATACTGTAATGGCTACTTCGTAACCGTACAAATTTCTGCATATTTTTTGTACATTAGTGTGGTTTGAGTAGGCATGTTGTTATTTTGAAATCCGACAGTCTTAATAATTTTCCAGAACATTGTTTAATTTTGATCTATGTTTGGTACCAGGCCATGTCAGGTTTGAGTATTATTGTATTTAGCATTGCATTTTCATCTTTAAATCTATTTACAATTACGAGCTAAATAGAATATCGTAAATTTATACTTTCGGTTGTGCTAAGAATATAAATTTACGAACCTTGTACACAGATGTGATTTCTTGTTAATTTACTTTTGGGTGTGACGTTGTAAAAGCAGTTGTGTCTGCAGAAGACTACAAGAATTCTGGTTTAAGTAAAAAGTTGGCTGGTGCCTATATACATTTTAGAAGTGTAGGGTGTTTCTAAGTACTCGGGATTGTTCAACTGGGATCTGATTATTTCTGGAGGGTCTATTAGATGATAGTAAGCAGTGGTGCATTAGAAATTCTGGTCGACAGGTGTTGAAAAAGTAGTTGCAGATTCGCTGATTTTATAGTTTTGCTAAGAGATATTAGGTAGTAAGAAGTTGAAGAAAACTGGTTATGTACCGATTAATAATTGTTCATAAAGTATTAATCCCATGATAGCATGATAAGCTAAATTAGGGATTCTAAAATGTGTTCACAGTTTATTTAAGGGTTTCAAGTTCAGGTTCATGGTTCAAGTTCAGTTTCATGTTCTGTCATAAAAATTACCCACAGTTAAATATCTAAGGAATAAGATCTAAGGGCTAATAATAACTAAGACTAGGAACTAAAACTGTGATCCACCTATATCTGGTGGAGGATCAACATCGTGAAGGCTTAGGGCATGAGGTCCTGGAGGCGGTTGGAAACATAGTATCAAACTGCTGTGTCATGAGTACTAATCTTAAAACACAAAGTTGCAAAATAAAACTTTAGGCGACTAACGTTCAAACTCTTATTATTTACTTCATGCATTAAATGGCAAATATAAATTGGTTGAGATAAATTGTAAGTCTTGAGACTGAAGTTTAACATTAGTTATTATCATGTTGAGGTTTTGCCAAGTTTGCAAAGTCTAGTTATCTATCGTGCACTTAGTGGAAACTTACAATAAATTATTTTGTTTCGTTATGTTTTTCTCTTAGATAAACTGGAGAAACGGGAAGTCAAAGTATCCTGTCTTCAGCCTTGGCAACCAGATAATACTAATAAAATAATTGTTTTCTTATAATAATTTAATTGATTGGTTTATGTTAACTTAGACCACATTTTGGGGTCTATGTATGTATATAGCTATTCAAGTATGTGTAATATATAAATTAATATCTGGTAAAAGTAGCGCGTGCTTCTATAACTTATTTTTGAAACAGGTGTAGTAGTGAAATTTTAAACGTATACGTATTACTAGACAATGGTAGGTTTAATTGGGTGATTAATAACCAGTGGATTAGTTGTGTTTCGGGGGTAATCAACCTGGCGCCCATTGAAATTTTACATTTGCACTCTCTGTCCCGAGAGACCCACACCCATTGGCTCTTGACTAGCTTGGGTACACATGAAATTCAAATGTTTACTGTATGGTCAGAGTAAAATAAAGATAAGAGTATTATTACCATCTCTTGTCCCTACAAATTCTGAATAGGATGACAATACGATCAGACTAACAGTGTTTTGCACCCGTTTGTGAATTCCCCAGTCAAGCTTAGGTTTGCTGGTAGTTTAGTAACCAATTGCTGTAGTGTTTCAGAGTTATTTAAATAATTGTCCAAACCGCATGATTCCATTGTAGCACATACGTTTTGCACATTTATGGCAAATGACACTAATAAATATAATTGTTCTTTTGGTAACGGTGGCTCTGACTTTACCTCTTTCATTAACTCATGCACGATGTACTGGGATTTCCCAAATAGCATTCTCAAAGTTTCAATCGCCTTTGGCACCATTGCGGATACCAGAAAAAATGAGCCAATTTAATGGATTTCCATGAAAGGATGGAAAATCATTTGGAATCACTTGTCTAACTGCTATTTGACTAACAGTAAGACTATGTGTTTTACTATTGTATTGGGTTGACATTACTGGCTTTGTGATTTCTACCATAGTCTGGATTTCAGAGGGTGCTCTTAAAGGTAGTACTTCTGCTTTGATGTCGAAGAATAGACGCTTTGGAAGCATGAGCTTTAATCCATTCTTCCGTTTGTCGAGTACTACAAATATAATCGCCTGAATCCTCACTTAGATCCTTTGCTAAACGTGGTTTCTTCCAACAATTTATACTTCTTCTGTATATATTCCTTTTCTACACATAGTCGTGCTAATTCTAGCTCTAAACATTTTAAAGCCAGCTATCTTCTTGCACTAGAAGACTTGGATGAACTAATTATTGATTTTTGTGGGGTAGTGGGTTTGGTGTTTGCTCCGTTCGCTCGACGTAATTTAGTTGTTTTAGAGGAGGATCTATTTTCCACTATAGCTACAAAACAACCACCACTTTTAGTTTGAACTACAGACATATTCATTGCCATTTGTTGAAGTGGGTCTTTGACTATTGCAAGGTTCGAACCGATTTGCATGGATAGTAGAGTGGATCTTCCAGAAATTTACAAATAAATCTAGAGGAAACGTCAGAAGCTCCTGCCTGTGTTATATCACCACGTGATGTTTGTTCGGTATATTGTTCCGCTGCAAGTGAGGGAATTAGTACAACATCGGTTGGGTGAACTAACACAAAGGCGGGTTTGCTTTGCTTTGATTTGTAGTACATAAAGTACAAATCCATTTACTATTCGCTAT
This sequence comes from Platerodrilus igneus, assembly GCA_036346225.1. Lineage (NCBI taxonomy): Eukaryota > Metazoa > Arthropoda > Insecta > Coleoptera > Lycidae > Platerodrilus > Platerodrilus igneus. Next base: position 921,399 of record JARFIW010001001.1, on the reverse strand, counting down.
TTGTTGGGTTACTCCTACACACACAAAATGGTACCAAACTTGACATTTATCGCATGCAACCATACCCATGTTATCTACTTCGTCGCAGAGCCCACAACTGTATGTGACTTTGCAATGGTTTGCACTTTGACGTGATTTTCTATTCATTGTTTTAGGTCCCTTACTTGATAGTTGTTCAACTTCAAAATAATTAAAATGAAATTTCAGGTTGTTCCAATGGGATTAAATGGTACAAGAGGATCCTAGCATGGATTGGGTGTAAAGAAATCCGGATGTCTGCTTAACAGTTTTCATCGAAGTTGCAGTGTTCCTAAACCAACACAAACTAAGGCTAGAATTCCTACAATACAATATTGTTCATAGCTATCAGGGAGATGGAATTACTTACAATTTGTGCCTAGTTAAATCTCTTAAAATAGGGATTTCTCTTCTCCTTTAATACAAATTATATACATATCCATTTGATAACATGTCACTTTTCCAAAACAACTTTCTCTAATAACTCGAATTATATCAAATTAACTGAAACAATATACCTATCTTAAAATTAAGATAAACACCAACTATTGTGGTAGCTAACGCCTGTTTTTGTTATTCTTTCAAGAACTAAGTCCAAACTTTGATTATGTTCATCAATAGTTTTACCAAACACAAGAATATCATCAAAATAGGCTATTGTTTCTTGTAATCCAGCATGAGTTTCACAAATAAATTTTTGGAATCTTTCGGGGGTCAAAGAAACTTCATAAGGTAAGCGAAGATATCTATCTCTTCCAAAAGGGGTTGTAATGGTATGTAGTTTAGAACTCTCTGTATCAAGTGGAATTGCAAGAATTCAGATGATGCATCTAACAAAGAGAAATACTATGCACCAGCAAATTGACTAAAAAGCACATCTTGGGGGATATTTGGAAATTTTCAAGTTTTATACATACGTTTAAGTCCTTGGATCAATACACCCTCTTATATCATCCAACTAGTACGATTGGATGTACAAAATTTGTGGGCTCGCTGGCTGGTATTATAATGTTTTCAGTAACCATTTCATCAAGCAGCTGAAATGTGAAGTATGGTATTTTCAGCTACTGTTCCTTTTATTGGAAGAAAAAGATCTGTAAGTTTTTATAGACGATTATAGTAGATATACAATTGCTGCCCCATGAAATAGTAAGTATGAAATAGTGGATGTCTTTATACAATTAGAATTTAACATAGGGAAATGTGCCCACACACCACAGTAGAATGTTATACCAGAGAAACCAAGTAGAAACTTATTAGATGGCATGAGGGTTCTATTTGTATATTTTGAAATACCATCAGCGTTTTGGGTAAAAGCCCCTTTCAATTTAATACATATTAAATATATAGTAATTCCTTTGAATGGGGGGCTTTGGAGTTATGGTGGCATGGTCTCAAACTTAATATGGGCTATTTTAAAAGGTTTGTGTCATAGGCATCGTTCCATATGCCTAAACCTTATTGTCATAAATTACAATCGGGAAGCTGAATATAATGGTAGGATATACCTAAAAAAAACTTGTGGTTATAGAACTTATGTTTTACTGACTAAAAAAGCCATAGAAACAATCAAAGATGGGGTTTAGATATTTCAATGACTATGACTAACATTAGATTTATCTAAATTTGATCTTCTTATGTTTAGGAAGGGGGTAAGTATAGATATTCACCATATCTAATATAAAGGTTGATGTCACCCAATGCCCTATCATACCAGCGTGGAAGTGAATTGTTAAAATACCATGACATTTACTATGAATATAAGATAAACAAAAAATTAATATCCATTCTTTAAGTGAGGTAATTCATACACACAAACTGAAAAGAATAATACTGTTAATGTTTCCCAATGAAGGCTGTAGATCTGTTTAACAAGGAAAACCAAATAATTATAAAAGTAAGTGAACCCACTGATGTCACTAATATGTCAAGCATGTCAAAAGAATAAATAGCAATAGACCAGAAAGCAATTGCAAGGCTAGGCTTGTAGCTTACAGTTTTCTCAAACCGATTTTATGCTTTTAAAACATTTAGTTGTACTGTACATTTGCCTTCGAATAATAGTTGATGGACGTGTATGCTGACTTAGAGAGCTCACTATCTTAGAGTTATAAAAGAAAGTAATCAACATAGATGATTAAATTAAGTAAAGCACTGCATACACTTAAACCATACAGAAGGGAGTAAAACTGGTATGGATATATATACTAAAATTCATTGAATCAAAATAGAGCTTATGCTTGTACTAAATTAAATTCACAGTTTTCATTTTTGTAGATAATACGTGCATATTTTCCAAAAACGCAACGCTTTCAAACTCTGTTATATAAAGCTTAAAAGTTTAAATTTGTTTGCATTAATTTAGGTCCCACATGTAGATCTTGGTATTTATTTGAATGTACAGGTAAGGGTGTTTTATAAAATCGATGAGCTTTCAGAGCAAATTTAAACAATAACTATGGAATTGATAATGAGAAATGGGTTCTTATTTTATTACAGCTTGGTATTTATGAGATATCTGGGAAACAGAAAATGGTAATGAATATCCTAATAACAAATTGCTAAACAATTTATTGTTTATAGCATTGAGAGCAAAGTTGTCACAATTCAACCTAAAAACCAATCAAGCCCCACGCTTGGGCCAACATAAAATTGCTGTGGATCTCAAAAAAAAAAATTCTAGCCCCACGGATTGGGTGCCATAAAATTGCAGTGGATTTCTCTATTCCAATTCGAGCTCTAGTGTCGTTGGGCCGTCATAAGATTTTCTGAAATAAAATTAATAGAAATTTCTTACAATACCTTTGGAACGCCTCCTTATTTCTGCACACCCTAGCTAGCTCAGAAATCTGCTTCTTCTTGAATACCAACCATCCTAAATTCACCCTTTCTCTCATATACAGTCAAATGAAATTACGACTCAAATAATGCAACAAGACATACAACCTTTTTATTTACACATATTAACAAGTTTCCATTAGTAAGAAAATATTTACACATTGGTATATACAGTTTGATAAAAACTGTTACCTTTTAAAATTTCATGATTTTAATATATTTCAACAATTTTATATTAGACAAGTAGATGGGCTTGTTGTGCAACCCTAAATTGATTTTTATTCTGGTCTATTTTGAGCTCAGTATAACCAGTTACTCTAAATGCTTTTACACATCGCATTTTTGTTTAAAATAAAGCTAAAGACCCTTACAACAACATTTTTATATCATTAATAAACATTTTTAATAATCAATATCGATTGTCCTTTACATATACCCCTTTTAAATGAGTTTTTATGGTAATAAAATACACCCCCAATAAGTCAAAACATTCAAGCACAAAATATCAGCACAAATGTTCAAGCAAAAGCAAGAAATTAATTTTCTTTACCTGGAGTACGTTTCGTCCATCGTTACCTCTGAAGATGTGTACCAAACCCTCGTCGTTGTGTCCATATACTTTGTGATTATACCTGGATCCAACTGATCCCCACTCACTATCCAAATCTCTGCAACCACCTTTAGTATTTCTACCAGGATAATGGTCTCGACCAAGCTTAACCTTCCAAACTCACTACACTTCAGGCATACTTGTTTCTAACTTGTCGATTCGCTTACCCAAGTACCATCCCATCATTAGATTGTATCGTGTAGTAACAACACCTTTGATACGCTAGCACCCACTTGTGCAAATCACACTTTTAATACATTTTCGGTACGTTACTAACAGCTTTTATACACTTTTAAATAAGATGTTGTATGCTACTTCAACGAATAAACAACAATCAGTACAACGTAAGAGCATGCAATAGCAATTATGTAAGAGATCTAAGCGATACAAGATCTAAGAGCAAGAGAGCTTTAATAATTCTCCCCGTGTATTTATACGTTTTTTTAATACCCCTCACGAACCCTCTTTTCATCGAAACGCTTGTTTTCTAAAACCGATTCTCAAAATTTTGTTCGTAACGAACTTCAACGTCTGAAAAATTCAAAGTTTATCGTGCTGTTACTATGAAATTCGTTCAACAACATGTAACAGACGCGAGCTTCTCAAAACTGCTAGCCTTCAACCAATAATATTGCTTTCCCCCGTTTTAACGTTCAACCTCCTAGCTACCTTTCTTCGTTTCACCCATATTTATTGTCTCTTTTAGAACCCCTCTCAAGCTACAGAAAATCGATATTGCTGTTGGCCTTCAAATCTCCCGTGTAATTTAGACGTGTTGTAACCAACGTTTTATTATACGTGTGCTCTGTCTGTTTTACATTATAAATATTTCATTTCACTTAGTCTTCAAAGCACTTGTTATTTTAGCAGCTTGTCGGACCGACCGTTACACATAATTCCATAGAATTCTGTCTCAACGTATATTTCAGTTCTTTGAACTTGACATTTAACTAACAGATGTTTCCTTGAAGCAACTTGTCCGTTTAAAATAATAATTCCGAGTTTTAACACTTCTTAGGATTTGTATAACAAACGTTTCGTTTATTTAAATGAAACTATGCATTTAAATTATTGATTTTTTATACTCGAAAGCTCCGTTTCTTATCCCATGCGCTTGATTTAAACTATTACAACTAATTATGCGTATCCTTGAGTTTTCATGTACCCTAAAACTTCTATCCATTATGCAATTTTAACCTTCTGATTTAGAAATACAAAAATATCTTAATAACCTTCAGTTTTCACTATCTAAACTGATTAATTTGGCGCATAAATAAATTGTTCCTATTTCCTATATACACAGTTGTTAAAAATTTATTATCTAGACCTATATACCCTTCTTAACCTATAATTTCCACGACAATATATATACAGGGTGCTCATAATCTATCTCCGTATATGGGTAACTTTTTTATTATAGAAGATACAATGTTGGTTAAATTAGCAAAGTTGAAGAGAAATTTACGAGTAGTATGATGCTTTTTGAAAACTCACCTAGATGCTCAACTTTTTAGATATTTGAAAAAACTGAAATTTGCCATTTTCTTCAAACGCTAATAACTTTTAACGGTTTAACCTATAGAGAAAATAAAACTGCTTGTAAGGTAACTTTTACGTAGAATTCAATAGCGTATATGACAATTTTAATTGAAATGGGTTTTCAAGCTACAAACATAACCTCACTTTTTTAAATGGAAACCATAGTTCAATATAACCCAAATGGAAAGGTTTTTCTTTTCTGATTACCCTGATGTAAGGGTTGATGTACTTATTTTCAGTAGTTCCTTCATAATAAAGAAAAAACGATTTATTTATTTGCGGGCATCAAGGAGTCCATGGATACATATTTTAAATAAACAAAAACAACTGGCATTTGTCAGATATTATTAGTTAAAGTGTTTATTTGCTCTGGGTTGCAAATTTTGTGTAGAAGACTTCTAAATTTATTTGATTATAATAGAGAATGTATACAAACGACGAAAAAATGACATGCTCTTTTGTTACTATGCCTGTAACAGAAATTGTGATGCTGCTGGTGATATGTATTATGAAAGATATTTGGAAAGAAAGCAGCCAGATAAACGATTGTTCTAAATTAGAAAACAATTTAAAAGGTTTGGTGCTTTTACAAAACCCAGTACTGATAAAAAATTCAAAACTGATGATGAAGAACGGTGTTAGCCTACATAAATTTCAAGCCAACAGCGTCCACCGAGAAACTGCAATTGAGTGCGCTACTTCTACAGAAAAAGCTCGCCTAATTTTAAAACAAAACCGCTACAAACCATACAAAACCCATGTTAGCAATACACTGTATCATGGGGATTGTGAGAGAAGACAACAGTTTTGTAGGTGGTTTCTTAATGAAACAAATAATAATCCTGGTTTTAGTCACACTATTATATTTACCGACGAAGCAAAATTTACTAACAAAGGCATGTTTAACAGAAAAAATACAATCTACTGGAGTCAGGAAAATCCCCATTTAACAGAAGAAAGGCGGGATCAACATCAATTTTCGATAAATGTGTGGTGTGCCATTTTTGGTAATAAAATACTTGGGCCTTTCTTCTATAATTATAATTTAAATGGTGTACACTATTTGAATTTTCTACAAAACGAATTGCAAGAAATGCTCGATAATTTGCCACTTAATTTACTGCAAAACTTATATTATTTTCAGCATGACGGTGCACCTGCTCACAATGCTCAAGCCGTTTCTGAATATCTTGATAATAGTTTTCCAAATTGGATTGGCAATGCAGGTCCTGTTCCATGGCCGGCAAGGTCACCAGAACTATCGCCACTGGATTTTTTTCTTTGGGTACTGTAAAGGATGTAGTGTATGCTAAAAAATCCAATAACATTGAGCAACTCAAAGATAGTATTACAGCAGCTATTACAAGTATAAAACCACAAACGTTAAATAAGGTGCACCAAAACCTAATTAAAAGGTGCGAAATGTGTTTGTAAGCTAATGGAGGTCATTTTGAGCATATGTTAATGTAGGAGTGAGCATATTCGCATTAATTAATTTTTGTTTCCTTTGATTAAGTTATTTGTATTGTATGGATAGTTTATTTTTTAAGTATTTTATTTTTCTTAGTTTATAATAAATTTAGTTACAATAAACTTGTGTTTCCATTATTGATTTTTACACATTTTGTTTGTTTGTAATATGTATCCATGGACTCCTTGATGCCCGCAAATAAATAAATCGTTTTTTCTTTATTATGAAGAAACTACTGAAAATAAGTACATCAACCCTTACATCAGGGTAATCAAAAAGAAAACCTTTCCATTTGGGTTAAATTGAACTATGGTTTCCATTTAAAAAGTGAGGTTATGTTTGTAGCTTGAAAACCCATTTCCAATTAAAATTGTCATATACGCTATTGAATTCTACGTAAAAGTTACCTTACAAGCAGTTTTATTTTCTCTATAGGTTAAACCGTTAAAAGTTATTAGCGTTAGAAGAAAATTGCAAATTTCATTTTTTTCAAATATCTAAAAAGTTGAGCATCTAGGTGAGTTTTCAAAAAGCATCATACTACTCGTAAATTTCTCTTCAACTTTGCTAATTTAACCAATATTGTATCTTCTATAATAAAAAGTTACCCATATACGGAGATAGATTGTGGGCACCCTGTATATATATATATATATATATATATATATATATATATATATATATATATACAGGGTGTCCTATTTCTTACACGTTGTATGGGTAACTCTTTTATTTGTGACATTAGAGAAAAGGTTAAATAGGGAAAGTAGTGCAGTTTTTAATGCCGACTTCGGCCATGAAGAGATAATTAACATACAGAGTGTAGCAAAAGCGTTATACCAAAATAACGAAATTTTGATCTTTTTTGTTTTGCTTCGTGGTTCATTTATTGTGATAGATACAGTAAAATGTTGTAAATATTTTTTACATTATTTTAAAAGGAGAATAAGATAAACTTATTTGTTTTTACATGGTTTTGGTCATGTTCGAGTAAATAAGTGAGGTTGTTTTTTTAAATGGAAACCATAATTGGCGGTAGTTCTGATAGAAAGGCATTTTTTTCTCTTTTCAGTGATGTACTACAGTGTACATGTTCAACATAAAATTTTTTAAAAAAAATTTGTTTTTATGAAATACGAAACTTGGTATTAGATAATAAAATACTTATGCATAACGTAACAAAAATATCAAAAACAAATTGTTAAAAATTTTAAATATAATATCACTTCATAAGGTGTTCAAAGTGCCCACCATTTTGTTGAAGGCACAGCTCACATCGTTTTTTAACATTACGAAGTGCTTTATCTATTGTTCGTGCATCAATGCTTGCAATTGCTGTTTGGATTCTGGCTATTAAATCCTCAAGCGTTTGAGGAGTCGTAGAATACACTTTATTTTTTAAATCACCCCACAAATAAAAATCTAATGGCATAAGTTGTGGTGAACGAGCAGGCCAATCAATTTCCATTTCATTACCAGTCACGTGCTCAAAACGATCAGTTAAATATTGCTTCACTGATGTACCACTGTGTGCTGGGTCACCATCGTGTTGGAAATACTTTAGTCTGTAATGGATGTTAAGAGGTAATTTATCCAAATATTCTTCCAGTTGGTGTTTTAAGAAACTTAAGTAATTTGCAGCGGTCAAATGGTCGTTATAACAAAAGGTCCAATAATTTTTCCACAAAATATTCTACATCAACAATTAATACCAAATTGATGTTGATCTCTGGATTCACGCACAAGTTTAGGATTTTTTTGAGAATAAAATACTTTGTTATGCCGATTAAATATTCTGTTATTTGTAAATTTAGGCTCGTCAGTAAACATAATGATTCTCCAAAAATATGAACCCTCTTCACATTTATTAAGGTATCAACAACAAAATGTTATCCGTCTTTGATTATCCACTGGTTACAATGTATTCGAAATAGAATAGTGATAGGGATGATATTTCCGACTTTTCAGAATACACCTCACAGTTTCCTTAGAAGTTGCACAGTGGTTTGCAATTTCAGCAGTAGAAGATTCTGGTTTATAGTTAACAAATGCCAACACATTCGTTTCAACAGTTTCTTCATATTTTCGTAAGAATTTAGGTTTGGTAAATGCACCATATGCCTTAAGATTATTTTCAAGTTTGCTAAATATCCGACAGTGTGCTTGCTTACGTACCATGTATCTTTCAAAGTACAAATCCGCTGGTGCACGTGAGTTACAATTCGAAGAATAGTAGCAAAAGAGCATGTCATTTTTTTCTTCATTTGTATAGGACATTCTAACTATTAGAAGAAAATAATGTATGTATAAACATAAAATAACAGTACTATCTAATTTTTGTTATTCAAACAAGTGAAATCTATTGTTATGTGTCATATGGCTACTTGATTCTTAAAATCAGCTCAAATATTCACATATTATTTAATACAAAGTTTCGTATTTCATAAAAACAAAATTTTTTCAAAAATTTTTATGTTGAACATATACACTGTAGTACATCACTGAAAAGAGAAAAAAATGCCTTTCTATCAGAACTATCACCAATTATGGTTTCCATTTAAAAAAATATAACCTCACTTATTTACTCAAACATGACCAAAGCCTTGTAAAAACAAATAAGTTTATCTTATTCTCCTTTTAAAATAATCTAAAAAACATCTACAACATTTTACTGTATCTATCACAATAAATGAACCACGAAGCAAAACAAAAAAGATCAAAATTTCGTTATTTTGGTATAATGCTTTTGCTACACCCTGTATGTTAATTAACTCTTCATGGCTGAACTCGGATTTAAAAACTGCACTACTTTCCCTATTTAACCTTTTCTCTAATGTCGCAAATAACAGAGTTACCCATACAACGTGTAAGAAATAGGGCACCCTGTATATAGTTATTTGTGTATTATTTTAAAAGATTCAAATAAACTCAAACAAACAACCAAACTAAACAAATTTAGGTACCAATATTCGTAAAAAATTTGTTACAGTCCCCTACCAAAAGGAAAAATTCGAGGTAAATAGAGATAAGAACAATAAAGTCGAAGAAATTTTTCTAAAACTTCATCGTAATCACCCAGACAAGATAACTCTTATCTACCAAACATACTTACAACTTAATCAATTTAACTAATCACTAAATCACTAAGCTTTACTTTATGAACAAATTTAAGGAACAAGCTAAAGAATAATCCAACTACTAATAAGGAATGAGATAAATGCAAAGAATTGAGTGTAAGTAACTACGTGTACTACACGCCTGTATACGAGTCAAAATCAGAAGTCGCAATCGGAACCACTACATAATCAAATAAGACCAAATAAGAAAGTCCAACATTCAATAGATGCACAGGGGCAAAATAAAATTCGAAGTAAAACTAGCAGATGTGAAAACTGCATCAAAATCTTACACTAACCACCAGTAAAACTCATTAATTGTAAGTACAACAAAACCAAAAGAAATGTACAGATGAGACATTAAAAATCACTAATCCAAACCGTACAAGTTCTACTACCTGTACCATACTATCAATCATAATTACACTATGTACACAGAGTTCAAAACTATTTACAAAAATTTTCTCAAGGAACTCTTTCAATCCTAAAGAATGTCAAGGTTGCTAAATAATATTATGACTACCAAAACCAATTAAAAAAAATAAAGAAATCGCAAGGCAATCTAGGCATCATCACTACCAATTCTTCAATAAAACTATTGCCTAATGTTATAGGTGCAACATCTAAATTCTTAAAGCATAACTGTTACTAAATTTCCATCATTATCTATACTAACTAAATTTTCATAAACATATAATGGACCACCAATTTACAGGCAAGCACTCTTGCTTGCTTCTTCACCTTTTCTGCACAACTAAATAGATCACACAGAAATATACACATCTTAATACAACATTCCGTTCCGAATGACATACACCTTGATGAAGTTCTAGATTACTAGAACGGGTGGAACGGCTTAGTGTTCCAATGAGCTAAAAAGCCAAACCAAAGGTTTTACCAAATTGGTGGGGTCTTTGGTGAGGAACCAGACTAAGACAGCTCCCCGAAAGAGGGCAGAAGCTCCTTTGGTACATAGAGTGGCAAAGACCATAGGGGTCGGTATGGCATTCTAAGGCACACTACTGCAATGTGAAAAGCAGTAAGAAACCACCACATTACCTCCCAAGTACAAAGCGTACTTAAATTGTAATAAACATGATGGCATTCACTAGGGTAAAAGCTACCAGAGTAAAAATAGTCCCCCATTTGGATCTTCGAGAGGAACTACTCCGGAGGATGTGATCAGAAAGTTCAGAATAAAAGTCGGAAACATTTTGGGAGTCAAAGCGTGGAATGTTAGAAGTATGAAGCAAGTAGGTAAGCTAGAGAACTTAAAAATTGAAATGGATAGGTTAGCACTAGACATAATGGGGATTAGCAAAGTTCGGTAGCCAAAGGCAAGTGATTTTTTGAGTGGAAACTTCAGGGTAATTCATACAGGAGCAGAAGAAGGAAATTTGGGGTGGGGATAGTTTTATGAAAAAAGATAGAACACTGTGTAGGAAATTACTTAGAAAAGAACGAAAGAGTATTCACGGTTAGATTAGAATCTAAACCGGTAAATACAGTAATAATACAAGTACACATGCCCACCTCTAGCAACAGTTATGAAGAAGTAGAAGTCATCTACAAAGATGTCGAAAACATATTAAGATACGTAAAAGGAAATGAGGTAGGTGAGGGTAGGGAAGAACGGTAGTAGGTTTATTTGGTTTAAGCACGAGAAACGACAGGGAAAATAGGCCGTTAGAATTTTGCAACAAAAACAATTTAATTATCACAAACACATTATTTTAACATCATGCTAGAAGATGATATACGTGGAAGATGCCAAATAACGCAAGATGGGAAAGGCGCAAAAGATATAAAACAAAGATTAGCACAATGTCGTGCTACAGTTAACAAGAAAAAGCAACTACTGTATTCAAAAACAACAAACATAGAAACAAGGAAAAGATTGCTTAAAACATGTGTGTACGACTGTGAAGCCTGGACAGTAGGAGATGCGGACAAAAAAAAAGATAGAAGCCTTTGGAATGTGGTGCTACAGACGTATGATGCAGATATTATGGACAGACAAAGTTAAGAACAAAGAGGTTCAAGAAATGGTAGGGGAAGAAAGAAATATGTGGAAAACGATAAAAAATAGGAAATATAGGATGATAGGCATGAGGAAATAGTGAGGAATATATTAGATGCGGAGATAGGAAAAAAAAGAAGTAGAGGTAGACCTGGGTTAGACTATTGCACACCGATAGTGAAATATGTAAGCTGTGAGAATTTCTGGGAAATGTATAGGCTAGCTCAGAATAGAAATCAATGGAGATACGCGTCCAAATAATCCCAAGATGGAAAAACTAACGACGAAAAAAATAACTGTACTTAAACATGATGATTATTATAAGCAACTACAGGTATTGGTTGTACAATATTCTCGAATACTGTTAATTATGCAAAAGGATTTACTGGAAACTATTATTTCAGCAAATGTCTAAGTTTTGGGGGATCTTGGTAGCCACAGGCTGCTTAACCCCCCTCAGATACCACTGAATTCCGGTGAAATGTGGCATATAATTAGAAAACAATAGAAGGAGAACCGAGCTGTATATATAGGCTGTTGTGGGAATTTCAGGGAACTGTGTACGCTAGCTCAAAATATAAATAAGTTGAAGTACATGTCCAACCGGTTTCAAGACGGCAAACCTAATGACGAAAAAATAAGTGCACTTAAATCTGATGGTTATTATAAACAACTACAGGTGTTGGTTGTGAAATATTTTCAACTCATGCTGATTGTGCAAAAGGATATATTGGAAAAACTATTAATTCAACAAATGTTCAAGTGCTGGGGGAACTTGGCAGCCACAGGCTGCTTACCCCCCTTCAAATACCACTGAATATCAGGGAAATAGGGTATATAATTGTAGAACAATATAAGACAACCGAACTGCATCTAACAAGAAAGATCAGCGGCTATGTTCAAAGACAACAAACAGAATGTTGTGCTTCAGAGTATGAGGATGATAGCATGGACAGACAAAGTTAATAACAAATAGGTTATAGAAATAGTTGGGGAATAGATATCTGTAGAGAACAAAAAAAATAGGAAAAATAGAAGGGCAGGATAGGTTCTAAAGCATTTTTTAGGAATAGTACGGGATATATTACAAGCAGAGGTAAGAAGGAAGAGGTAGAGGTAGACCTAGATCAGACTATCGCATGCAGATAATGATACATGCAGACTGTGCAAATTTCAGGGAAATAGCAAAAGCAGACAGAAAGAGATAGAATCCTTCTGCAATGTTGTGCTTCAGATGTATAAGGATGATAGCATGGCAGACAAAGTTAATAACAGATAGGTTATAGAAATGGTAAGAAAATAAAGATATCTGTGGAAAACAAAAGAAAAATAGGAGATATAGAATGGCAGGATACACTCTAAGACATTTTTGGGAAATAGTACGAGATATATTCCAAGCAGAGATAGGAAAAAAGATAGATAGATAGATAATTTATTCATGTGTTAAATTTTACAATTTTTACAATCGTCAGAAGTCACCTATAAATTAACAATAGAAACATACATATTACAGTACATCGACAGACAGAAGTTGAAACATAGTAAAATGACCAATAACAAATCAACTATAATTCATCAAAAACTTCTTTGTTTACTTGCATGAACTCATCTAAGGAGTAGAATGCATTGCAAGTAAGGAACACCTTCAGTTTAGCTTTGAAAGATTTAAAAAGCAATTGCTTTAGTGAACATGGTGGCAGATTGTAGAATTTATACAATAATAGTTAATACTAAATCTTGATTTTTGATGTCTTTGCTGCAGCAAACAAAATTTAGATTTATTACGGGTGTCATGATTATGAAATTCACTATGAGATAAATACTGCTCAGTGTTATTATGAATATACAAAAAAAAGATAAATATACATTGAAGACAAAGTCATAATTTTTAAAGATTTAAAGTAATGCCGGCAATCTTCAGTATATGATAAATTTGCAATTACTCTCACTGCACGGCGTTGAATAGAAAAAATTCTTTTGGCAAAAGCCGAATGTCCCCAAGCTAACAGAGCATAAGACAACTGCGATTGGAATAGGGCAAAGTATGCTGTCATTGTTATGCCTAGTGAGACTGACTCCAAATTGCGCAAAAGATATATGAGCGAATTTAATTTTTTAGACAATTTATCAACATGGCAATCCAATTTGAGATCTTTATCCATATATACACCCAGAAGTTTCACTGAATCTGTATTTTCAAATTCAAAGTCTCTTGACAAGATCAAGATATGCTGTGTTTTCCGAGTATTCAATGATAATTGATTAGTTGCAAACTAAACATCAGCTGAGCTGATAGTTTGTTCGGCTAAGTTGATGATATTTCTAACATCCGGTGATCTATTAATAAATTTAGTATCATCAGCATACATCAAGGTTTTTGAGAAAACATTATCAAGAAGATCATTAACATAGATTAGAAATAGGAGTGGTCCAAGAATCGAACCTTGAGGAACTCCATAATTTAACATGGTTAGAGAAGACTGATTGTTTCTAATTGAGACTAACTGCTGCCTGCTTGTCAAATATGAATTAATAAGTCGACAGCTGTTATTATCAAATTTATATGAAGCCAGCTTTTTAATTAGTATGGGATGTGATATGCAATCAAAAGCTTTGGAAAGATCAACGAGTGTTAAAAGGCCAAATTCCTTTTTTTCAAGACAGCCTGATGCAATAATGACACAATAGCACAAGTGGTAGATTTATGCGATCTAAAACCAAATTGCCCAGCATTAAATAAATTGTTATCTTCAAAATATAGAGAAATTTGCTTAACTAGAATTTTTTCGAAAATGTTTGCAAAAACAGGCAATATGGATATAGGACGATAGTTATTTAACTCATTTATATCACCTTCTTTAAAGAAAAGAATTACTTTCACAATTTTGCATGAATCTGGAAAAGTATTAGATTGAATACAAAGGTTAATAAGTTTTCTGAATGGTATAATATAGGTGTTAATTAATGATTTTATGATTATAGAATTCAATTCATACAAATCCATAGAATTTGTGTTCTTTAAGGTATTTATTGTATCTCTAACGAAACAGATATCAAATGAAAAGAAAATTTTAAATTAGTGGGTAATACAGTATTAATAATTAGACTATCAACAGTTACAGTTGTGTGATAATATTACTGACGATATTAGCAAAATACACATTGAAATCATCACATGTCAAATTTGATTCTATATTCAGCTTCTCGACTGAGGAGAACCCTTTTATCAATTTCCACATATCTTTAGCTGGATTCTTGGACTTTTTTATAAATTCGTCATAAGCCTTTACTATTGCTTCTTTGATTGCTATGCGATAGGTTGATCTACATCTATTACAAATTATTATATTATAATCTATAATGAAGTAACTATCATTCATGAGCTTTTTCAAAATTATCCCGAAGGTATTTAATGTTATCATTAAACCAGCCATCCCTTTTTTCTTAGAATAATCGCTCTTTACTAGTGAAAAACACTTAACGAGGTTACTTTGAAAAACCTGTATATATAAATGCATCTTTTCATTAACAGTTACGTTGTGGTCACCTATAAAATTCCAATCATACTTTTCTAATACATCAAACATCAGCATCATCCCGCCAGTAGTAATTTTTCTAAAAAATTGTACAGGCTTATGACACACAAATATATTGGTAGACATAGGCAGCATCATTTGAATATCATCATGGTCAGAGAAAGCAGTTGAAATTTTTTGAAATTTAGATTTATGGAGTTTATTATTCGTGTAAAAATTTGTAAATATATTGTTCAATTGATTATTTCTACGCGTACTGGAATAAAATACAGAAACTAAATTAAAGGAATATAAAAGATTCGTTATTCTCACAGCATCTTTTGTATTTAGGTTAAAATGTACGTTAAAGTCCCCACAAATTACAACCAATTTTGTAAAGTCAATTTCATTACAAATTTTAGTTGATGTATTAATAAAAATATCAAAGTTGCCAAGTGGGGAACAATATATATTTATAAGCATAGTACCGGACTTCGATAAGAGGATGCCAGTAACTTCACAGTGCATTTCCACAGACCTTTTATTTACCCTGTCAATACAACAATAATTAATCTCTTTATGCGTATAAATTATTACGCCTCCGTGACTACTATGTTTCCTACAAAAACAAGACGCTACTTGATGATTTTATAACTGAAAAATGGTACCTCATCAATTCTCAACCAATGTTCACTTAAGCAAATAATACAATAACTTTTGTTAAAAATATATGATTCTAACTCATGTTTTTTACTCCTTAATGATTGGATATTTAGATATAGAAAATTAAATTCGTTCTTACGTGACTTCTCTTTAGCACAGTACAAGGACTGCTTCACATGACGTGATTCTTTTAGGACTACCTGACGGATACTTTTGGCCTCATGGACAAAAAATTTTACACCTTTGAAAGCATATTATTAGCACTGTTAATAAAAGGTTTTGAGTTGTAAGTTATCACATCACAGATTTTTTTTACAAATCAGTAGTTTTCCTTTAAAAGAGATATGAAGTCCGTGTTTTGTGAAAAGAGAATCATAGATATAAAAGTTAACATCTAGTACTTTAGCATGTGAATATCCCTGAATTAAGTCATAAAGTAAACTATTAAAGTAAAATATATCATTGTTGTAAACTTCAGTATCGTATCGATAAGGAATAGTCATCAAAATTAAATTACCATGCTTATGCTTAACAATTAAATTCTTATAAATACTTATTAAAAGTGCAGTATTCGTTGAATTGCCGAAGTCATTGGAACCACCTTGTATTACTACAAAGTCATTCATGTTAAAATTTTTGGTCAGTACTTCCATGTCTTCAACAACGTTTTTTAATTTAGTATTATGTTTAAATATCGTTGTAACATTGTGATTCTGCAGCAAATTTTTTAAAGGCCTTCCCATGCTCCTACCATATGAGTCTGTTAGAAGAAGCACATTAAGGATTTCAGTTACTCTAGTTATGTCAGCTACAGGATTATCTCCTTGAGTCAAAGTAACCTCTGGAAGCTTGTCAATCCCATTATTGACAGTCGTTTTATTTATGGATACCTTAAGATTATTTGGCTTATTTGTAACAGTGGTGCCTCGAATTGTCTTAGCATTAAAACTGCTGCTAGTGAGTAACCTGACAAGCTGAATATTACTTTCTTTAAAGTTTGTTACCTGAATTTTTATTTCAATCACCTCATTAAGGAATTGAATAAATTCTTGTTTAACAATTACCTTAAGTAAATTTTAAAATGTATTACTGTTTAAAAAAGTTTCCCTTTCCTTTATTGTTTTAGAAACCGCTTCTAGTAGTTTATCATTTGCAATTTGTTTTGATGTTTGTTGTGCTCCAATAACACATTCTATACAATAAAATTTTAGCAATCTTTTCCGTTTTAAGTCCGTCACCTTTAACTCGGTTGCATTTAAATCAGAACAATCTCTGTGCAAAGATCGATGACATCCATCACAAATAATGACAGGAAATTCAGAATTTGTCTTATATATCATGCATTCCATATTTGGATTGTAATAAATAATTGATTAATTTTTAACAGGTGTGAAAATCACTATCTCTTGCATTCACCTTTGACCAGAATTTTCAAATATAATTAAAATAATATTTATAAATTTTACTTTAAATTAATCATAAGACCCTAAAAGTGATTATATAGTCTAGAGTATGATATATAAAAATGATGCTCTGAATTTACTCAACACAATGATCATGATTTCAACATTTCTACTTTACTTAGTAGCACAATAAAACACATATTGCAGAGCACAATTAAAACAAGTTCACATACATTTCCCACCACATTGCATAAAATTCGTATTCAATACAATCATATAATACAGCAAGTTTTTGGTTTTAAAGAGGTAGACCTAGATCAAACTATCGCATGCAGATAGTGATCGATGCAGACTGCAAATTTCATGGAAATGTGGAGGTTAGTTCAGAATAGGAAACAATGAGAGTACGTGCCTAACCAGTTCCAGGACTGAAGACCTAATGATGATGATTACACCATTGTAATATTCAATGCTAACAGGTTCCATAACATAAGAGTGGTATAGCATAATCATTGGAACAATTGCCCAACAGCTAACTACTACACCTTATTGTGAGCAAATAATGCTCCAGAAATTACAAACTATTTAGAATTTCGAACAACTGCAATGCAAATCTAAGCACTACTCAGAAATGCTTATTACCTTACTAATACCATCGGCATCTTTCATATCATGCAACTCTAAAATAATTGTAGGATCACTATTTCAGTACTTAAAATTTAATTACTTAACTTTGCTACTAATAAATTTAACACACAAGGATCAACTCAAAAGAAATTGCTATCTACAATGGTCACAAAATTCAACAACACTTAATGTTCAGAAACATCATCTTCGCAAGCACTATTATCACCAAATGCAGAAAATGGTTTTAAATTCTTGACATGCCATCTACCTGCTTTAGTACCATCTTTATTAACTAATTCATAAACAAGACTAGAAATCTATTTTCGAACTACGCACAAAATAAATTTAGGTGCAAGTTTAGCAGCAAATTTATCACCTGCACTTGACAAAACTTTATTCGCCTTCCATACTCAATCACCAACTTCGAAAGATACTTTTATTCTCCTTAAATTATATTGTCGACTAGCATTTTCATAGGCAGAATGCAAGTTAGCCTGAACATCTCTAAATATGTCAAAAAGACTTTGTCGATCCGAAACATACAAAGATCGATTCGCAGAAATAATTTCAATATCATCCTTCGGCATAGATCCTTCACTAAAAAATTTTCCACTAATCGGAACACTACAACCAAAAATTAAAAAATTCGAAGTATAACTCGTAGACTGACGTTTTGCAGAACTGACCGCATATTGAATTTGTGGTAACTCAACATCCCATGTATCATGTTCATCTATATAACAGCGAACAGCAAAACTTATAGTTGTACTAATCCTCTCAATAAAATTAACTTGTGGCGAGTAAACAGCATTATATCATATTTTTTTCAATGTCAAATTTTTCATACATTGACTTAAAAATTCGTCCAATCAATTGCAAACCATTGTCATATACTATGAATAGTGTCACATCAAATACTAAAAATAATTTTTCCTCTATAAAACGTTCTAGAGCATGTGCTTTCGCATTATGCAATGGGTATAACAAATAATAAACTAAAGAACTTCTAACAAAACAACTTTTCTTCTAGAAATTTTCAAAACATATGTCTTAGAACTCCAAAGTGTGTGTAATAAAGTAAACTTTGAGAACCAATCACCGTAAAAAATTTCATGAAGTTGAATTATGACAAAAAAATCTAAAACAATATAACCTGTAATTTACTAAACAAATTCTCCTATAAAACTAATCACTACTATGGCTAACCACAAATCAATGTTCTGGTACACTCCCACCCTACTCATAATTAAACTGCCAAAACAAATAAAAGTGCCCTACAACGCATAAATTTGCTAGAATGACAAACTCCTCTTCACCTAGACTAATAAACAAAAAAAATTACATTATCACTGACCTCAAAAAAAAAGATACTAAAACTACTAGAGCAACAACTCAGCTCAAGTCTCGTCTAGATTTATGTACTGCTGGGCGACCAACTTTCAACTAGTCTCGTCTAAACTAACGCACTGCTGAGCGACCAACCACGACAACAAGTCTCACCTAGACCGAACAGAACTAAACATGCTGCATTGCAATGCTGACAAAAATCAAAAAACTGTTAACAAAACAAAACCAACTGCACAAGTGCAATCTTCACACGATATAACGACAGTAAAATTTAATGTACCAATTGAACAAAATATAACCTCATACATCAAGAGTCAAATAGACAACCGGACCCGTCAACCATCCTAAAATCTTTCTTTTATTCAATACTGGTCTAGTACTCTCTATTGACCTAATTCCGCCGTTATAGAAACAATAAAATATTCCAAAACTTTAATTAATATTCAATATTATACTGATCTAGGATGTGCAATAAAATCAATTACACAAAAGCTGACTCTCCATGCACCAATGTATTCAAAAAACGGTAACATTTCAGTTCAAAATCAGGCAATAAATTCGAGCCCCATAGTTGACGCCGCCAACTTGTATAACAATATAAGTTGATGGTTCGAGATACAAATGAATTTTTTGGAATTTTTATTATTGGGAACAAATAGGAACAAACTGTTCTATATCAAGATTAAAGTAAAGAAAAAAATTCGGGCGTCGACGTTGGGCGCCAATTTGTGGCATTTTTAATAAGTGTATATGACCGTAACAAATACTCTCGTTTACTCAAAACAATATAAGACTTTACCAAGGCTAAAACAACACAGCAGAACGAAAGCAAGGATATCCTGTAATATAACATGTACACGGTAAATAAGGGTGGATGGAAATTGGCTTAGAAGAAGGAAATCTCCTAATAGACAGACGGCTAGTAGAGTGTAAGCTCTGGGTAGATTGTGCGACGTGTCATTGGTAGATAATCGAATAAAACACAAAAGATGGTAAGCGCCACCGTATCTTTTAATACAACGACAGATGAACAAGTCTAATTGTATAAAGAAAATGCGGAAACGTTGGAGTATACCGTCACAATAGCCAAATACATCAAACTTACTTTATTAATAATTCGTACACCTTCCTACGGAACAGTAAAGATGTTCTGGGTCTATCCTGAAAAGAAACATACACTTGTGAAGACACTATTTATGTCTTTTATCATAACCTTCAATTTTAATCTTTACAATATCAGTTCTAATTCTCAGATGTTTTAAATGTCATTTTATACCACTTAATTTTCTTTCCAATGATTAAAAGGATTTTCAGTAAACAAAATTTATATTCTCTTAGTTTCTTTTATTAGCATGACAAAATATTTACATTAATTTAAAGAATTTTATACTCTACCTAAATTTGTTTATTAATATATTTCTCATTAAGTAGAAATTATTCAGTTGCAAAGGATATCTTAATTCATGAAGTTTAACCTCCAAATTATATTTCAATATTCAATAATCCTTGGCAGTACTTCAACAGATTTTACAACCAAATTATTACAGTTATTTTTTAAATTAACAGCAATAAAATGATGATCAGAGCAAAGGCTAACGTTTTACAAGAACGTATGCCATATGTAGTAGCAAAATTGAACAACAATCTTTTATGAAGACAGATGTCATCAACCATCAGTTACTTTAAGTTTTATATAAATTCAAATTTTTAACTAATCAATTTTAGTCGTAATTACATTTCAGAAGTTTTGATTATCCAAATGCAGTTACAGAAATATTTTAAATTACAATTTAAAGCAATCAAAATAGCAGATTTCATTTCTCTTGAAGTGACGGACAAACAAGTCAGAAAAACTATTATCAATGTATAATTGTACCAAAAATTTTAGAAAGTTCCTACCAAATGTCACATGTTGAACAAACAAAAGATCAGCGATGCACATGGAGGTTCGATCCAATATTTAACCAATTTAAAAATTTTTCAAAAATTCGAAAATTCCATTTCAGCTCTACTTTTAATGAACTATTACGCCTTGTTGAATACATGCAACACCAAAATATTACTAGATAGATTGTCTTAATTCTTTCAACTTCTTACCGAATTTACATTTTCTTGAAATTACAACAGCCTTCCTAATTAAATTATTCTCCTCAGCTTAAAATTACATACATTTAACCAATATGTTTCTCTTAAGTTTAATGAAAGTTGTACTAAGTTGCACTACAAGAAATAAATTAATCAAGTCATAAAATTATACCTTACTAACTGATATATGTGATGATGTCCACACGATGTGCTAAATGACAACTGATTTGTTTTGCGGCGAGGCCAAGCCCACACACATGATGCCATGATTATCAAGATAATCAACGACCTTTACCCTAGCGTAACTAGAATAAAAAAGTTTGCAAATAACAACTGAACAATTGATTACCGAGGAAGTGAGCGCGAGAGCCTCTCCTTACCATGTTAAACATAAGTCACTGTAGCAACACGCAAATAATGCATATTATTGCAAATTCTAAATTTATTAAAGCAGAATAATATATATATATATATATATATATATATATAATATCGTTGTTTGTGTATTATTTAATAGAATCAAATAAACTCGAACAGACAACCAAACTAAACAAATTTAGGTACCAATACTTGGAAAAAAATTTCTTACAATGTATTCAACATACTGAAACACTTATAAGTGAGTGGTACCTACATGAGAAAGTACTAAATACGACTGTTGATGAGTTAATAATACAAGTCGATCATGGCACATTGTAAATTTAAAGCAATATTGGTAGATTAGAAAAAAAAAAGCTTCCTAAATGAGTATAGTGTGTTCTTGTGCATATCCATTGCTATCCGCAACCATAAGAGTTTTTTGATACAAAGACTTGCACATGACAGAAATAATGGAAAACCACCAGGGCGATAGCCTTAAGCTAATCGTGTCTTGGTGTTAGATAAATTAACACGGTTTCCTAACACAAAAAAACATACATACCATTAGCCGCAGGAGTAACCGTATTTTACCACGACTAGACTCTGGTCAGTGAGGGGGAGTGGGAATTTGCTCCAAGATACAAATAACCTAAGGTCGACATGGTGAACAAGAATCTTGGAGAGCGCCACCTAAATCGGAACTGTACGCCTCCCGCGAAATCAATCTAGGAAATTTCTCACGCAATCTGTAGATGCTTAACGGACATAAAACTCGACAAGAAGGAAATACAAATAACATATAATCGTTTACTGACACAATTATTGTTTCTAATATTTATAGGGTTGAACATAAACATCAACTTTACAACATAACAAAGCTTAAATGCAAGCGATTGGGTTAATGAAACCAACGTACTTTTCAATATGTACCTTACACTTATTATAAATTAAATGGCTGCAGTATATTTTCATTAGGTTCACTTTGTATAAATTTAAAATCAGTCGACCGCTGCTCACGATGGTACCAACGCTTGTGCGTACGATTATGCAGATAAAAATATCTATCAAACGAATGTGTACAATAATTCGTTAGTTAAATTAATTCTGATGCACAACTGTTACAAAAATGATAATGTTGTAATTAGATGTAAACACATCTACTATTTACTTTACCGTTTTGCGGTTCCTTTTCAAAACAGGCTTAAATCATAAATACAAAACTCGATGTTATCAACGAGTTTTCAAATGTGTGTCCTCGAACTTCTATAAAATTCTCAAAAGAGCAGAGCAAATATAAAATTTTCACTAATAATTCGCTCTTAAATAACGGATCATCAATTCCCCAAAATTAAAATAATAAGGGCAGAACTACAAATT
Source organism: Platerodrilus igneus (assembly GCA_036346225.1). NCBI lineage: Eukaryota > Metazoa > Arthropoda > Insecta > Coleoptera > Lycidae > Platerodrilus > Platerodrilus igneus. The sequence continues at coordinate 898,410 of JARFIW010001001.1, read as the reverse complement.
AGTTCACAATAAGATGCACGTCGAGGATCAAATTCAGAATAGAACAAATAATTACGACTCGTATTGAAGTGATAAGGATTAGTTTTATGCACGTTATCAACATACAAGAATTAAAACTTGAATTTATGAACAAAACTTGATAAATTAAAATAAGGAAATAAACCATAGGCGTCGTATTTGGGAACGAAGTATATTTAAAAATTGGGAAATGCGTTACGTAAAATTGAACCGTAACAAAATGTTCAGAGATCCGCCTAATGGTAATAAATTCGGAGCTACCACGGAACAAGAGGACTCTTTTTTAACTTTCAGACCATCCTATCTTCGATAGTGTAGTTGCAGTATCCGATTTGGCACATTCCTGACCTCTGTATCAGAATGTAAGTCCATAGGGCGTTCATTACTTTAGTTTAGGTTTTGGCTCTTAACCTCTTTATATATTATAATATAAAATATATAGTCATTTTTTAATTGAAATTAAATGTGTAACTATGAACAATTTATTATTTTAACAAGTAACTAATAGTTCAAGATTAAAATGCTTACCCGTCACGATCTTGCCCATATTAACAACCCAGTAGTTTCCATTTTTGATATCCTACTCTGTATTCAAAACTTTTATATAGCAATCTGAAGTAATTCTTCAAGTAAAAATGAATTTTTGAACATTATTAGTTAATCGAATTGTTTTAAGGTATCATTTAGAGCCAATCATATTTGTGTGAAAACCATTTAAAAAGTCATATTAATACTTGTAAATTACTTATATTATTTTAAATAAGTAATACCTATAAAAACAAAATGTTAACCTGAAGAACTATATATTAACCTACCTTACAATTTATAATGTGCCGCAATTCAATTAAGATCAGCAACTTTTTCTTTATTAATACATACATACTGTGAGGGAATTAAATGTTTCGTATAATATGTTTATTAACATTTGTTGATATAAAATATAAAAATTTGTAGATTTAAATTTTGAGAATAGTCATTTTAACATATACTGAACCTGTGCAGTTGCCAAGTTAAGTTTAACAGAATTAAAACACCAATACAATCTTTGTATATTTAAGGATTAACAATTTCCTTACAAAAATTTATTAATATACATATATATATATATATATATATATATATATATATATATATATATATATTACTCATATTTAGACCAGGGTAGAAAATTAAATAATCACATCAAATAATTTTAATCACCGTGTATAAGGAATTTTATTAGATAATACGCTTTATTAAAACACCGTGGAGAATAAAAATTCATTCATTTCAGTAAAAATAAGAGATTTAAATCATGTACAAGACGCTTTATATCAAAAGAAACAGTATTAAAAGCTCTCGTGTAATTTAATTATTCCTAAAAAGAAACAAATGGAAATTACGTGCAAAATTTATATTAATTAACCCTATTTTAAGTAACCGGTATTAAACAAAGTGTACACATAATAATTAATATTTAATTTGTATTCGCTAAAATGAAAGGATAGAAGTCAATTTTAGTTGGAGTTAATTAAACCATTATTAATAATAAGCATAAAAGTCTGTGAAAATCCAGGATTAAAATACCAGAAAATAAAGCTCTGAGAATTAATATTATGTTTTGAACACCTGCGTAGTTTAAATGTCACGTACGGCGAAAATTTTGTAGATAACAAATGGTTTCAAAGAATCTTGGAGAAACCGTGGCTTAATATTCACGAGAAGGTGCGATACGGGGTTATTTAACCCAGATAGTCCACATGGACTGAAATAATCGATAATAAGGAATATCAATTTGCACTAATAAGAACAGGTTAGATAGAGACAGATAATATGCACAAGACCGAGACACATATAGTAAAAGGCGTGATTTAAGCAACGTCACGAGGGTCACGATTGGTTGAAAGTAGGATGCAAATATCAGAGGTAGAAACAACGATTTCTGTATAAAATTTAATTAGGTATTCTCAGACGTTGCGGCCGTGTGGAAATTTTCTGAGATTTAACTGGGGCGAGGCAAAATTGTAAAACCGAGCGCGGGCTACGGATGGGAACAGAGCAAGCGAAATTTTTAGAATTGTCCGTTTTGGGACTCGACCGACAGACAGGCTAACCGCTATATATACCGAGGTGAATATAAACAAGCTCTCTTAGATCTTCGACTTGATGGAACGCGTTAAACAGTGCTTTTAGTTTTCCGGTTTTAATATTAAATAATTTAAACAGTTTGCTCGAATATTATGTGATTTAAAACAGTTTGTTATTTACGTGCTAACATGAATGTACTTGAGTGCACTTAGATACAAGGTAATAAAGTTTAGTATTACTGTACCAATTGGTAAAATTTACAGACAAATATATACACAAAAGTAGGCAGTTTTGGCGATATTGGTGAAAGAAGTATGAATTTCTTTGTTATTTTTCGGGGGTATTAATAATTAAATGGTCATAAACGTGTCTGGATCCACAAACAAGGGTCAGATATACACAGATTAGTTCCGGAAAAGCCCTGAAACAACTTTAAATAGATGGTGATGGAGAAAATTTTAAAGCGTTGAGAATCAGAAGCTGTAAATATAACCCAGTTGGAATGGTGTGATTAACAAAAGGGACGATGTAATTGAAGCTACGAGTGCAAGTAACCTTCAGGTAAATTATACTATTTTGTTTGAACTTTGAGATTTTGTGTGTGTTGAATAACTTTATAATTGATTTACTCAAAATGGACAGTAGTGAAATGGTACTAACAATAATATTTTAATTTTAAGGTGAAATTTGCTTGTTTAAGTAGAAAGGGTATTTAGTATTGATGTTCTGGATTATGATGAAAATTTAGGGTATGTCTTTGAGCTCAATTAGACGAACCTGGTTAATTAACGTAAAGGGGTGGTAGATGCTCCTTTGTACTCTGCATATATTGTTATAGTAATTAGTAGGCATCCTACAAGGACTTTAATTCTGGATGCACATTAAAATGATAATAAATTTGATTTTGAAATTTTCTGAGATTAAAATTTATGCTGAATATTAATTTTGAAATTTTAATGTATTGTGAATATTGATGTAAATAGAGTTGACGTTGATGTTTGTGGTAGGAATGTGTTTGTTTTTTTATGTATGAGGATGAAAGCTATCTAGAGGAACAGCCGAGGCGATTAACAGAAGAAAGTCAATGGACCAACACAGTTAAGGTAATGAAATAGCTTTTTGTAGGATTCACAGCATTCTTGACATCCAATTCGTAGGGGCTCGATTCGAAAAGCGGAGTACCCGGATTTTGGTGGTATCACAGCATTCTTTGGCGCCCAACGTGGGGCTCGAGTTCCAAATAAAATTTTGTGATTTTATTCCAGGAAACTGGCGATCTGAGAGAGAGTTTCTGTGTGTATAAATTTAAGAGTATTTTAGAGTGTGTGGAGTGATTAGAACGTATGCAGAGAAAGGAGTGGTTAAGGAGTCAAGGAGTGGAAATTGGAAGTGACGATAGTGCATTGTGGAAAAAATTGAAAATGGAAGAAGCTGGAGGCAGTAGAGATCAGTCGAGGACGGAATCAGGGATCAAGGAAACGAGATGATAATGAGAATGCTAGAGAGGATGAACGAAAAAGCCAATAGAGCTAGGGAAGAATCGAATAGAGCGAGGGAGGAGTCCAACCAAAAATTAGAGCAGATAAGCGGGAAAATTGAACAAAATACTAAAGAATTTACAGAATTTAAAGATAGTCTTACCGTAAAAATGGGGGAAGTTGAAAATAGGGTTGAAAAAAATGAGCGTGATATTACAGGTCTTCGACAGGAAATGGGACATTTAAGGTCCGAAGTACGCATTTTTTGTGAAGAAGAGATTAATGTAAAAATGACTGAAGTAACGGACTCATGTAGGGATCAGTTAGGCAGGGTAGAACGCGAAGTTAGTAGTATCAAATACAACATGTCAAATTTAACGGGGGATGGTCCCAGATTTTATACAGGTGGAGTATCATTGGACCAACACATGAAGTTTTATGGCGATAACAGGGTAAATCCACAAATTTTTATTAATAGTGTAAGAAATCTAGTGGGAAATTTATTTGACGAACAGACTAAACTGAATACGATAAAGGCTTTATTAAAGGACAATGCGAAGCATGGTACAATTTAGTAGGACAGGACATAGACACCTACATAGGAGTTTGAAGACAGATTTTAAAGCACTACTGGAGTGACCACAGACAAGACCAGGTACGAGACGACTTAATCACAGGAAATTTAAGGAGAATTTTCAGGAAGTAGGGAGCAATATGCTATACGCAAGTATAGCATAGCAAAGCAACTGAACCCACCACTGACGGACCGACAAATTATTAAGTATTTATCACGACACTTCGAGGTAGACATAAGACAACACGTAGCACTACAGAACATAGTGGACAGAGAAATGTTTCTAGAATACTTGCAGAGGTACGACGACGTAAGTAGTGGACGACCTCGGGATAATAGGGAAAGACAGATCAACACAGTTAGGTTTGACAATAGACGGGACAACTATGCTAGAAGGGGGAATAGTTACGGATACCAGCGACAGAATTGGGAACAGCGACGACCATACGTTAGAGTAATAGTTTAGGAAGGGGACCTGCACCGAGACCGGGACCTACCAGAATGAATAGTTCACCGGACATGAGGGGGACTGCTAATACAGACACGGAACGAGTGGAAACGCCTAGGACATACGCTGAGGTGACGGCTAGACCAGGACCGAGTAGGGAAAACAGACCTGGACAGGATTTTTAGAACGCGACAGACCACTAGATTTCAGTGTAAATGTATATGAACATCCACGTGAATTTTTCAAAATTGAGGAGGAAGTAGAGCCAGAAACTGAGGAAAAATTATGTTTGCCAATTTTAATATAGAAATTTTTGAGAATAATGTAGAAGTATTACTTGATACAGGGGCAGAGGCGAGTTTAATATCGGAGGAATTCGTCAGCAAAATTAGGGATAAGGTTTGTGATAGAATTATGCCTATAAAGCGTAGCCATTTAGTAGCTCCAAATAAAAAGAAGTTTGCTGTAGTAAATAGTGTTGTGGTGCTTAGGATAGATATAGGAGGTTTAAGCTGTGAACAGGAGTTTGTAATTGTACCTGGACTGAAGTTTCAGAGCATTTTAGGTGTTGACTGTATGATGAAGTTAGGGGTTTTGATAGATATGGAACGGAAGGTAATAAGGATTAATGATAGGGTAGTGCCATGGAAGGGCAGTTATGAAGTCACAGAGGATGACACGGGGTTGAGTATTAATGTAGTAGAGGTAGAAGATGATGAAGTTAAACAGATCAACACAATAAGATGTCCAGAGGATAGGATAGTAGAGGTTCAAGCTTTAGTACAAAAACATGCAGAATTAGTGGGGGTAGAAGCAACAGCAGCATATCGGGAGCAGGTGAAGGCCGAATTATTTTTGACGAGGTTAAGTGGCAAGTTTGTTTTTAATAAAGTAGATTTAAGGAATTCATTCTGGCGGATTCCATTACACAAGAATTCTAGAGGGTGCATAGGATTTTCCATAGAGGGAAAAATCGATAATTTTAAAGTAGTATCGTTTGGTTTGTCGGCAGAAAGGGAAACAATAATAAATGAGAAACAGACAAGTGTAGGGATTGAAGAAGAAGTAATATTTAAGAGTCAGGATAATAGGGATGATAAGTTTATTTTATGTGAGATAATAAGGATGATAAGTATAGATATCGAAGGAGGAGAAATAGGGATGAAGAGTATTAGAATGGTAAGAAGAAAGACTTGGAGGGTCAAGAAGAGAGTTAGATTTAAATAACTGGATGAACAAAGGATAGAGATAAGTGAATTTTAGTATAGATATAGAAAATAAAGCTAGGTATAGGATAAATATGAGAGATAATTAGAAATAGGTTTAGGATGAGTATAAAAAAGTAAATGTAGGAAGAAAATAAGATAGGTTAAGTATAGATATTTCATATAAGATTAGTGGAGAGTTAGGAATAGAATAAGAATAGGATAGGTATATAGAATTAGTTAGGGGGAAGTAAAGTATAGTGAAGATTAGTTAAAAAGTTAGGAATAGGATAGGTATATAGGATGTATATAGGATTAGATGGATAAGTAGGATGAAGTTAGGGATAATTTCAGTTTATAAAATTAAGTGAGAGTTAAGAATAGGATAGGGATATAGGATAGGTGTAAATATTTTTTTTTGATTGGAGACAAAGTAGGTAGGTTAGATAGATAAAGATAGAGAAAGATAGGCAATTTTTTTTTGTAATTTTGTTTTGTCTAAATGCTTTATATTTGCATTCAAATAAGTGGGATTATTTGTATTCAAATAGGGGAAAAATACTCATATTTAGACCAGGGTAGAAAATTAAATAATCACATCAAATAATTTTAATCACCCTGTATAAGGAATTTTATTAGATAATACGCTTTATTAAAACACCGTGGAGAATAAAAATTCATTCATTTCAGTAAAAATAAGAGATTTAAATCATGTACAAGACGCTTTATATCAAAAGAAACAGTATTAAAAAGCTCTGCGTGTAATTTAATTATTCCTAAAAAAGAAACAAATGGAAATTACGTGCAAAATTTATATTAATTAACCCTATTTTAAGTAACCGGTATTAAACAAAGTGTACACATAATAATTAACATTTAATTTGTATTCGCTAAAAATGAAAGGATAGAAGTCAATTTTAGTTGGAGTTAATTAAACCATTATTAATAATAAGCATAAAAGTCTGTGAAAATCCAGGATTAAAATACCAGAAAATAAAGCTCTGAGAATTAATATTATGTTTTGAACACCTGCGTAGTTTAAATGTCACGTACGGCGAAAATTTTGTAGATAACAAATGGTTTCAAAGAATCTTGGAGAAACCGTGGCTTAATATTCACGAGAAGGTGCGATACGGGGTTATTTAACCCAGATAGTCCACATGGACTGAAATAATCGATAATAAGGAATATCAATTTGCACTAATAAGAACAGGTTAGATAGAGACAGATAATATGCACAAGACCGAGACACATATAGTAAAAGGCGTGATTTAAGCAACGTCACGAGGGTCACGATTGGTTGAAAGTAGGATGCAAATATCAGAGGTAGAAACAACGATTTCTGTATAAAATTTAATTAGGTATTCTCAGACGTTGCGTGCGTGTGGAAATTTTCTGAGATTTAACTGGGGCGAGAGCAAAATTGTAAAACCGACGCGCGGGCTACGGACTGGGAACAGAGCAAGCGAAATTCTTTAGAATTGTCCGTTTTGGAGACTCGACCGACAGACAGGCTAACCGCTATATATACCGAGGTGAATATAAACAAGCTCTCTTAGATCTTCGACTTGATGGAACGCGTTAAACAGTGCTTTTTAGTTTTCCGGTTTTAATATTAAATAATTTAAACAGTTTGCTCGAATATTATGTGATTTAAAACAGTTTGTTATTTACGTGCTAACATGAATGTACTTGAGTGCACTTAGATACAAGGTAATAAAGTTTAGTATTACTGTACCAATTGGTAAAATTTACTATGACAAATATATACACAAAAGTAGGCAGTTTTGGCGTATATTGGTGAAAGAAGTATGAATTTCTTTGTTATTTTTCGGGGGTATTAATAATTAAATGGTGCATAAACGTGTCTGGATCCACAAGACTAGGGTCAGATATACACAGATTAGTTCCGGAAAAGCCCTGAAACAACTTTAAATAGATGGTGATGGAGAAAATTTTTAAAGCGTTGAGAATCAGAAGCTGTAAATATAACCCAGTTGGAATGGTGTGATTAACAAAAGGGACGATGTATATTGAAGCTACGAGTGCAAGTAACCTTCAGGTAAATTATACTATTTTGTTTGAACTTTGAGATTTTTGTGTGTTGAATAACTTTATAATTGATTTACTCAAAATGGACAGTAGTGAAATGGTACTAACAATAATATTTTAATTTTAAGGTGAAATTTGCTTGTTTAAGTAGAAAGGGGTATTTAGTATTGATGTTCTGGATTATGATGAAAATTTAGGGTATGTCTTTGAGCTCAATTAGACGAACCTGGTTAATTAACGTAAAGGGGTGGTAGATGCTCCCTTTGTACTCTGCATATATTGTTATAGTAATTAGTAGGCATCCTACAAGGACTTTAATTCTGGATGCACATTAAAATGATAATAAATTTGATTTTGAAATTTTCTGAGATTAAAATTTATGCTGAATATTAATTTTGAAATTTTAATGTATTGTGAATATTGATGTAAATAGAGTTGACGTTGATGTTTGTGGTAGGAATGTGTTTGTTTTTATGTATGAGGATGAAAGCTATCTAGAGTAGCAGCCGAGGAGATTAACAGAAGAAAGTCAATGGACCAACACAGTTAAGGTAATGAATAGCTTTTTGTAGGATTCACAGCATTCTTGACATCCAATTCGTAGGGGCTCGATTCGAAAAGCGGAGTACCCGGATTTTGGTGGTATCACAGCAATATATATATATATATATATATATATATATATATATATAATATAGGTAGTTTTCGATCGGTAATAATATTTATAGATCTGTTGGTTTCTTGGGATGCATTCGTTCGTAAAGTAAAAACTATTATGTCAAATTGTAACTTTTATTCTGACGTTTCGGCATTAATATTTATGCCTTAATCATAGACTAAAATTTAATGAATTTAGTGCTATAAGGTTTAAAAACAGTTTAGCTAATCTACTTACATAATTACTATGACAAAGAACTTTACATATAAAAACTAATACAAAATTACAGTTATGACTTGACAAATATTAAAACAACAACAAATATTTACAAAAGCTAACTATGTGTAAATTACTAATTTTAGCAAAATAAGAAATTACAGAAGAAAAATGTAGAAAGAACTTAAATTAACTAATATGAGGATGTCAATTTTATTAAATTATTAGTTAGTGATAAGTATAGTGATTGGAAAGTGACTTAAAAATAGAAAAATATGAAAGAAACGTAAAAAAAAAAGTAAGATTTTAGGAACGGAATGTTTGTTTATTAATGAAATCTAAATTAATGGTCTGTGAAAGTGGATATTATTAAATTTATATAGTGAAGAATATACTATGTTTAAGTTGTTTGTATCTTGTTTGTTGTTGAGTGGATTAGGTTGTTGTAAAATGTGAAAAGATTCCAGGAATAGTCTTTTGTAGTAGTTGTCTTCAATGTCTAAAATCTTGGTGTCTTCGAATTTAGCAGTGTGTTTTGTTGCATGTAAATGTGATGACAAAGCACAACTTAGTTTACCTAGTTATGTAAGTAGATTAGCTAAACTGTTTTTAAACCTTATAGCACTAAATTCATTAAATTTTAGTCTATGATTAAGGCATAAATATTAATGCCGAAACGTCAGAATAAAAGTTACAATTTGACATAATAGTTTTTACTTTACGAACGAATGCATCCCAAGAAACCAACAGATCTATTAATGTATATATATATATATATATATATATATATATATATATAAATATTTTAGGTAGTTTTTTTACACAAGGTAAGTTGATAAATACTAACGTATTACAATTATTAAGATGAAATAATAACTTAGACTTTTATGCAAAGCCCAAATGATCATTTCAAATCGAGCTAGGGTGAGTTTTTGGTGTGGCAACGGTCAATAACTCCGTTATTATAAAAGCTACGTAAACAAAATTTTGAGACATATTAGACATGCCTAAAGTGCACATTTTAAAAATATTTGGAAGCATACAGGGTGCTTCATAATTCCAGAGCATATTAAACTTATATTTTTTTTAATGGAATATATATTATTACATTTTTGGAAAGCTCATAAAAAGAGCTTTAATTAGATATCAAATTGTATCTGTCTATTACTTTTAGTTTTTGAGATATTCAACTGTTTTTAGAAAAAATGATCCTGATTAGATACATTGCCGCTGCACTAATACACAACTTATGTTAATTTTCAAGATGTAGAAAATTTTACTATATACCATAGTATATTTGTAAATATCACTGTTTTGAAATTTCTCCACAGTATACAGGGTGTGTCAGGTTTCGCAAAATGCAATTTTTAAAACTTTATTTAAATGGTACCCCTACCAATTTTATTGCTACAATGGATAGTTCATTAAGTGTCCTTTCATTTTTGTTAAGCATTCCCAATACCTAAACCCATTACTTTCCGAGATATTTTTGATTTTCTTCAAATTTTAAGAATGTTTTTAATTTACATAACTAAAAATAACTGACTATTAGAAAATATTATAAAACAATTAATACATTTTGATTAACAATAATTAACTACACTTATCCAATAACAATTTTCACTAAAGATATAACAACTTACAATAATACGGTATCAACAGAATTCTGCCAGATCAACAATATGCATTTTATAGAAAAAATGTTCAAACAGGAAATCAGGCAGGCTTTGAAAAAAATAACAATTACAATTAAAATGTCATTTAGGTTTATTAATTGTAGTGTGTTGTCATTTAACACATTATCAGTTCTGTTTTAAATGTAATCTTTGAACGAGTTTTCAAAATGAATTTTACTGTGGAAGAACAAATACATATGATTGTGAGTATTGGGAGAAAGCTTAAGAAATTGCCTACTTGCATCAAGAATATACCAAGAGAGATATCCTGTTAAATGACAACACACTACAATTAATAAACCTAAATGACATTTTAATTGTAATTGTTATTTTTTTCAAAGCCTGCCTGATTTCCTGCTTGAACATTTTCTATAAAATGCATATTGTTGATATGGCAGAATTTTGTTGATAGCGTATTATTGTAGGTTGTTATAGTTTTAGTGAAAATTGTTATTGGATAAGTGTAGTTAATTGTTAATCAAAATGTATAAATTGTTTTATAATATTCTTGAATAGTAAGTTATTTTTAGTTATGTAAATTAAAAACATTCTTAAAATTTAAAGAAAATCAAAAATATCTCGGAAAGTAATGGGTTTAAGTATAGGAAATGCTTAACAAAAATGAAAGGACACTTAATGAACTATCCATTGTAGCAATAAAATTGGTAGGGTACCATTTGAAAAAAATTTTTAAAAATTGCATTTTGCGAAACCTGACACCCTGTATACTGTGAAGAAATTTCAAAAGAGTGATTTTTACAAATATACTATGGTATATAGTAACATTTCTGCATCTTGAAAATTAACATAAGTTGTGTATTAGTGCAGTGGCAATGTATCTACTCAGGGTCATTTTTTTCTAAAAACAGTTGAATATCTCAAAAACTAAAAGGAATAGACAGATACAATTTGATATCAAATTGAAACTCTTTTTATGGGCTTTCCAAAAATGTAATAATATACAGGGTGTTCTATTTAAAAAAATGAGTTTAATATGCCCTGGAATTATGAAACACCCTGTATGCTTCCAAATATTTTTTAAATGTGCACTTTAGGCATGCCTAATATGCCTCCAAATTTGGTTTACGTAGCTTTTATAATAACGGAGTTATCGACCATTGCCACACTAACAACTCACCCTGTATATATTTCTTTTAAAACAACACTTGAGTTGTAACCATCTTATATATTACTAGTATTATAATTTTATGTGAAACTAATTACATAAAAGCAAGTTAGTTATGAGCATTAAATCTACAATAATCTAAATGTTTGGAAATAAAATTGAATTGGAAAAATTGCTTTTTTCTATAAAAATTCTCAATAAATATAAGTGGATGGTCATTTGACTTCAGAAGTTCATATTGATTCAGACAAATACAAATGATCACAAGATGGTTTTCTTTCATGATTCCAATTATAAATGATACGAACACTGCCTACTAAAATATAGGAAATAGATAAAAATTTTATTTTTGTTTAATTGATAAACATTATCCACATTAAAATTAAAAACAATAAAATGTGTTTAGTTATTGCATCTATTTAAAAGTTTCTTTAATTGTTACAAGATTGCAAGTTCAATACAAATGGACATTATGTTAATCAAGAAGTTGATCCATAATTTCATATTTTAGTCGCGTTATTCCAATAATTCATAAACATTCCATAACATTAATTTGTTTTGCAACTAAATAAAGAAGATAAGTACTCGGAAGCTATGGTTTATCAACATATGATCACATATGAATAATAAATAATTTTTAATCTTCTTATTTTGCATTACAATTAAATAAATTATTATTATTATTAATTTTTTTATTAATCGCATAGCATTACAGTATAAATAACAAGGTATAAGATAAATCAAACAAAATCAACTAAATATTTCATGAAGTTACCGACATTATAGCATTAACTCAAATTAACAACACCGTAATACTAGATAGTTATATAATAATAAAACTTAAATTATTGTAGAAAATCAGTTAGTTTAGAGTAACAGCACACTTTTAAAGGAAGCAACAGCATGTATTTGTTTCGCTTCACTTAAAAAAATAGTGTATCATCCTATACACATTGGATTATAACTCAATACATTCAATGTATGTTGAAGGACAGTATGTAGTCTTACATCAATGAATTGATAAGGCAGTTGTAAACCATTTGATGTTCTTATAGAAATAAACAACTAGTGTAAAAATATAAACCCAGGTAGCAAATAAAGAACATAAGTAGTTGGGAAATTTATAGAAAATGATTAAGGTTATGATATTTTTCCCCTTGAATAAAACATAAAATACACATTAGTAACTGCAATAAAACAGTTGAGTATTTTATGCAAATTGAAAGAATGAATATTTTGTGGCAACAAAATTGTTATACAATATAAAAATATGATAATTACCTTTAATGTAGGACAATATGCAAATGTTTTGTGTTATTTTAGTAAGACTGCAACTAACCCTTATTTCAAGATGCTTAAATATTAGCTTTAAACTTGGATATTTTTCACTAGACTCATTTCTACATACATTAACAAATGTTGTGATATTATTAATCAACCACACATATTCCAATAAGTTTAAATGCTCATAAATACTACCAAACAAAGTTTCTAAAAATAATTATTGATTAATAAATATGTGAGTTCATTTCCATTTATTGAAATTTTAAGTTTAGAAATTATTTTTTAGAAAATGATTTGATGGACTAGAACAAATTGTAAAAGTTTTAAATATAAAAACTAGCTCCACATAAATATTTAAAGGAGCTAATGGCATTGAAAAACTAATCCCTACAATGATCTTCACAGAACGCATACGCCTAATAAAAGTTCGCAATCGTATTAGCTTTTAAACTAAAAAGGAATGACATAAAATTATTACTTTAAAAAAACACAATGATAATAATCTTTCTTACTTAAAAAACAATCTCAAAAAATGTCAATGTCTTGCTTATATTTTATACTGTAGAAACTTCATTCCTCAACGACCATATAAAAAAATTTAAAGACCACATGTATAAGGAAGAAGCACCTTTTATAATTTATTAAGATTGTAAATCCCTACTACTTCTAATAGTGTCTAAAGTGAATCATCTTTGTAAGAGTAAACGTTATGAGAAGCAAGCATATAGTGTTGCATTTAATCTTAAGTGTTCCTACGATAATGGACTTTTAAAACCCATCAAATGTTAGCTTGCATGTATTTGTTTGTTAAACAGTTGAATTTAGCAAGTAATACTAAAAAAATAAAGAATGTTATTTCCATAGCAGAACCACCCAGTCACGAAGGCATTACTCACTGTCACATTTGTGAGGTTTCTTTTAAAGATAGCACTATAATAGTTCAAGACCATAATCACCTTTTTGGTTCTTTCATTCACCAGGCATGCATTCTAATTCTAAAAAATTCTTCATAATTTGAATTTTTAATCAAAGATTTAACTAAACATAGAAAAAATCTATCTGCAAGGAAAGGTACATATCATTTACCTTCATTAATGAAATCAATGAGGTTAAATTCAAGTTTATTCATTAGTTTCATTTTTAGCACATATCTTTGGACAAATTTGTTGTAATATTCCATGATAAGGACTCTAAACTTTTGAAATTAGAATTTTTCAAACCTTAAAATACCATGTGATTTTTTTCCAATGCTCCACCCGAAGGTACTACATTGGCCAGAAAGCAAGTTTTTTTTACCTGGAAAATTTGAAATTTTGCTGAACCCTTGCTGTTCCAAGTAAGGTAGGGATTTTTAACGTGCATGACAACACACACACGGGACCTCCATTTTACCTCTCATCCAAACAAGGGTGTATTTTTGTGAAAAATGCTCGCTTAACACTTTTCAAGCGGACCGTATCGAGATTCAAACTCAGAAACTTGGGCGTAGTAGTCACACATATACCAACTACGCCACGGAGCCGCCTCCTTAAAATAGCAGCTGAATTTGCTTAGAAAAAAGGTGCTTTCATCTGCAATTATATAAATCTTTTGACATATTGAATAAAACGCCATTATCAGATTGACTAAAATTTTATAATCCTCTAAATGGCACAAATTTGAAAGAAAAATTTAGGCAAATATTCTGATTCATATGCAAAAACAAATGTTCTTCTCTTAGTTGTTATTTATGAAAGCATTCGAGGATTAGGACATAAAACATGATTAGATAGATCTTGCTTGGTATTACACACTTACATGCCATTTTTGGTAATGGATGCTTAAAGAGACAGAACTCTCACAAAACATTGATATGCTGCTATTTATTGAACATGGGATATGATATAATCCTAGCAAAACGTCTAATACTTCGTCTATTTAAATGTTAATAATTTGTATGCTTGGGCTATAATGCAATATGTTATATGAAGAGTTTCATTGGATTGAAATTGCGGACACCTTTAAAGTAATGGAATATCCAATGAGTCACAAATGGATTACATCAATGAAGTAAAAAATACATTATTCAGAATGGACACGTGATTTACACAAAAATTTTCCCCTATGTGCCAAACACTTGGTGCCTCCAGGATCTAAACTTCTAAAATGAACAACCACTTTAAATAAGAAAGACCAATGTGCTAGCTTACTAATAACCACTGTCATTACAAAATAAGGGCCCGTAAAGGATTTTGCGTAATAGAACATCTGTTAGAGATGTAGTCTTGCAGTTTATGTTGATTTGGTGGTCTCTCTCATATTTATCAGATTGATTGTGCTTTAGTGTTGTTATAGGTTAAATGGCACACATGCATGCAAATAATAAACTTGTGGATATGATATAATTTTACGTTAAATGATAACAAAATGTCGTTGCTGCAGTGCGGTTATACATGAATCGCTTTCCTTTAACAGTATATCCCATACACCGGTCATTAATTAATCTGATTCAGAGGGTAATCGATACCAGTGAATTATAGAAACACTTGATAAGCATGTATGGCATCTTAGAAAACATGGAAATATGCAAAATGAAGTAAATATTCTAAATATTATTGAAGAAATCTAACAGCAAGTACTAAGGAAGTTACACATCAGGTCGAAGTAGGTCACATGAAAACATGGACAACATTGCGTGAGAACCAATTTTTTCCTTTTCACTTCAGCGCATCCCTTCACTACAACCTAGAGACCATACCCAGAGAGTATAATTCTGTAAATAGCTCTTGGGACAACAAGCAAACAATCGAAATTTTACCAGAAACATTTTAGTTATGGACAAAACGTTGTATATTCAAAATGAGATTAACATCTGAATACCCATATTTGAGCTGTTGAAAATCCACACTGTATTCGGCAATCAAATTTTCAGTTGCAGCAACAATTAGGGGTAAACGTGTTTCAGTATTAAGTGCTGATACTGATTCATGGATATGCCATGTACAGCTTTGTGTTGATAGCAATGAGAACTTTGAGTAGTTTTTATAGTTGTGACATATGCAGGCATTCTTCAATATGCAGACTTGGACTTACAATTACAGCACTTCATAGGGACCCTGTTCACTAATATTTGGGGTAAGTTCACAAAATTATAAAAATTTAAAAATAAAGTATTAATTAATAGGTTAGACATTCTATTAAAATACACTAGTTTCGGGTTTAGTGAAAGATGAAAACAACTTTTGCATCATGGAAAAGTTTGTAGGGGCAAAATTTAAAATATATGCATTTTCAGTAGAAGGTAAAAATGATATGGAGCTTTGCTAGAAAATGTCTAAGGTCACAAAAAGCAACATTGTAAAAGATAATAATGTTTAAGGATTACATAACAAGTTTAACTAGGAGGAGAGAAAATGAAATGAAATGATCTGTAGTGTAGAACAAACCAAAACGTGTCTAAGTTTATATGATAATAAATGCTATCTATTAAAAACCAGTTTTGATACTTTACATTTGGGCTCATTATACTATCATGAATATTGATATATACTTCATGCCTGGAATTCCTTATTGAAATATTAATTACTATCATTTTATCGTATCTATGTATGCACAAGTATAATCAATCAATTTTTAAATATTTTTTATTAATATTAGTATTAGCTCATGAGATACTAAATAATATCGTATAATAATCACTTACTTTATTTGCTTATACATATTTAATTAATCTTTATAATGAAAATTAAACAACAAAGTGGTATTAATACTAACTTTTATTTCTAAAATCATACGACATAATAAAAAAAGTTTGTGTGAAACTAACACTGTTCAACTTTATAAACGAGTATTTCATTAAATTTAAGAATTTTATCATCATCTCCTTTGGATAAATACACGGTTGTAGATGTTGTATATTTTTATTTATTTATTTTCAACAAGTAACAACCCAATTAGAGAAAACAATATACAGGACAATGAAAGAAAACGTAAAAAAATATAAAAATATAAATTCTACTTGAGTATTCTGACCATGTCCAAATTGATATGTATGTCACATTGATCACAAATTTGGTTGAAATTAGAGCACATTACATAGATAGATGACTTAGGCAACAGGCTAGTTCTAGCAGTAGGTATAAAAAAAGCATGTTTGGCAAGATTTATCATCATCATCATCATCAAATAAATTTGGTACAAGCAACTACGTCAACAGAACCAATACTATTGTGAAGTAAATAGTATAAAAAAGATAGTCCAGCTTCAGAGATTCTAACATAGGCAATTGAAACTTTTATAACAGCATTCTTTGACTACAGCCTTGGTCCAGGTATATGCCCTCAAGTTTCTAATATAGAAACTTAATAAACTTCCTTTGAACTGATTCTATTGAGATTTTAGAATAGTCATATAACAGAAACGATACGACACTACGGTAGTCAAGGTTAGACCATACCAGTGCTACATATAAAGACTTTAAAGCGTCTACATTTGAAACGTTTTACAGTTTCTTATAATGAACCCCAAGACTTTGAACGATGCACTCACAATTTGATCAACATGGGGTGTAAACGTAAGCATAGAGTCAAATAAAACATCTAACTCGTCTCTCCTATTATGCCTTGATAGAATATATGATTCAATACAGTATTCGTAGACAATCGGCTATAATTTCCTTGTATATGAAATAACATGACATTTAGCTGGATTGAGACTAAGCAAGTTTTTCTTGTACCAATCAGTCAAGTGATCTATCTGTTGTTGTAATTGCTGTGTCACTCCCTTATAGCATTAAGATGCAAATATAACTTAAGGTTATCAGCGTACAAGAACTTGCTGCAAGTGACGCTCTGTGTCATCATTAAAAAAATGTAAGAAACAAGAGAGGTCCCAAGTTGGTGCCCCAAGACTCCAGGGCTAGTGAGAAAAGGTTCAGAATTAAAACCGTTATACAAAACAAATTGTGCATGTTCATCAAAATAAGGGGTAAAGAACTTTGTTAAGGACAAACTGAGCCCAATAGCATCGCATTTAGATAAAGGAGGTAATAACACATATTCATAAAAACAAAATATGGCTCTGTAAACTAAATTTCTTAATAAATATGATATGCCATTTAAATATGTAACGTCGCTCATTTAATTTATTGATTTCTTAGTTTACTTTGAAACAAACTCCTTTAATAAGTCCTTGTACTCTTTAATATTTAGGTTTAGATAGTATACGTCATTATTGGACCAGGCCATGCACTACGCATTCCTTCCTTTGTTTGAAAGGGTTATCGCAACAATTGGCCGGACCATGTGGAGATTCGTGACGTTGCTTTCAGCTGAAGTAGTAGTACAATTGCTATTTATGTGTCACTATTTTTAGATGACTTAAAACTAAACAGTCTATGTATGTTAATTTCATATATGAGACTACCTAATAATAACATTTCATGAGTGTAGTTACAAGTTACAAGAATTAATTAATTTGTTGTAGGTTATTCTGCCCACCACACCTTTTGTTTATGATTTGAAAATATATGCAAAAATTTCAGATAAAACAGACTGCGAAACATTGTAAAATGACATTGTAAATTTAAATAGATGGTCCGTCAATAATAAACTTTATTTTAAAATCAAGAAATGTAATGTTTTAACTTTTACTCAAAAAAAGTGCCTATAGTGTATAATTACAATATGGAAGGAACATTGTTGGAAAGAGTAAGGAAAATTCAAGACCTGGGCATAATATTTGACCAATGTCTAACGTTCAATAATCACATCACTGTAACAGCAAACAAAGCCATGAAAATGTATGGATTTATAGTCCACACATCTCAAAAACCAGCAGAAATTATGCTTCAAATAACTGAATTGCACTTCTGAAACGAAAATTATTAAATTGAAATATGACAGTTGACTAACTGATAAACATGTCATCATGCATGCAACTGTTCATAAGCAATTATGTGCAACCCTATAAAAAATTTGTGAATGATAGTGGTGTCATGTATTGATGTCCAAAGATTGTGTGTTAGTAACATTTTATTATTCTTGTTATTATTATTATTATTACTATTATGTATAATTAGAATGTGCAATAAATATATATTTTTAGTTACATTGTATTTATGCTAATTAGTAATAAGATTCAGACTTTGATCATTAAAAACTATATAAAAGTCATATAATTGACATTTTTATCAACTATCATGTTAGAGCACAGTTCTACCCCTATCCTTATATTTTTGTAGTTAAATATATACACACACACACATGCATGCTTGTATGCATGTACATACACACACATGCATGCACTCATATATGCACATACACATTTTTTTTTAAATAATTAAGAATTATAAACCTAATGCCTTTCTACAATGTTTTGTACGTGCAAGAAACACAATTCAAACGACATACTCCAACTTTCCAACCAGCTTGAACGATATTAAGAGCCTCCCAACCCCATACAGTAAACTGTTAAAAAAACAAACAATACCTACAATGTTCAGTCCTAGATGGTCAGAGTGCAACTTCAAAACTACTTCTGGCTTCATCAACCACCACGACTGAATGTCAGAAGATCAAGTAAGGGACAGGCTACAGCGTTTATCGGAATTAATTTGAAATGATTTGATTTTACACTGCAAAAGAATTACAGCTTTCATCAAGCGATGAGAGACCTATGTCAATAGAAACACAGATCAGAATTAATATTTTGAAAATATAAATGCTAAATCTGAAGATATTAGTGTCCCTATAAAGAAGGCAAACATGACCAAAATACAAAAAATAATTACAGCAACACTACTAAACTGCCACAAACGCCTCACAGGAAATTGGGCAAATGATGAAGTAAATTGATCAACTTTTTTCGCAGTTCCAATGCTAGGCTATGACGCTGCAATTGCATGGTGGTTTGCAAAAAACAGACTAGCAAATCTAACATTCTTGTATAAAGCCGGACTTAGAGATTCCAAAAATTGCACGCAGTGCAATGAAAAAGGCGTCAATTGGCATTTGGTAATTACCTGTCCATTATCAGCACATCTCTGGAGCTACGTTAAAGGTATATTAAACAACTTGTTAAAGCGTAGAAACTTATTATTATTATTATTATTATTATCTCAGAAATGCGTTATAGTATCAACATACAAACTAAAAAAGGAAATCTCACAAATTATTTAATAAACCTTGAGGAAAGTGTTATTTATCGGGCAGCGAATGATACCTACAAAAATGATATTGCTTTTTTAATTTTTTCAGATAATTTCTAAACTAGGGGCAAATTCTTGTCCATTCCAGCTAGTTTCATACCAGAAATATGAAGTTTCACATACATCTTTAAAAGTAGATTATAAATATAATTCTCATGCATGAATACTGCTTCTCCTCTGTTTAATATAAATATTGTTGTACCTGTTGATGGAGATCTTAAAAATATTCAGTATTGCTTGGTGGTAAGTTCATTGATTATTCAATTACAACAAGTAATAAACATTTAAAAAGCCATCAGAAAGCAATCACCTTTTATGAAAATTTACAGAATTATCACACTATTCTGAAAATCATGCATTGGGTTCTCTCTTGGCTTGATTAGATGTATAATCAAGTCCTAGTACTCCATGTATATCACGACTCAATTTAATGGTGAATGTACAACTCTGTCTGGAATTGATTATCAGTTAGTTGGTTCAGGGTATTGCGTTTCATTAATTAAAAAACGTTTTACTTTTCTAGCTTAAATTTGTTTTAAGGAATGCTGTACTTTCTAAAAAATAAAATGTACTTAGTATTAGTAATGCTTGGAATGAGGATACTAATATCTTTCATTTTTGTAAAAGCATGAGAGTATGTGAAGGTCATGTATTCCTAGAATGCTAATGACTATTTAGTTTAATAAAAAGTAATAAAGCTATAATCTAAATTCTTGCCAACTTAAAGTGGAACCTTGTTATTGTAGTAGAAGGTCATTAAAATAGATTACATTGTTAACATTATTATTAATAGCTGACAATGATAAATGAATACAAGCAAGAAACTGCATTCTTGGAAATCCTAAAAAAAATTTTAGGATCATAAACTGACCCATATAGAATTAATACCAACATTTAAACATGTATAGGTACATACTTAAATATTTATTATACAATAATGTTAATTACTATAGAGGGACAAAAAATTGATATGCTTAGATTTGCAGATGATATAGCGGTATTAGCATCTAGTAAGGAAGAGCTAGAAGCTACTCTTAATGAAATGGAAACGGTTCTAACAGAGAGATACGGTATGAAAATTAACAAAACTAAAGTACTAGTATGCAAAAGAGGGGAAAATAAATCAAAAACAAGAATACAAATATGTAACACGAATTTACAAGAGGTTAAGGCTTTCTGCTACCTAGGAGGCCAAATAATGCAAGATGGGAAAAGCGCAAAAGATATAAAACAAAGATTAGCACAAGGTCGTGCCACATTTAACAAGAAGAAGCAACTACTGTGTTCAAAGACAATAAACATAGAAACAAGGAAAAGATTGCTTAAAACATATGTGTGGAGCGCAGCACTGTACGACTGTGAAGCCTGGACATAAGGAGAAGCAAACAAGAAAAAGGTAGAAGCCTTTGAAATGTAGTGCTATAGACCTATGTTGAAGATATCATGGACAGACAAAGTTAAGAATGAAGAGGTACTAAAAATAGTAGGAGAAGAAAGAAATATGTGGAAAACGGTAAAAAAAGGAGAGATAAGATGATAGGCCACATACTACGGCATGAGGGAATAGTGCGGAATATATTAGAAGCAGAGATAGGAAAAAGAGAAGGAGAGGTAGACCTAAGTTAGACTACTGCACACAGATAGTGAAAGATGTAGGCTGTAGGAATTTCAAGGAAATGTGTAGGCTAGCTCAGAATAGAAATCAATGCAGGTACGCATCCAACCAGTCCCAGGATGGATAAATTAATGACGAAAAAAGTAACTGTACTTAAACATGATGATTATTATAAGCAACTACAAGTATTGGTTGGGTAATATTCTCGAATAATGTTAATTGTGTGAAAGGATTTACTGGAAAACTATTAATTAGGCAAATGTCTAAGTGTTGGGGATCTTGGCAGCCACAGGCTGCTTAACCCCCTTCACTGAATCTCGGTGAAATAAGGCATAAAATTAGAAAACAATAGAAGGGGAACCGAGCTGTATACAGGCTGTTTGAAAATTTCAGGGAACTATGTAGGCTAGCTCAGAATATAAATAAGTGCAGGTACGTGTCCAACGAGTTTTGAAACGGAAAACCTAATAACGCAAAAATAAGTACAGATAAATCTGATAATTATTATAAACAACTACAGGTGTTGGTCGTGAAATATCTGCAACTAATGTTGAATGTGCAAAAAGATTCATTGGAAAAATATTAAATCGGTAAATGTTCAAGTGCAGGGAAAACTTGGCAGCCACAGGCTGCTTTCCCCCTTCACACCCACTGAGTGTCGGAGAAATAGGGTATATAATTGTAAAACAATAGAAGGGGACCGACCTGCATCTAACAAGAAAGAACAGCGTCTATGATGAAAGACAACAAACATAGATACAAAAAGAAAATTGTTGAAAGCATATGTGTGGAGCACAGCACAGTATGCCTATGAAATACGGGCAGTAGGAAAAGTAGACAGAAAAACGGTAGCAGCCTTTTGGAATGCTGTGCTCAGATGTATGAGGATGATAGCTTGGACAGACAAAGTTAATAGCAAATAGGTTATAGAAATGTAGGAGAACACAAATATCTGTGGAAAAAAATAAAAGAAATAGAAGGGCAGAATACGTTCTAAGGCATTTTTGGGGAATAGTATGGGATATATTACAAGAAGAGATAAGAAAAAGGAGGTAGATGTAGACCTAGATCAGATAGTGATAGATGCAGACTGTGCAAGTTTTAGGGAAATGTGTAGGTTAGTTCACAATAAGAAACAATGATGGTACGCGTCTAACCAGTTCCAGGACTGAAGACCTAATGATGATAATGAATGTTAATTTATTAATTATATTTACACAAGGCAATTTAAATTTAAAGCATAATGATCAGATTAATATCAACATAAAATTTGAAAGTTTTTGATAACTGTGTGAATTTTTTTTTAAGACCTATAGATTCCTAGTTATTGGTAAGGACAGTAGTGCACCTTATTGCTTGAACTATTTTCTATAGCACATTGATTGTCACCACTTAAATTTAGCTCAATCTGTTTTGAACTGGTTATTACAAATTGACTTATTGTAACTCATACACTCATTAACGGACCGGCAGATAATTAAATATCTGTCAAGACATTTTGAAGTTGAGGTTAGGCAACATGTGGCGTTGCAGAACATCATTAAAAGAGAGGCATTTTTGGAATACCTTCAAAGGTACAATAATGTTAGTACAGACCTAGGGATGCTAGGGAAAGAAACGTTAACTTAGTTAGATTTGAAAATAGGGGGAAGAATTTTCAGAGACGTGGGACAAATTTCAATAGAAATTTTAGGAACAACTGGGAACCTAAGGGAGCGTTTTATAAGAGCAGTAGTGGCACCAGAGGACCAACATCGGGACCGAGAGTGCAGAGACAAAACAGCTCAACGGAGATGAGAAGGACACAGGCGACTCCAAGTGTTAGGGACACTGAAAGAAGAAAAAACACACAACCGCCGCGACGAACGTATGCTGAGGTAGTCGAGGGACAACCAGGGCCCAGCAGTGAGAATAGAAGCAGGCAGGATTTTTAGAAAAGGACAAACCACTAGAAATTGAAGTGTATAAATACGAACATCCACGGGAATTTTTAAAAATTGAGGAAGAGGTAAAACCAAAAGCAGTAGAAAATTTTTAATTATAATGTGGGAGCGAGCGTTGCTTGATTCAGGAGCAGAGGCGAGTTTAGTATCGGAGCAATTTGTCAGCGAAATTAGGAAAGAAGTTTGCGATAGGATTATGCCAATCAAGAGGAGTCATTTGGTAGTAGCTCCAAATAAAAAGAGGTTTGCTGTGGTGAATAGCATTGTGGTGTGGAATATAGAGATAGGAACATTAAGCTGTGAACAGGAGTTTGTTGTCGTGCCTGGATTGAAGTTTAAGAGTATTTTAGGTGTTGATTATATGATGAAGTTGGGATTAATTATTAATATGGAAAAAGGAGGATAATGAGGATTAGGGACATGGTATTGCCCTGGAGAGAATGTTATGATGTCACTGAAGATGACGTGGGTTTGAATATAAATATTAATGGAGCTGGATGAAGTAGAGGTTAGAGGAATCGACACACGTAAAGGTCCAGAGGAAGAGGTAGAAGAGGTTCAAGCTTATTTAAATAAACATTCTGGAGTAGTAAGTGTAGAGGCAAGCACAACGTTAAATTACGAACATATTTTGGTAGTAGAAAAGTCGGAAGTATTTAATACAAAAAGTTATCCAATATCTGCATCATATAGAGAGCTGGTACAACAGGAAGTCACGCAAGTGTTAAGGGATGGCATATTTTTGAAAAAGTTAAATGGCGAGTTAGAGTTTAATAATTTAAAGTTAAATAAGGCGTTCTGGTTAAGGCAAATATATGGAGATTGTAGTAGGTACACAAGGTTTTCTACAGAGGAAAAATGTTATGATTCGGAAGTAGTACCAATTGGCTTGTCAAAGAAAGAAATAATGTTGGAGAAAGTTAAAGGAGATGGGATATTTTATGGAAAAAGTAGGCTGTATGGAATAGCAGATGAAACAAGAAGTCAAGATGAAAAAACATATGAGGAAGATCATGTTTAAGATCAAAAAGAGTGAGATTCAAATAGGGAATCAATGAATAACTTAGGGATAATAAACTTAGGGATTATAATAGTTGGGCATAAATATTTAGACAATAGGTATAGTGTAGCGTTAGGTATAGATTATAATTCGTATAAATCTTAAGAATAGGGATAAGTATTAGTGAGAAATGGGCATCTAGATACTTCTTATTTGAAACCAAACAAAACCGACTTCGTAGGTGTTGCTTGTATTCAAATAGGGGGATTATACTATGGATTTTTAGGTTAGAAATGGTAGAAGATAGATCAGTAAGACATCTTAATAGAGTACACCATGTATATAGCAATCCAGAAATTATTTAGAACATTTTAAAGCCAGAACGTAGGTATTTATTAGTTAAGATAGGCTTTGCGATTAATTTTACTTCATGTTAGTATTAGGGTAAAAATTAATCATGGTTATTAAGAGATAAAAAGCACAAATCTGTGCGTATATACATATAATTAGCATGTAAAGATAGTGATAAAAGAGCTTTTCAGTAGTAGCATGAAAATCGATAATTAAAGAGGGTGCATTTTTATGTAACAAAGATTCAAAGCGTAATTATTTTGTTAGTGTACATAACGTAGTGTAAGGTAATATAATAATAATAACATTGAAAATTTCAAAGGTTTTAGCATTGTAAATATGAAAGTGTAGTCGGTAAACACGTTCTTGGTACTGAGTTTACAAGCTTGTCAACAAACGTTAGGATTCGTACTAAAAGATAGTTTGAAAACAAACAGCTGGTTTAGGGTAGATAAGATGTAAACGCTACAAGTATAGAAATGGATCGATAATATAAAGGAAAAGACTGTTTTTAATGAGACAGCAAAGAACGGAAGATATCATATGGTGAGTTGTCGTTGACTTTGAAACGTCTGTAAGACAAAGAGATTTTAAAGGTAAATAAGTGCGAGGAAGATGCTACGTGTTTGCATAAGATATTTGTTAAAGAGAGTAATGGAAAATATTGTAGAGGCTACAGACAGAGTCGAACAATTAGACTGCATGTATAAGAGCAAGAAAGACAATAATGTAGACTGGTTGGTCGGGATAAGACTTGTAAATAAGCGGGGATGAAGGTAAGGTAACATAATACACAAGTAAGACAAGGATACACAAAAATCGATCACGAACGTTGAAAACTGGGGAAAGATACAAGACAAGGAACAGTATAGTTTGAATGCAAGTTAGAATGAGGCGATCGGATGTGCGTGTGAAAGAGGCGTGTGAAAGAGGCGTGTTTTGGTGCTTGGGTGGAAGCTAGTTGCCGGACGATTGCATAGAAAGTGACAGCCGTTAGATATTTTTAATGACGAGTTCAAACTAAAATGCTTGTTTTGTAAGTCGAATTCTCGGATTTTTGAGACGGTTGGAGAAGGTTGCGAAATTTACAGAGAAAAACTCAAGGATAATGGCTGGTTTTGCAGAATTAGACGACTGTTAGTTGTTGTGGAGTGGAGGAAATCGTGGAATCAGTGAACGGTTGAGAAGTTTACGGAGAAAAGTGTGCTTGGGGTATGGCGTGTAACGATTCAGGGGTGGAATTAGGAGGTTATATAAACAACGACGAAGCAGTAAGGGTTCTCTTTCCTCCTTCCTTTTTCAACCAACCTTCGTGTAATAGTAAATGTGTATAAGTGAGTTTAAATTCTTTTTATTACAATTAAAGATGCACAAGTTGGTGCAACGGTAATATTGCAATTGTGAATATCTGAAATACAGTTGATAACCGAAGCTGGAAGAAAAGTAAGTAGTCCTTTTTGCTACATATGGTTGGAGGCGCTTAGTGTACACTGGTAGAAGTCAAGTATGTTGATGGACCAGTAGTAGATGTACGAAAACATGGAAATACCGTGCATTAGCAGCTGAGAAATCTGAGTAAAGGCGTGCAATTCCTGATGGTGAAAGGCCACCTGAAGCAATTCTTGAATGAGCAGTCTAGAAAGATAACCACATCGGAGATGATTTCAACGTAGAGAGCTGGTGGTGCTTAATCCAAGTAATTCAACCTTTTTAAACTTTGAATATTGTGAATTTGTTGGTGATTATGACAATTTAGTGGTTTTGTGGATTTTGTTGTATTATAAGGACATTTTTAATTGACAATTTTACTTTGAGAAGGGATTGTATGAAAACATATTTATGTACTATTTGGTATTATGAAATAAAGGTGTAGTATTGGTTTTTTGTACAAAGTAAAAGGGTTTTTTGGCAATTTTTCAGTGCAGTAGTTAACACATAGGTACAGAAAGCTTTTTACTATGAGCTCGTAATAGACCTGAAGTTTTAAAGTAAAGTTTAGGGATAAGCCCAGTTACTTTTATTTAATGATCGATGTAAATTAATAAATTTCCAAATTATTTTATTTAAAACGACTTCATTTAAAATTTGATGATATTTGTTAAAGATCCAAGGTGTATGAAGAATGTAAGACTAAAATTTGTGAATTGCGAATTAATGTTCCAATAAAGCGTGATGTACTTTTGGCAGTCAAATTTTATTTAATTTTCAAATATTAGGGTATTATTTTCAGAGAGCAAGTGAGCAGCCGTGTCGAATATCCCTGAGGAAGCTGAGCAAAAAGCTGGAGGTTTTGGCGTCCGAATTGGAAAGCATCTTCAGAGGGTATTATTATAAGGTGATATGTAATGCAAGTCTAGGTGGTAGGACTTGATTTCCAGAGTAGGTGTAGATCATTTGTGACAATACAAATTTTAGGGAGACTTTTCAGAAGGACCTACAGGACAATTATGACGCCCAAAGTGTGGGGCACGAATTAACTGACTTGTTCCGGAGAAGAGCTCGCAGCAATTATACGGCCAAACGCAGGGGCTCAATGGTTTCCAGATAAAGCTCGCAGCAAAATAAATATATATATATATATATATATATATATATATATTAATTGACGTGATAAGGGGTCACGAGAGGACATTGAAACCCAAATTATACAAATAAATGCCACCATGATATAAAAGAATCCAGAATAATAGAAATTTCAGTAAATTCATGGTTATGCCCTGTATAATACAAGCGTAATTTTATTCATTAAAATGTACAAGCGAAAATGCAATTGCATGTATATAAATAATCACCCGTATGATATAAGCGTATTGTAAATAAATAGCAAGTAACGCAAGTTGTATATGTAAAATAATGAATTGTAAAACCGTAAAACGCATTCAATGCGAATGTAAATCGATCATTTTAAGATAAATACAAAGCAATTTATTTTCACTTATTAATTATCAATATATTTTGATAAAAATGCTTTTCATTTGCTTTACGCATTTTGATAAAATAAGTAATTTCGTGTATTTGAAACCCGAATTCTAATAGATGTCTTAACAACACGTTTTGATGTTAAAAGCATATATTTTCCATAAAATGCAACCCTTTTGCATTAAAAAGCAATTAAAATATAAAACGATAGTCATCCGCATTTAGAAATACGTAAATAAACTAATTAATAAATGAAACATTTATTCCAAGAAGCGGCCGGAACACTAAAAACCTATAAAATGTAATAGAAATTGATAAGGAATATTTATGATCTACGCATTCACTGTTGGAGAGGAGCGATACGCCACAATAATCGTATATGTGTTAAACAAGGCCGAACAGCGCGCGTCACGAATAAGTGGAACGAGCTTACGAGGTAATAAACTCCGCGGTTTTAGACGCTAATGAGTTTTTCTGCGAAACCTTGTATCATAATGTTCCATACACATTCTACTAGGTTCCAGAAAATAGATAATTTGTATATATAATTAAGGGATTCATTCGATTCTTAAATTCGATCGCAAAATGTTATTTTGATTAAAGTCGCGAGCTGTTGCTTTGCGAAGATGATATTTAAAGCATGCAGTAAGCATATTGTAATTTAATAATTACGATGGTACAATGAATATAGAAGTGATGTTTTAAATGCAAATTACATAAAAATGGAATTTATTAATTACAATCAAGATAGGAAAATTATTTAATATAATGCTATTTAAAAATTTTTATTAAATAATTGAAAGGAAGATTTAAGCATAATGTACTTTGGTAACTGCTGTTTGAAATGAGGATTTTAAATATGGAAAATCTTGTAAGCTGATTTGACGTCAGTTTAAAATAAGAAGATATTCAATTAAGAAGAGCATTTTTGTGGATTCTGTAAGTATTACTTTTAGATTTATGTTTAACTGATATTGGAGTATTTGTATATAATTTAAGGTACAATAAGCGTTAATCATAATATTTTTTTGTGAGGATTTTTTTGCCAGGAAAGTTTGTGTGCAGAGTTCGAAATACTTTGACCTTTTAATAGATTAATTGTCAAGGATTTTTTTGGCCAAAACAAATCTTACAAGCATGTGAATAATCATAACCAAGTAAACCATCCATAAAATAAGAAATTTAAATCCGTAAATTTAAAATAAGGTAAGGATCATCTTTTTTAGAAATTATTTTATGTTTGAAAGAAACGATGTTGTAAATATTCTATATGCTTCTGTATGAGAGAAAATATTTCAGACTGTATAAATGCTTTGTGATATTGCTGTGTTTGATTTCATTTTGAAAACTTCGTCAATTCAGTCCAGCTAGCCAGGCAAAGTTAGAAAGAAAAATAAATAAGCAATATCACGTTTAACAAATTGCTGTATCTGTATCACAGCACTCTTTAGTGACGCTCACAACGCGGCTTTGTCACAGCACTCTTTTAGTAACGTTCAACGCGAGCTTACCAAAGCACTCTTTAGTTGCGCCCAACGCGGGCCTTATCACAGCAATTTTATATATATATAGTCAGGCACTAATAAAGTTCACCTTATTTTATGATTTGCTCATGCGCAGTCAACATTTTTTAAGACCGGACTTTAATAAGTTTTGTGGCTAGCGTTATTAGTGGTTGCTTAACTTTCACACATAAAGGAGACCTTAAATACAATTGGATAATTTCGTCAATAATTGTTGCATTTTATTGGCGGTTATTTATTAGTTGATTAATTTGCAACTCAACCGAACCTTTCTGCTACAGCAACCAAAACTCTTTGCTAGTTGAATGATGTGTTGCCGATCAAAATGAAAATTTACTTTTATTTCAACATCGCTTAGATCTTATAAATTAAATACATTTTCATATACTATATTTTCCCTATTCACTAACAACTGATCAACTAATAAATATTTCACATCATCAGTATCTAAATCACATAATGCTGCAATTTCTAACTCTTCTTCCATATTTTATTTTTAAACAAACTGATAGAAGAGCAAGATTCAATAAATAAATATCAGAAAAATCTCCGTTATCTCAACTGTCAATTTAAATTTTTTAGGTTAAGAATAAAACCACTGCTGTAATACCATTTGAAATAATAGAAGGTTAAGTGCCTGCACTATTGTGTCTTTATTAAAGTAAACGTTAATAGTATCTGATGTTAATATAGTTTGCATATCTCTTTAATATCTGTAAGATATTCTCTTAAACTACATAAATTTCATATTGGCTTTTAGCAAGATAAAGACAAAATATGCTGCAGCAGTAAAACTGTTAAGTTAACAATTTAACCACTGCATTGATGATACGTAATTTCTTACACCTATCCTATCAAGTATAAAATAAAAAAACTGGTTAGCTCTTTTCGTTTTTACAATAAATCTTACCTTTGGTCATAAATACGAAAGGTTCGTAATATTAAATAGATAATTTAAGCTCTCAAAGATATTTTTCAAAGAGAAAGATATAAGTAGTTTACTTGCATTGCAGCAACAGTAAGATAAACTTACATCTCAAAGATAATTCCAGCAAAAAAGATAGATACCTAATCATTTATGGTTAAGAGTATCGTTTAGGAATATCTCGATGACAGTTTAGACAAGAAAGATAGGAAAAAAACATTTGCGGTTCGAAACGTTAACCAGATAAGATAAAATCTGAGATATTTTACGGGAAAAGATAACTAACCAACAATTTTTGGTCGTATATTATTTAGATAAAATAAGATCTCCAAGATGACTTCAACGAGAATGATAAGCAAAAAACATGTATGATTGAACCTATTAATAAGATAAGATAATGTTTGAAGAAAAAAATTCAAAGAAAAGAAAAGGGAAAAATTAATATTGGTTCGGGGTCCTTAAACTTGTCAAAGCACACAGTCTGTTCTACAAATATAATAACAAAAAAGGACTACCAAAGGAGGAGTAATCCACAGGAAATTGAAAAGTGGTTTTTATCATGCTCTCCAAAAGGAATAGTTCCGTAAAGCGGCATTTGTTCATACAAACAGCATGAGGAGCAAAATAGAGACGAAAATGCAGTTCCTGCATTCCTAAACCTATTTAGAAGGAATCAGTCCACAGGCCATATCAAATAACAAATTGCACTGTCGATGGCTTTACATAAATCAACAGAAGATAGTGATGACAGAGGTCCCCACACCCATGGCTCAATGTCGTAAGACAACAACCTCTAACCATGCAGCAACTTAGAAAGTAAAAAAAATTGAAAATAGACAACAGATAAAAGAGGGAGATGCGATATTTGGAGCTTTATAGTAAGCGCTCGCATTGAACAAAACCGATATCAAAAACGGTGGATAACAAAGCACTACTTGATCGGCCAAAGTCTAGTCAGCAGCCCGGAGTGGGGAAGCACCACTCTTATGTGATGGACGGCTAAGACTAAGACAGACCCAATAGAGGAAAAAATAAGGTTGAAGACAGAGATAGAAAAATAAGAAAAATATAGTTTTAGCATAAATATCCTAGAGAAAGGGTAGAGAGTAGAGAACGTCCCTATTAAAATATGGGTCTGAAAGACCACCTGTAATATTAGCAATAAGATAAGACCTATTCCAACATGTTGATAATTAAAAACAATTAGGCTCCAAATGAAACCTAGACAGATCCAAGCGCATTCACTGCGATAAGAAAATTAAATAAAGATAACACAACCAACTTAAATATACTCACACAGTAATTTCAAAAACAAATAACTACCGTGGACATACTAAAATAATTGTATGATAGTACAGCTAATCAAAGATAAAAGTGGGTAAATTTTGCATACAATTGTAATGTTTTAATTTTCCTAATGTAAAAGTAAGCCTTTTATATGTAAAATGTTGGCAGTGTACAGGATTCTTTAAGTCAAAATTTTTCATTTTGGTTGTAGTAATTAATAGAAGGATTTATTTTAATTTGTTTTGTTACTAAGCGTTGATTTACGAAAGTATTCTCGATAAAAGTTTACCCATAATATCCAATTATTTGAGTACTATATAAAAGTCCGCTTTAAAAAACAAAATCACTCAGAATTTACATGATCTAACGTCGTTTGTTCATAGCAAACTTCAATTAAATTAAAGTCATTCTATATAGAATCATGCTCAAACATCAAGATTAAACGTTGTTAGTTTGATAGGGTTTTGTTTTATAATAATCAGTCGAATCTCTGCAGGTTGGAGAGAAAGCATGGCTGGTTTAGCGAAATTTGATTTGCATATAGGTCGGCAAATGCAGTAACGTTTGGATCGAAAGCATGCGGGTGGACATCAGAACAATATGCAACTAATTTAGGAGGACTGCAATTAATTTCGAGTGAATGTAATTAATTTAGGATGACCACAATTTATTTTATGTAACTTGAAAATAAGTTAAACTGACGGGTGATGATGGATTTATCAGTATTATAAAGTATTTAAAATTTTTATCTAATGGCTAAATTTGAAAGTATTATTTCAACTTGTAAAATTAAAAATCTTTATTGGTTCTCCAAAATAATTGAAGTAGTTACAGTTCTTGTTTTTGCAATGGTTGATATAATCGCCTGCACAAATGTTTGTTTCAGCACAACAAACAATGTCGAGTTCAATAGTTGGATGTGTTTCCTGGTCATATGAAACTGGTTTGTTAGCTTTCTGTATAATACAGGTAATAAACTTGGTGAGTGTTATTTTAACAATCTAATGTCCATAACATATCATATTTAATAAATGTTGTCCACGTTTTACGGATCGTAGAAAACAGAAAATTTTTAAGAGTATTTAGTTAAAATATAAGTTGATACCAAATTGTAACCCTTATGTCATACTGTAATGTAATTAATCATTTTATGTTCTGTTTGTCGTACTTTGCTTTCAATGGCGTGCATGAACTAGCACAGTCTAACAAAAAGCTCTAAGGTTTAACATTATTACTCTCACGTAAATTTTGTTGATGTGAATCTATAATCATTAGTAACTTTAAAGAACACTATTTTAACAACTTATTAACTAGATCTTACCATATTGTATAACAATTTTATTATCGATTACCTGATATAACAAAGTGTAAGCCATGAATAGATCTGCTTATGACATAAAATTAAGTTAATGTACTTGTGGTGTAATTTAATTTTAGACCCAGTTTATTAGGGGTTCAAGTATTGCTCTTTACTAAAATACCATATTTAAATCTGATGAAAATAACCAAGCAACTCTGAATTCTTTTATGTTCCAAAAAGCTGTACTAATTTGAAGATTAAAGAAATTCTATAAAGTGCTTTCAAATAAAAGTTAGTGAGTTTGTGATCTCAATATATCATTTAGTGATCAATTATCAGAATTGAGTTAACATTTGAATACCTTAATGTATTGGTAATATCCAATGTTCTCATTAGAAGTATTTTGGTTTGTAGAGTGAAGCAGTTTTGAATACTCTTTGGTTATGTTTAATTTCAAATTTTCTTTGGGCACAAATAGTGTCCCATTATATATTTAATAGCAATGTTTTATGTCATCTTCAAAAATTTGATTGTGGTAAATTTTGAGATCTGGTTTAGAGTGCGTTATAACTCTAGGAAATACCTGCACTTTTTAGAATTAGTCTGTGGTTTTGTCTTATCCAATACAATATCAAAAGAAAAAAATTGGTTGAAATAAAGGTACAAAAAAGAAAATATATTTAGATGAGGGTACAAGCATAAGTTTGAGAAAGTACTACTTGTTAGGAACAGACAAAATTGTTTTAAATCTTTAAGATTCCAATGTCCTTGAGAAGCCATAAATATTTATAAGTCCTTGAGGTTTGTCGTTTGAATCTTGTAGTTCAAAAATCAATGGAGAAATTATGCGAGAAATTTCACATAATATAAATTTACGAGCTAATTTAATAGAAATAGAAATCATGATATTTTCAATTTTTCTCTTCAACTAACGAAATAGTACTATTTCAGAGAGAAAAACTCTGGGACATAACACCAGACTGAACCATTTTATCAATTTCGGTATATAAGTATTTTTGCAAACTAGGTGATAAAGGATATTGACGTTGTTTAAACGGTTTTACATATGCAGTAAAAATTTCATAAGATAGTTGTAACGCATCCTAGCTCAAAAATAGATAGTTCACAAA
This sequence comes from Platerodrilus igneus, assembly GCA_036346225.1. Classification (NCBI taxonomy): domain Eukaryota; kingdom Metazoa; phylum Arthropoda; class Insecta; order Coleoptera; family Lycidae; genus Platerodrilus; species Platerodrilus igneus. Next base: position 864,429 of record JARFIW010001001.1, on the reverse strand, counting down.
ATGTATTTATAGTTGTTTTTTCTAAAGAAATGTTTTGATGTTCACTAAGAGAAATTTTAATTGCAATCCTCAAGTAGCAAATAGCACAATCGTTTTCCTCGAGGATAGCTTGCCAGATAAAATCCAAAAGTCTAGTGATAAGTTAAAAAGGTGGCAAAAATCAACTCCCAAAAGAAAAGAATATGCTAAAGTAGGTACAAGTAAAAATGAGATTCTATATGAAGTTTTAATTTAATAGATCCAGTTACATTAACTTGACCCAAATAAGCAACAATCATAGTGGTACTTCGAGGTATTATTTTAAAATCAATTTTTGTTTCCTTATTTGGCGTAAGCCTGTGGAATTTCAAAGAAAAATTAGAACCGGTGTCTAACGTGCATCAATAAAAACAGTGGCAATAGAGATAAGTAAGAATGGACAATTATTAAAAGGTTTAGTTTTAAGCTTTGCAGAGGCAGAATTAGGGCAATGAAAAGCATATATTGTTTCTAATCAATTTGACCATTCGAGTGGAGTTGAACGATACATTTCAGTTAAAGGAAAAGAATTTCTTGTTGAAGCTAAGTTAGTAGGAACAAGATCAATATTTTGCAAAAAAGGTGGTAAAGAAAAAGTAGAATTTAAATTTAATGTGTGTCGATTGTAATTTTGTCGTGCTGGTGGTGGGCGATTTTGTGAAAGACAAATGCAGTCAGTCTGAGAAAAAGCATCATTCGATAGTTTTACGAAACATTACAAGGTGGTTATTTATTTTTATAAATATTAGGTGTTCCACAGTCATAACAAAAACATTTTGAGGTTTGGTACAATTAGGTATGATCAGCTTTTTAGTAATTCCAACAAGAAATGAAACTAGTTCTCTCGGTATTCGAAACTAGAGAAGAAAAATTACTCGAGTTACGAGAAAAATCACCACGTTAAGACACGTTTGGTTGAAAAGATTTTAGTTGGGGTCTTCCTGAAGGATGATATTTATCCAATCGAAATTTTACTTCTTGTAAAAGCGACAAAGGTCCTTAAGATGAGAGATACAATCTATTTTTGGAGAGTTAAATGTTCAGAATAATGTGCATTTAAATTATGGATCGAGTCAAAATTTTGGTTTCATTAAGTTTTTTTATCTAATATATATATATATATATATATATATATATATATATATATATATTAATTGACGTGATAAGGGGTCACGAGAGGACATTGAAACCCAAATTATACAAATAAATGCCACCATGATATAAAAGAATCCAGAATAATAGAAATTTCAGTAAATTCATGGTTATGCCCTGTATAATACAAGCGTAATTTTATTCATTAAAATGTACAAGCGAAAAATGCAATTGCATGTATATAAATAATCACCCGTATGATATAAGCGTATTGTAAATAAATAGCAAGTAACGCAAGTTGTATATGTAAAAATAATGAATTGTAAAAACCGTAAAACGCATTCAATGCGAATGTAAATCGATCATTTTAAGATAAATACAAAGCAATTTATTTTCACTTATTAATTATCAATATATTTTTGATAAAAATGCTTTTCATTTGCTTTACGCATTTTGATAAAATAAGTAATTTCGTGTATTTGAAACCCGAATTCTAATAGATGTCTTAACAACACGTTTTGATGTTAAAAGCATATATTTTCCATAAAATGCAACCCCTTTTGCATTAAAAAGCAATTAAAATATAAAACGATAGTCATCCGCATTTAGAAATACGTAAATAAACTAATTAATAAATGAAACATTTATTCCAAGAAGCGGCCGGAACACTAAAAACCTATAAAATGTAATAGAAATTGATAAGGAATATTTATGATCTACGCATTCACTGTTGGAGAGGAGCGATACGCCACAATAATCGTATATGTGTTAAACAAGGCCGAACAGCGCGCGTCACGAATAAGTGGAACGAGCTTACGAGGTAATAAACTCCGCGGTTTTAGACGCTAATGAGTTTTTCTGCGAAACCTTGTATCATAATGTTCCATACACATTCTACTAGGTTCCAGAAAATAGATAATTTGTATATATAATTAAGGGATTCATTCGATTCTTAAATTCGATCGCAAAATGTTATTTTGATTAAAGTCGCGAGCTGTTGCTTTGCGAAGATGATATTTAAAGCATGCAGTAAGCATATTGTAATTTAATAATTACGATGGTACAATGAATATAGAAGTGATGTTTTAAATGCAAATTACATAAAAAATGGAATTTATTAATTACAATCAAGATAGGGAAAATTATTTAATATAATGCTATTTAAAAATTTTTATTAAATAATTGAAAGGAAGATTTAAGCATAATGTACTTTGGTAACTGCTGTTTGAAATGAGGATTTTAAATATGGAAAATCTTGTAAGCTGATTTGACGTCAGTTTAAAATAAGAAGATATTCAATTAAGAAGAGCATTTTTGTGGATTCTGTAAGTATTACTTTTAGATTTATGTTTAACTGATATTGGAGTATTTGTATATAATTTAAGGTACAATAAGCGTTAATCATAATATTTTTGTGAGGATTTTTGCCAGGAAAGTTTGTGTGCAGAGTTCGAAATACTTTGACCTTTTAATAGATTAATTGTCAAGGATTTTTTTGGCCAAAACAAATCTTACAAGCATGTGAATAATCATAACCAAGTAAACCATCCATAAAATAAGAAATTTAAATCCGTAAATTTAAAATAAGGTAAGGATCATCTTTTTTAGAAATTATTTTATGTTTGAAAGAAACGATGTTGTAAATATTCTATATGCTTCTGTATGAGAGAAAATATTTCAGACTGTATAAATGCTTTGTGATATTGCTGTGTTTGATTTCATTTTGAAAACTTCGTCAATTCAGTCCAGCTAGCCAGGCAAAGTTAGAAAGAAAAATAAATAAGCAATATCACGTTTAACAAATTGCTGTATCTGTATCACAGCACTCTTTTAGTGACGCTCACAACGCGGCTTTGTCACAGCACTCTTTTAGTAACGTTCAACGCGAGCTTACCAAAGCACTCTTTTAGTTGCGCTCCAACGCGGGCCTTATCACAGCAATTTTATATATATATAGTCAGGCACTAATAAAGTTCACCTTATTTTATGATTTGCTCATGCGCAGTCAACATTTTTTAAGACCGGACTTTAATAAGTTTTGTGGCTAGCGTTATTAGTGGTTGCTTAACTTTCACACATAAAGGAGACCTTAAATACAATTGGATAATTTCGTCAATAATTGTTGCATTTTATTGGCGGTTATTTATTAGTTGATTAATTTGCAACTCAACCGAACCTTTCTGCTACAGCAACCAAAACTCTTTGCTAGTTGAATGATGTGTTGCCGATCAAAATGAAAATTTACTTTTATTTCAACATCGCTTAGATCTTATAAATTAAATACATTTTCATATACTATATTTTCCCTATTCACTAACAACTGATCAACTAATAAATATTTCACATCATCAGTATCTAAATCACATAATGCTGCAATTTCTAACTCTTCTTCCATATTTTATTTTTAAACAAACTGATAGAAGAGCAAGATTCAATAAATAAATATCAGAAAAATCTCCGTTATCTCAACTGTCAATTTAAATTTTTTAGGTTAAGAATAAAACCACTGCTGTAATACCATTTGAAATAATAGAAGGTTAAGTGCCTGCACTATTGTGTCTTTATTAAAGTAAACGTTAATAGTATCTGATGTTAATATAGTTTGCATATCTCTTTAATATCTGTAAGATATTCTCTTAAACTACATAAATTTCATATTGGCTTTTAGCAAGATAAAGACAAAATATGCTGCAGCAGTAAAACTGTTAAGTTAACAATTTAACCACTGCATTGATGATACGTAATTTCTTACACCTATCCTATCAAGTATAAAATAAAAAAACTGGTTAGCTCTTTTCGTTTTTACAATAAATCTTACCTTTGGTCATAAATACGAAAGGTTCGTAATATTAAATAGATAATTTAAGCTCTCAAAGATATTTTTCAAAGAGAAAGATATAAGTAGTTTACTTGCATTGCAGCAACAGTAAGATAAACTTACATCTCAAAGATAATTCCAGCAAAAAAGATAGATACCTAATCATTTATGGTTAAGAGTATCGTTTAGGAATATCTCGATGACAGTTTAGACAAGAAAGATAGGAAAAAAACATTTGCGGTTCGAAACGTTAACCAGATAAGATAAAATCTGAGATATTTTACGGAAAAGATAACTAACCAACAATTTATGGTCGTATATTATTTAGATAAAATAAGATCTCCAAGATGACTTCAACGAGAATGATAAGCAAAAAACATGTATGATTGAACCTATTAATAAGATAAGATAATGTTTGAAGAAAAAAATTCAAAGAAAAGAAAAGGGAAAAATTAATATTGGTTCGGGGTCCTTAAACTTGTCAAAGCACACAGTCTGTTCTACAAATATAATAACAAAAAAGGACTACCAAAGGAGGAGTAATCCACAGGAAATTGAAAAGTGGTTTTTATCATGCTCTCCAAAAGGAATAGTTCCGTAAAGCGGCATTTGTTCATACAAACAGCATGAGGAGCAAAATAGAGACGAAAATGCAGTTCCTGCATTCCTAAACCTATTTAGAAGGAATCAGTCCACAGGCCATATCAAATAACAAATTGCACTGTCGATGGCTTTACATAAATCAACAGAAGATAGTGATGACAGAGGTCCCCCACACCCATGGCTCAATGTCGTAAGACAACAACCCTCTAACCATGCAGCAACTTAGAAAGTAAAAAAAATTGAAAATAGACAACAGATAAAAGAGGGAGATGCGATATTTGGAGCTTTATAGTAAGCGCTCGCATTGAACAAAACCGATATCAAAAACGGTGGATAACAAAGCACTACTTGATCGGCCAAAGTCTAGTCAGCAGCCCGGAGTGGGGAAGCACCACTCTTATGTGATGGACGGCTAAGACTAAGACAGACCCAATAGAGGAAAAAATAAGGTTGAAGACAGAGATAGAAAAATAAGAAAAATATAGTTTTAGCATAAATATCCTAGAGAAAGGGTAGAGAGTAGAGAACGTCCCTATTAAAATATGGGTCTGAAAGACCACCTGTAATATTAGCAATAAGATAAGACCTATTCCAACATGTTGATAATTAAAAACAATTAGGCTCCAAATGAAACCTAGACAGATCCAAGCGCATTCACTGCGATAAGAAAATTAAATAAAGATAACACAACCAACTTAAATATACTCACACAGTAATTTCAAAAACAAATAACTACCGTGGACATACTAAAATAATTGTATGATAGTACAGCTAATCAAAGATAAAAGTGGGTAAATTTTGCATACAATTGTAATGTTTTAATTTTCCTAATGTAAAAGTAAGCCTTTTATATGTAAAATGTTGGCAGTGTACAGGATTCTTTAAGTCAAAATTTTTCATTTTGGTTGTAGTAATTAATAGAAGGATTTATTTTAATTTGTTTTGTTACTAAGCGTTGATTTACGAAAGTATTCTCGATAAAAGTTTACCCATAATATCCAATTATTTGAGTACTATATAAAAGTCCGCTTTAAAAAACAAAATCACTCAGAATTTACATGATCTAACGTCGTTTGTTCATAGCAAACTTCAATTAAATTAAAGTCATTCTATATAGAATCATGCTCAAACATCAAGATTAAACGTTGTTAGTTTGATAGGGTTTTGTTTTATAATAATCAGTCGAATCTCTGCAGGTTGGAGAGAAAGCATGGCTGGTTTAGCGAAATTTGATTTGCATATAGGTCGGCAAATGCAGTAACGTTTGGATCGAAAGCATGCGGGTGGACATCAGAACAATATGCAACTAATTTAGGAGGACTGCAATTAATTTCGAGTGAATGTAATTAATTTAGGATGACCACAATTTATTTTTATGTAACTTGAAAATAAGTTAAACTGACGGGTGATGATGGATTTATCAGTATTATAAAGTATTTAAAAATTTTTATCTAATGGCTAAATTTGAAAGTATTATTTCAACTTGTAAAATTAAAAAATCTTTATTGGTTCTCCAAAATAATTGAAGTAGTTACAGTTCTTGTTTTTGCAATGGTTGATATAATCGCCTGCACAAATGTTTGTTTCAGCACAACAAACAATGTCGAGTTCAATAGTTGGATGTGTTTCCCTGGTCATATGAAACTGGTTTGTTAGCTTTCTGTATAATACAGGTAATAAACTTGGTGAGTGTTATTTTTAACAATCTAATGTCCATAACATATCATATTTAATAAATGTTGTCCACGTTTTACGGATCGTAGAAAACAGAAAATTTTTAAGAGTATTTAGTTAAAATATAAGTTGATACCAAATTGTAACCCTTATGTCATACTGTAATGTAATTAATCATTTTATGTTCTGTTTGTCGTACTTTGCTTTCAATGGCGTGCATGAACTAGCACAGTCTAACAAAAAAAGCTCTAAGGTTTAACATTATTACTCTCACGTAAATTTTGTTGATGTGAATCTATAATCATTAGTAACTTTAAAGAACACTATTTTAACAACTTATTAACTAGATCTTACCATATTGTATAACAATTTTATTATCGATTACCTGATATAACAAAGTGTAAGCCATGAATAGATCTGCTTATGACATAAAATTAAGTTAATGTACTTGTGGTGTAATTTAATTTTAGACCCAGTTTATTAGGGGTTCAAGTATTGCTCTTTACTAAAATACCATATTTAAATCTGATGAAAATAACCAAGCAACTCTGAATTCTTTTATGTTCCAAAAAGCTGTACTAATTTGAAGATTAAAGAAATTCTATAAAGTGCTTTCAAATAAAAGTTAGTGAGTTTGTGATCTCAATATATCATTTAGTGATCAATTATCAGAATTGAGTTAACATTTGAATACCTTAATGTATTGGTAATATCCAATGTTCTCATTAGAAGTATTTTGGTTTGTAGAGTGAAGCAGTTTTGAATACTCTTTGGTTATGTTTAATTTCAAATTTTCTTTGGGCACAAATAGTGTCCCATTATATATTTAATAGCAATGTTTTATGTCATCTTCAAAAATTTGATTGTGGTAAATTTTGAGATCTGGTTTAGAGTGCGTTATAACTCTAGGAAATACCTGCACTTTTTAGAATTAGTCTGTGGTTTTGTCTTATCCAATACAATATCAAAAGAAAAAAATTGGTTGAAATAAAGGTACAAAAAAGAAAATATATTTAGATGAGGGTACAAGCATAAGTTTGAGAAAGTACTACTTGTTAGGAACAGACAAAAATTGTTTTAAATCTTTAAGATTCCAATGTCCTTGAGAAGCCATAAATATTTATAAGTCCTTGAGGTTTGTCGTTTGAATCTTGTAGTTCAAAAATCAATGGAGAAATTATGCGAGAAATTTCACATAATATAAATTTACGAGCTAATTTAATAGAAATAGAAATCATGATATTTTCAATTTTTCTCTTCAACTAACGAAATAGTACTATTTCAGAGAGAAAAACTCTGGGACATAACACCAGACTGAACCATTTTATCAATTTCGGTATATAAGTATTTTTGCAAACTAGGTGATAAAGGATATTGACGTTGTTTAAACGGTTTTACATATGCAGTAAAATTTCATAAGATAGTTGTAACGCATCCTAGCTCAAAAATAGATAGTTCACAAAATGTATTTATAGTTGTTTTTTCTAAAGAAATGTTTTGATGTTCACTAAGAGAAATTTTAATTGCAATCCTCAAGTAGCAAATAGCACAATCGTTTTCCTCGAGGATAGCTTGCCAGATAAAATCCAAAAGTCTAGTGATAAGTTAAAAAGGTGGCAAAAATCAACTCCCAAAAGAAAAGAATATGCTAAAGTAGGTACAAGTAAAATGAGATTCTATATGAAGTTTTAATTTAATAGATCCAGTTACATTAACTTGACCCAAATAAGCAACAATCATAGTGGTACTTCGAGGTATTATTTTAAAATCAATTTTTGTTTCCTTATTTGGCGTAAGCCTGTGGAATTTCAAAGAAAAATTAGAACCGGTGTCTAACGTGCATCAATAAAAACAGTGGCAATAGAGATAAGTAAGAATGGACAATTATTAAAAGGTTTAGTTTTAAGCTTTGCAGAGGCAGAATTAGGGCAATGAAAAGCATATATTGTTTCTAATCAATTTGACCATTCGAGTGGAGTTGAACGATACATTTCAGTTAAAGGAAAAGAATTTCTTGTTGAAGCTAAGTTAGTAGGAACAAGATCAATATTTTGCAAAAAGGTGGTAAAGAAAAGTAGAATTTAAATTTAATGTGTCGATTGTAATTTTGTCGTGCTGGTGGTGGGCGATTTTGTGAAAGACAAATGCAGTCAGTCTGAGAAAAAGCATCATTCGATAGTTTTACGAAACATTACAAGGTGGTTATTTATTTTTATAAATATTAGGTGTTCCACAGCCATAACAAAAACATTTTGAGGTTTGGTACAATTAGGTATGATCAGCTTTTTAGTAATTCCAACAAGAAATGAAACTAGTTCTCTCGGTATTCGAAACTAGAGAAGAAAAATTACTCGAGTTACGAGAAAAATCACCACGTTAAGACACGTTTGGTTGAAAAGATTTTAGTTGGGGTCTTCCTGAAGGATGATATTTATCCAATCGAAATTTTACTTCTTGTAAAAAGCGACAAAGGTCCTTAAGATGAGAGATACAATCTATTTTTTGGAGAGTTAAATGTTCAGAATAATGTGCATTTAAATTATGGATCGAGTCAAAATTTTGGTTTCATTAAGTTTTTTTATCTAATCGGTTAAATAATGTCTTCACTTCTATAATGTAAAATAAAACGATTTCATTCGAAGCTTAGAAACAACAACGAATTTGAGATAAAATTTCATAGTCATTACCAACAGTAGCAAAATCTTTTTTAAGAGCTCTACTAGCTCTGACCATCTATAGATTTGGTGTCTAATATTAACAGAATCTCGCTAAGGCACCATCAGAGAACAATTCAGGAGCACCTTTAAACAACTGCTGATCGGTACAATTTTTATACTTTTAGATCGATCCTTTCGAGAAAGGAAACTTATCAATTTTTTAATTATAACCTGAAAAAGTTAAATTCCATGTATATACTGGTACGGGATTAGAAATACCTTCGTTATCAGCAGATAAACATACATTATTTAACTATAAAGCAGTTTCCGAAGTATCAGGAACGAGATCTAATTTTTCGAGTACAAATTCTTCAATAAATAGTAAATCAGGCATGAATTCATTTTTAGTTTTGTCAGAACTTAAGAAATAATAAATTAATACGTTTTAAATAAATTAAAGGTGAGCAAATTCGCAACAATTTGACTTTTGTGGATAAATGAATGGTAGAATATGCAATAACTTTAATATCGTCAAACAAATTGGTTAAGTTCTACGTTTTTATCAAAGTCTAAATTCATGGTATGGAAAAGTTGCGTAACTTCTTTTTCTCAGATAAAAATCGCTTTAAGTTGTAACCCGATCTCATCTTGGATATTTTCTAAAAAAAATATTACGTAAAGTAAGTTCCCAAAATATCTCTTTCACTTTTAAGTGTAGATAATTCATACTGGTATCATAAAAGAGAAAGAAAATTATGTTAGAAATGAATATAGTAGTTAATAAAGACGGTTAGGTATATTTATTTATTAATTAATCAAGATTAGAATCATTTTTTGCTTTTAGGACAAAGTTTTTAGTTACCAATTCATATAATTAAAACAAATCGATATTTTGAGTACAAGAATTGGAATATTAATTATAAAAGCAATTTTTGCCTAGAGGGAAAAATTACTTTAAAACGCTTAGATAGATTTGGTATTATTTATAACAGCTTAAGTTTGATTTACAAAAAAATCTCTATATTAAATAAGTTAGAAAAAATCACTACAGGGTAAATATTTTAAAGGTTAATCACAAATATGTGCCCTAATAAGACCTACCTAACAAAGCTTTAATATAGAAATAAACATTTTTTCTGCAACGCAAATTTGATGTAAATTATTTATATAAAATTCTCCTTCAAATAGGTGCAAATCTCGTTAAATATTCACAAAACTACAATTCCAATTACACTGTATTAAAACTCGATCCATTAGTAATTACTTTAACAAAACACTTGTTCTAACATTGACATTTTGTTTTCAAAGTTTTATGCTATAGGTTAAGTAAGGTATACAAATAAGTCACTACGAGTCATCATAGTTTATTCTAAATAGTCAAAATCCACGAAGATTTTACAATACAAAAGTATTTTAAATGTAAAATTAAAAGGTGTTTTGTTTAGATAATAGAATGTATATATTTTTAGTTCAGACAATAGTTACACGACAAGCATAAAGTATGCATGACGCAATCGGTAAAAAATTTTATTATAAAAAAAACGCCACCTTTTTTAAAAATTTTTATTAGGAAACATTAAACATTTTGTGTAAAAATTGCTCTAGTTGGAAGCCAAATGGTTAAGTATTATTGCCCTTGCCGTTTGACATCAATTACTAGTTAACCCTGGGCGTAATTTAATATGTCTCCAAATTTGGTTGCAATTTATTGCTGTCAAATAGTTAAAGATTCACAAAACTAAGGAAGCCATTCAAAACTAATCAAATGGCTCACATTAATTAACAACTGTAGCTAGGACATTCTGCACTTGTCTTCAGGTAGATCAAGTTGCATGGGCGTCCATTACTTATGTTTAGTCCAGATGGTTGCGATGTGCATTGGACCTAAACTTTCAGGGAATGCAAGATATTATTATGGTAATTGGATGAGGAAAAGGAACGCAAAAGGTGTCCAGTAGTCAAAAGTCAAGTCCTCGTTTAGAATGCGTCGTTCTCACAAACTCTTTGATGTTCCCACCATAAAAAGTCTCTCATTTGCTAAACACAATGACCACATTCCCTTTGCCTGGAAAATATGTGCTTAGCACGAATACCTACAATAAATTATGGGTTATTGTCCTATGATAGATGAGAATCAAAAACCGCAATATTACCATAGTAACTTCATTAGGGATGAAAAAAAGCTTCTAGTTTGGATTATAAAATTCCCTATTTCTTATATTAAAACAAAAGCTTTGTGTAGCCGGAAGCGTAACAATGCATATAACGCAATTTTTGACCAACTTTGATGCACTCTAACTCTACAACCAGGTGAGTCTTAATTACGGAATTTTTATCATACGTTTATATCATACAGATATGCTACGTGTATTAATTTAATAATTTTTCACTTGGTCCCTTTTGAGATATTATGCTTCGAATATTATCAAATCACACTTTTTAGGAACTTTTGAAAATTATATAAAAAAATATATAAAGTTCTAAAGCTTGAAACTACTAGAGAAATCTATACACAAAAAAATAAAGGTGTCTCTCTTCTTTTTAAATGCTTTTTTGCAGCACTAAAAGTCCTGTTTTAAGTTAATTTTCACTTTATAGTTGTGAATTTTTTCAATTTCCTCACTCCTTAAGTATAATAATATATATATATATATATATATATATATATATATATATATATATATATATAGTACTTAAATTATAAGGGGTGTCGACCTAATTATTGAATGAAACAGCTCTATAAATCATTCTTTTTATTAAAATTCTGTTAATTTTATCCAAGCTTTCGTTGTCAATTGGACAACTTTATCAGGGATCTAAAAATTGTGATACATTGGAAAACAATATTCTAAATCGATTACTTACATTAATCAATTCTTTTCATAACAACCAACAAGTATAACAATACTTAACATTAAGTGTCAAATATCACAGTAAATAACTCTCAAAAACATTATTCTTACATTATTTATGTATCAGGTTGTTGTTCACCTCGTGCTGGGTTGGATTAAAAAGGATGTAAAACGAGTAACTTTTAATATAAATTAATTTCGCCATATCTTATGTCAGGTGATCAAGTTTAGATAGTAACTTGTCAATTTCTACATAATCGAGTACGTTCCTATAAACGTGTATGTTCCAAATGTCTTTATTGGTTAATGTTCATTCCTACTCTCGTTACGATTGTCTTGTAAATGTAGTAGGTAGGTGTAAATGTTACTTAGTTGTTGTGTGTCAGTTTTTTTATTAATTTCAGCTTTTTGTTTCCATATATGGTACATTTCTAGAATTAATCTCTTGTTATAATTCAATTGCTTTGCTAGAATTTTTGGAGTGTTCCAATCAATCGTATGATCGAGGTTGTTCAAAATATGATCTGCTAATGCGCAGCGATTTTTATTAGTTTGAATGTCACTTTTGTGACATGACAGTCGTTGTTTTTACAAGGTACTAGTATGTCCAATATATTTTTGTTCACAGCTACAGGTAAGTTGATATACTAAATGTGATTGGTATAACTTTGGTGTTTTACTTTTTAGTTTGCTATACAATATTGCTCCAACGGTATGGTTGTATTTATAAGCTACTCTTACGTTTTCATCTTTAAACACTTTTCCAATCTTGTTAGATAGTCCTGTGAGATACGGTAAAACTATATATTTAATTTCCTGTTCTGTTGGTGTCGATCGATGTACTGTATGTGTTGTATCATTATCTTGTAATAAGTTATTAATTATTTTTATAGGATAGCCATTTTTTAGCATTATACATTTTAACAATTTTCGGTTTTTCATATGAAAATCTGGGTGTGTTATTTTTAACATTCTATTCCTCATTTGCTTTATTAAATTCATTTTCATGTTATTATTATGATCTGATTCATACTGAATGTATCTATTGGATGCTGTAGCCTTTTGGTACCAATCTAACTTGATTGTGGTCTTATCCCTTATTACTAATGTGTCTAAAAACGGTACGCTGTTGTTATTTTCTTCTTCAATTGTAAATTGAATATGTTTGTCATAACTGTTCATGATGTTGAGTATTTCTTGACTACCTCCTTCACTGGGAACCGCTAGAATTAAGTCATCGACATACTTTTTGATAAACGGTACTTGGAAACTGAGTTTCAACAAATTAGTGTCCAATAAATCATCCATCACATATTGGGCCAAAATCGGACTAAGTTTAGACCCCATAGCACAACCAAACACTTGTATAAACAATTCTTCATTGAAGACAAAGAAATTGTTATCCATAATGAAATTTATAATGTCCACAAATAATTTTTTCCCTCCCTTAAATGTCATTTTTATTAAGTCCCACTTTTTAGATAATACTTTAATCACTACTTCTTTTGAAATGTTAGTACTTAGATTAATGGGAATAGAGATATCACAGACGAATTGTCAATTGTCTTATTGCTTGAATGAAATTAAAAGGATAAAAAATCATTGTCGAACCATATTACCCGAACACATGGTAATAGAGTATGATTTCAGACAATTTATATCTTTACAAAATCAGTTTCTAAGAATTAAGAAGGAAAATTTAAACAAAATTAGTAGATTAGAGGCAATGCAAAAGAAACCTATTTCAACAGACAAAAAATGGTTCAAAAATATTTCAACCTTACAACTACCAGAGGTGATAAAAACTGTGCTATCTCTAGGACCTAAATTTAGTATAAGTACTACAAAGAGAGATATCGATTTTGAAAAATTGTTACCAGAAATTGAAAACACCTTATCGTTAATAGATGTAACTAAAAGAGATTTGTATAGATCAAAAATCACTGCGATAATAACTAATCATATCCATAACTACAATGACATACCTAATGATTTACATAAGATGATTTATCAAACTAAAATGTTTTTAAAACAGCATGATAATCTTTTAGTCCTCCAAGCGGACAAAGGAAATGTCACGGTAGTAATGGAAAAAACAGATTATATTGAAAAAATGAACGTTATCTTACAAGATACTGACAATTTTAAAAAACTTAACAGGGATCCAACCCGAACAATTGAAAAAAAGAGTAATACTTATATAACAGCCTTAGAAAAATCTGGGCACTTGAGTAAACAAGAAGCCAAACAGGCCAAACAATACAATTCAGAAGCTCCGAAGTTATATGGTAACCCAAAAATTCACAAATAAGGTTATCCCATGAGACCTATTGTAGCGGATGTACAAGGACCAACCAACAACATTGCGAAAATTATGGCGGACATATTAAAAAGTGCTTATAATAAAGACAATCGATATTACATAAAAGACTCTTTTGACTTTGCGGAACTGATGAACAATTTTGTAATACCAGAGGGTTATAAAGTGATTTCATTAGATGTGGTTAATTTAATTGGTAACATTTCAAAAGAAGTAGTGATTAAAGTATTATATAAAAAGTGGGACTTAATAAAAATGACATTTAAGGGAGGGAAAAATTATTTGTGGACATTATAAATTTCATTATGGATAACAATTTCTTTGTCTTCAATGAAGAATTGTTTATACAAGTGTTTGGTTGTGCTATGGGGTCTAAACTTAGTCCGATTTTGGCCCAATATGTGATGGATGATTTATTGGACACTAATTTGTTGAAACTCAGTTTCCAAGTACCGTTTATCAAAAAGTATGTCGATGACTCAACATCATGAACAGTTATGACAAACATATTCAATTTACAATTGAAGAAGAAAATAACAACAGCGTACCGTTTTTAGACACATTAGTAATAAGGGATAAGACCACAATCAAGTTAGATTGGTACCAAAAGGCTACAGCATCCAATAGATACATTCACTATGAATCAGATCATAATAATAACATGAAAATGAATTTAATAAAGCAAATGAGGAATAGAATGTTAAAAATATCACACCCAGATTTTCATATGAAAAACCGAAAATTGTTAAAATGTATAATGCTAAAAAATGGCTATCCTATAAAAATAATTAATAACTTATTACAAGATAATGATACAACACATACAGTACATCGATCGACACCAACAGAACAGGAAATTAAATATATAGTTTTACCGTATCTCACAGGACTATCTAACAAGATTGGAAAAGTGTTTAAAGATGAAAACGTAAGAGTAGCTTATAAATACAACCATACCGTTGGAGCATTATTGTATAGCAAACTAAAAAGTAAAACACCAAAGTTATACCAATCACATTTAGTATATCAACTTACCTGTAGCTGTGAATAAAAATATATTGGACATACTAGTACCTTGTAAAAACAACGACTGTCATGTCACAAAAGTGACATTCAAACTAATAAAAATCGCTGCGCATTAGCAGATCATAATTTGAACAACCTCGATCATACGATTGATTGGAACAATCCAAAAATTCTAGCAAAGCAATTGAATTATAACAAGAGATTAATTCTAAATGTACCATATATGGAAACAAAAAGCTGAAATTAATAAAAAAACTGACACACAACAACTAAGTAACATTTACACCTACCTACTACATTTACAAGACAATCGTAACGAGAGTAGGAATGAACATTAACCAATAAAGACATTTGGAACATACACGTTTATAGGAACGTACTCGATTATGTAGAAATTGACAAGTTACTATCTAAACTTGATCACCTGACATAAGATATGGCGAAATTAATTTATATTAAAAGTTACTCGTTTTACATCCTTTTTAATCCAACCCAGCACGAGGTGAACAACAACCTGATACATAAATAATGTAAGAATAATGTTTTTGAGAGTTATTTACTGTGATATTTGACACTTAATGTTAAGTATTGTTATACTTGTTGGTTGTTATGAAAAGAATTGATTAATGTAAGTAATCGATTTAGAATATTGTTTTCCAATGTATCACAATTTTTAGATCCCTGATAAAGTTGTCCAATTGACAACGAAAGCTTGGATAAAATTAACAGAATTTTAATAAAAAGAATGATATAAAGAACTGTTTCATTCAATAATTAGGTCGACACCCCTTATAATTTAAGTACTAACAAAGTTACGACCGTGACTTCCCTTGAGTATATATATATATATATATATATATATATATATATATATATATATATATATATAGGGAGACAAGGAATCGAGAGTATATTATTCTGATAATTTTGTCTTAATGTCTATTAAATAAACAAAGGAGTCCTAAACTCGTTTTCAGACAAAAATCGGTTTCAAAGCAAACTTAAAATGGCCGGCAAAAAAATATGTACCTAAAATTTTTTCAACTCTAGTGTTGCAGTCCCCCAGTATTAGAGAGTAACTGGTAAAAAATTAGGAAAATTAAAAATGTTGAGTAGCATGCTCTGGGTGATTTCTAATGGATTAATCCATTTATTAAATTTCAAAAGCATCAACCATTTTGATCAGCTTGGCCTTGATTTATTGGCACTGTTATTTTGTTTTAGTATTGACAGATAATAAACGTTCATTTTCTTCTCATTTGACATACAACAACTCTATAAGAAGTTCAAAAAATGTTGTCGATATATAATATTTGAATACTCCTTTGTTTTTAATTTAAAAATAGTTTAAATGCCACAGCAGTGGCTAATGAAATTAACAAGTGTTTAGAGAAGACACTTGCAATAAACACAGTGTGCACCATTGATTTGCAAATCTTCACAATGGAAACTTTGCCCCCTGAAATGAACCGCATGGATGACCAAGTATAACCTTATATGAAAAGAAGTTGAACAAAATTCGTCAAATTCGATAGAAAACTTGCAGAAATATTCGACGTATCAATAAGTACTGTAAGTCATCATCTTAATCAGTTAGGAGTAAAAAAAATCTATAGATGAGTTTCACACCAGTTACCTACAAACACAACTGTGATGATTACAAATGTTCATCACAACAAATATTCAACACATTGTAACATGAAAAATGGATATTCTACAATAACCGCAAATGTTCAGGACAATGGTTGGACCGTGCTGATGTAACAAGGCATCAGATGACAAGATGAATATGTCTATGAAAGGTTATGGTCATACTATGGTGAATTTGAAAAGGCATAGTTCATTATTCTTTCGTGCAATCAGGTAAAACAATAACAGCAGATTCATATTGCAGAAAATTACATGTTTTGCATAAAAAACTTCATATTAAGCAACCGTCTCTACATATTAAGCAACTGTTTCTAGTAATTCGAGATGGACTGTTTGAGTTAGAATACATAGTTCTCAATCATACACCATATTTCCCTGACTTGTCTCCTAGTGATTATCATTTTTTCCAAAGCCTCAATAACCGTTTGTAAAATCGTTGATTTTTAAGTCAAGACTCTGTAATTGAGGCATTTTTTACAGGATATCTCTTGAAGAATTTTTAAGTTATAAAATTACAAAGTTTTTCTATAAAAAAATTAATACATTGTCTGATTGTTGTCAACATGCTATCGGTGCTAATGGTGATTAGTTTAATGAATATTAAATCACTAACTATGAAGTTTTATTTTTATCTAAAAAGATCGGACATTTCATATGCATAGACCTGATAACTATATTTGTTTCCGTCTTCCATAACAAAAACAATTTCAGCTACGATGCTTTATAAACAATTTGTTAAAATAATAAAGAAAGATTCAATAACATCAATTAAAACATATGGAAATTAAATTATGCTTTAATTTTAATCACAAACTTTAAGAAAATCCAATAAGAAAAAAGCTTGCAATTATAGCTTAAAGCATTTGGGATGATGATCAAAAAATTAAAATATGAAAAAAGCTCCTGTATTTTAGGATTAAACATTGTCTACCTATTGCAATTCTTAAAAATTATTTAACTGAAGATCAAAAATAATATTAAACTCGAGGATACCATAGCATCTTTCTTTTCTATTTTATATAAGTTACTAAATATGGGTTGAATTATAATCCAAATACCTATAGATCATAGCATGGGGATTGTTTTAATATTTTCGTATAGTTTTAAACTATAAGCAAAATAAAAAACTATTTTTTTATTATAATAATTGTCTACTGAACACGATTTGATGTCTACTGAACATGATTTGAGCCAAAGAGCCAAACAACATTCTTAATACTGGATATAAAATGCGTGATTTTCAACAAAATCTTGAAAAATATTTGTAATGTGTTTCTAGTTTAAATACTTCAATGGATGCCCAAGACTTTGTAAATAATAAAAATCTTATACTTTCATAGATAATTGCGAGATATTAATTTTTTTATAGCATAAGTGTTAATAAATGTACTTACAAGTCATCTGTGTGAAGTTAGATGTCAATTTATGAAGCAACCTCAGTACCCAGTGGCGGAATATGCACAACATCACACTCTCAATTTGACAAATGAGTAATAAGCGAATTTGATACCTCAATTATTACAAACGGATCCATAATATGGCAATAAAGGCATTTTAAAAATTATAAGCTTTTGTACACATTTAAGCCCTCATAAATCCACTTCCAACCGATAAAAAATACTTAGTTTCAAATGGCACACAGGCAGTAACGTTCAACAAACATATTATTGTTGCAACATTCCATTTCTAACTATTCAACAGCAAAAAGTTACTGGTAAAACACTAAATGTCCAAAAAAAGTAATTATCTTAAGTTAACTATTCTGAAAATTTTGAAAATTTATAAATAATGACGCAACCGTATTAATGTTCAACCAACGGATTACTGTTGACTGATTGTATTGCTAACTAAAATACAGCAAAAGGTTACTGGCAAAAGCCTAAATGTAAAAAAAAAATTACCTTAAGTTAGCTAATTTGAAAATTTTGAAAATCTATAAATAGAAATGGCACAAGAGCATTAACATACAACCAAAAAATTACTGTTGATAGATTCTATTTCTAACTATCCTACAATAAAAGTTACTGGCAAAAACCTAAATGTCCAAAAAAATAACTATCTCAAGTTAACTATGTTGAAAACTTTGAAAATTTGTAAACAGAAGTGGTATAAGAGCATTAACAAACAAGCAATGGATAATTAAATTGATACATTCTATTTTTAACTATTCTACAGCAAAAAGTTACTGACAAAAGCCTAAATGTCTAAAATATAATTATCTTAGGTTAACTATTTTAAAGTTTTAAAATTTCTAAATAAAAATGGTGTACAATCATTAACATCCAACCAACGAATTACTATTGATATATGCTATTTCTAACTATCCTACAATAAAAGCTTAGGTACTGGCAAAAGCTTGAATGTTCAAAAAAATTATCTTAACTTAACTATGTTGAAACTTAAAAAAAATTATAAATACAAATGGCGCAAGAACATTAACGTCCAAATAACAGATTACTATTCACACATTCTATTTCTAACTATTCTACAATAAAAGTTTACTAGCAAAAGTCTAAATGTCCAAAAAAAATATCTTAAGTTAACAATTGTCTTTAAAATTTTAAAAACTTATGTAAGGATAAAGGGATGAACCAATGATATGGAATTCACCTACCTTTAATGACTGCGATCTTGATTCTACGCTGGTCGATCAATGTAACGAAACTATTAATTGATTGCGGACTGTAGTAATGTTAATTAGCACACGAACCGATTGTACGGCACTAATTACTGCAAAGTAACCACGACAACATATTGCGTACATGTGACGCTTGCTACGACTTTCGAAGCACTGGTATTTCTGTCCTTTCTCACCATTTAGTCCCTTTTCTTGTAGGTAGGTAGTGGATAGAACCGGATTATAGGAAGGGGTTAAGTACTGTTAGGTTAAAGGATAAGCGACATTAATTAATATCTATAAGCTTAAGGTAAAACGTGTAAATAGGGTAAATAAGCCTAAACATACCGCCCACCAAAATAAGTGTGAAGCAACTTATTTTAAAAGTAAACGGCAACAAATACTTATACGTATACACTTACGAAAAATACTAAAACTAGTTTTACAAAGGAAGAGGATATAGTTTAACAAGTGGTCTTTTGAGAAAACCTTGCATTGTTTTCACACCTGCCACGCGGCTAATGTTGTCTGAACCAACATACAGTTTTTCTATGCGCCCTAATTTCCAATGTAAAGGTGCGACTTGATTGTCATGAATTAAGACTAACGTTCCAATTTTCGCCTCAGAAGTAGAGGTAAACCATTTTGCCTTCTGTTGCAAAGAATGCAGATATTCATTACGCCAACGCTTCCAAAATGATTGTTGGATGCGTTGAATAAGTTGCCAACGATCTAATTTTGATATTTCCAACTCAAGGAGAACTGGATCGGGTATGACAGAAACAGGCTCTATATTCAAAAATGGGACGGACTTAAAATGAAAAATCATTCGGATCTGAGCTCATGGGGCACAGAGGCCTTGAATTTAAAATGGCTTCAACCTGAATTAAAACCGTGTTTAATTCCCGTATGATAATATCTGGTCGCCAATCACTCTTTTAAATGTCTTGACAGACTTAATTCCAGCCTCCCACAACCCTCCAAAATGAGGAGCTGAGGAGGATTGAACACAATTCAATTCCTTCAGCATGCGCTGATTGAGTCATCAGTTGCGAGATTTCGTTCGATGCTCCAACAAAATTGGTACCGCAATCGGAATAGAGTTTTAGGCATTTACCCCGGCGGGCTATAAAGCGTCGTAACGCGGCTATAAAAGCATCCGCCGACAAACTTGACACAAGCTCTAAATGAAGAGCCTTTGTGCTGAAGCAAACAAATAAACAAATGTAAGCCTTTAGTGACCTTACACCTCGATTACGGCTCATGAGAATACAGAAAGGACCTCCAAAATCAACTCCGTGTGTAGGAAGGCCTTTACAGAGGTAAACTTTGATGCAGGCAAATCACCCATCGGAGGACAATAAGCAATTGGTTTCACTCTAAAACATCGAATACAAGATTTTAAACACTGACGTACGACTCTTTTTGCTGACAAAATTCAATAATTTTGGGTTAGTAAAAATTGTGTGGCTTTAAGACCAGGGTGTAAGTATGTTTTATGGCAGTCCAAGATGATTAATTCTGTTAATCTGTGAGTGCGAGGAAGTACCACTGAAAATTTTGTTTCATATGGTAATTCCGAGTTTCTGAGCCGACCGCCCACCCTCAACAAACCACGCGAGTCGATAAAAGAGGTAAGAGGTCGAAGATGTTTACTAATTACCTTACCACGTTTAATATTTTCTATATCCTGACCAAATGATTCTTGCTGAATTCTCTTAATCAATAATTCCATAGCGTGTTGCTGAGACACAGACACGTTATCCAAATTCTCACCAACTGCCTGTCTAGCAAATTGTAACTTACAAACAAACTGGTAAACATATGAAACAATTCTACATATTTTTTGTAGATTTGAAAATCTCTCTAGTAATGAATCTAAAAAATTATCTGTCACAACAACATTTAATACCAATGTACGTTTCTCCACATCTATTGGAGATGTATCGATTAACTTTGGCATGTGGGTAACCAGCCAATTTTCTTCCGGAAGTGACAACCATGGAGGGCCTGTCCACCATAACTGATGATTGACTAAATCTGATGCTAACATCCCTCTACAGGCGCAGTCTGCGGGGTTATCATGTGACCGAACATGGTTCCAAGATGCAGGAGGAACGCGATCCTGAATATGCGAAATCCGATTACTTATAAAAGTTTTCCAGTTATAAGATGACGATCGAATCCAACACAGAGCGACTGTAGAATCGGACCGAGCAACTATACGATCTAACGACAGACGAGTTTTATATGTATTTTGGACAAATGCCACTACATCAGACAATAACACAGCACCGCACAATTCGAGTCTTGGCAACGATATGCGCTTTGTGGGCGCAAGTCTAGATTTTGCACATACTAAGGCAACCTTTATATCACCCTGTATGTCAACAGTACGAAAGTAAATCACAGTAGCATACCCTGCCTCAGAAGCGTCACAGAACGCATGCAGCTGTAGATCTTGAACATCATCAGAAATAATCCACTGAGGAATTTTAAGGTCTGATAATTGCGACATTTGTTGCAAATAAATTTTCCACTTTGAACGTATGGTCAACGGGGGACTGTCATCCCATTCAAATCCTAAAATCCATAACGATTGTATTAAATGCTTGGCCAAAAATACTAAAGGCGCTAATAGCCCTAACGGATCAAAGATCCTTGCTACTTCGGACAACATATTTCTTTTAGTACATGGTCTGTCTATGATATTTGTATCATAGAAGAATTGATCAAGCGACGGTTGCCAACGCAAACCTAATACCTTTTGGGTAACATTGTTAGATTCCTCGAAGGAAACAGCTTGTTGATAACGATAAGATTCTGGTAAATCATCAATGATACTAGCAATGTTACTATTCCATTTTCTCAATGTAAAACCTCCAGCCTCACAAATCTGATTTAATTCAGAAACTAGACGTTTAGCTTCATCAGGTGAACTGCACCGGTAATCACATCATCGACATAAACATCCGACAACAAAACCTTGACAGCGTTTGGATATTTAGGTGCTTCAGCATTCGCAAGCTCCTTAATAACACGCATTGCCAAGAACGGTGATGAAGTAACTCCGTAGGTAACAGTATTCAATTGATACTCGACTATTGACTCTGATGACGTTGGTCTCCAAAGTATTTTTTGATAAGCCCGATGATTCGAGCAACAAAAATCTGCCTGTACATCTGTTTAATATCGGCAGTTAATACAATGGGATATAAACGAAAATCCAACAACAACGCAAAAATATCTTTCTGAAGCGGAGGTCCTGGCATCAAATGTTCATTCAATAAACCACCACTGGGACAAACCGCGGATGCGTCAAACACCACTCGAATTTGTGTAGTAGTGCTTTCCGGTTTCATAACCGCATGGTGCGGAATATAATATTCCGGAGATGGAATATTGCTACTCATTGAGGCATTTACTGGTGTCATATGCCCACTGTCGGAATAGTCTTGCATAAATTGTTTATACAAAGTGTATAATTCCTGATTCTTTTCCAAGCGACGTTCTAATAATAAAAACCGATTAAGTGCGACATCCCGAGACCCAACAAACAACGGTTCAGGACCACTAAACGGCAACGATACAACGAAACGACCTGTTTTGTCTCTCAAATAATTGCTACGAAAGTGTTTTTCACAAATTTCCTCTTGTGGGGATAACTTGTGTTGGAATGTCTGGAATGTTTTCCAGTTCCCAGAATCTAGTGATACTAGACTCTAAGGGTTCTACGACTGCACACAATGACGTGCCACTTGTCACTGGAGACACAAATTTGCCTGTCAGTAACCAACCAAATGAAGTGCAAATTGCAACTGGTTCATCAGGTGAACCCGAACGAGTTTCATTACCCAAAGTGCGGGCAAAAATATCTGCTCCCAACAACAAGTCTATATTACCTGGTTTATCAAAAGAGGGATCGGCTAAGTCTAAACCTTTTATATGTATCCAATTTTTCGAGGAGATTGGAGCCGTTGGTAACTTTCCACAAATTTCTGGCAATACAAATGCTTGAACTGAATATTCTGGCATTGTGTGTCCAACGGGTTTAATTTTACAAACTACCTTTCCGGTAATATGAGATGACGCTAACCCCAACCCTTCTACCTTTAATGCAACCTTTGATTTATTTAATCCAAGCCGTTGACGGCATTTTTCCGTTATAAAAGATTCCATACTTCCACAATCCAATAATGCTCTTACAATTTGCGCTTGCCCAAGTTCATTGCAAATAGAAACTTGAACTGTTGATAACAATGTAGAAGCACTTGACAATTTCGACGAGAACAATGTACTACAATTTGAAGTAGAGGCAACATTTGAAACATCTGCAGCAGCAGGTTTTGTTTCAACAACAGAAGCAGAATTTTCAAAATGAAGGAGGGTATTGTGACCCTTTTTGTGACATTTTTTACATACCGATTTTGAAGGGCATGTTGCAATTTTATGTGTATCTTGAAGACAATTGATACACAAATTTTTATCCTTTGCAGTATTATACCTTTCTTGAGGAACCTTATCCAAAAAAATTTGACAATGATAAATCTGATGATTACCATTGCAAACCAGACATTTTACCGCGTTTGAAGTTGTAAGTAATAAGGTTTTAACATATGACTTCGGATTAAAAGAAAAACGCTTTTCCTTAATGTTTGTATTCAATGTGTGTTTTGAACTTGACTTCGATGGTTCGGACGAAATCATACTACTAATTTCCAAAGCTTTACACTGTTTTTCAAGAAATGATTTCAATTGCTCGTATGTAGGTATTTCTTCATTATTTTCAACCTCAAATGCCTTTAAGAGGTCAGCATCAACCTTTTTGCTCCACAAATTAAACAATATTAAATTAAGTAAATCAATTTTATTTGACGTAAACCTGACAAATTCTCTGTAAAACAATTCAACAACTCCCTAAGTTCTGTATGTGATTTTGCTTTCACCTTAGGACAATTTTCAAGAGCTGACCAATATGTATTGACAATCAAACGACGTGAGTCATAGCGTTGTACTATAACGGAGTATGCAATTTCATAATTGTCATTATTTATTGGTAGATGACGAATTAAATTTCTGGAATCTACATCCAACGCTTCAGTAAGAAATAAAAACTTTTCGATTGGTAATAACTGTGTATTTAAATGAATGAGATTTTATACAAACTATGAAACGATTCCCAATGCTCTATGCGTCCAGAAAAGCTCCCAATTGCGACCTTTGGAAGTTTTAAATTACTGGTGATACCTATACCAGCGGTATCATACGACGATCTACTTGTAGAAAACGGTTTCGCTTCCTGCTTACTTTCAACCAAACTAACAAATTTTGCCCCAATAACTTTAATCGATATTAAAGTTTTATCCAATTCAATTCTGATTGCTGTAATCTGACTCAAACTGTCCGAATCATCCTCGTCTAACACACACCTTTTGTAGGATGCATCAAATTCTTCCTTTATCTCTACAGCTGACTGTACCATCATCGAAGCGATTGCTTGGTTTTCAAGATTATATTCCAACTTTGAAATACTTTCAAACAAATTTTCTATTCTATCCAAACACCCTTTTCCATCTACTATAAGACGGTCCATAAGCATCTGAGTCATTTCAAACAAAATAGCTATTCCCCTAAACCCGAGTACCCTTGTCAAAAAAATAACAAATCTTAAAGATGTAAACCCAAACTAATGATGAACATGTAACTACTCTACCAATTTTCAGAAACTAGCAATTATGTAGCTAATCCTGAGTGACACTTTAATTTAACGTTAAAATGAGACTTGTGTTGACCACAACCCTTAAGATACCTCGAGGAATAACGGTTCTTTAAGCTCTCACCAAAATAGATTAGTGCAGCTTCAGGTATACAATGCAAGTTCTTAGAACAGGGGTATCGCAATGATGTTTTTCCTATTTGTATACGCTTAATTTAAATTAACTGCCTTTTTTAATCCACAAATATTATGAAATAAGCCTAACTGCAATTACTATTAATGTGCAAAACTGACCTGATTACTCTAATTGTTTGATTAGATAATCAATTTTTATATGCAAATATTAATTAATGCGGTCGAAAGGAACCAAAATGTAAGGATAAAGGGATGAACCAATGATATGGAATTCACCTACCTTTAATGACTGCGATCTTGGTTCTACGCTGGTCGATCAATGTAACGAAACTATTAATTGATTGCGGACTGTAGTAATGTTAATTAGCACACGAACCGATTGTACGGCACTAATTACTGCAAAGTAACCACGACAACATATTGCGTACATGTGACGCTTGCTACAACTTTCGAAGCACTGGTATTTCTGTCCTTTCTCACCATTTAGTCCCTTTTCTTGTAGGTAGGTAGTGGATAGAACCGGATTATAGGAAGGGGTTAAGTACTGTTAGGTTAAAGGATAAGCGACATTAATTAATATCTATAAGCTTAAGGTAAAACGTGTAAATAGGGTAAATAAGCCTAAACAACTTATAAGTAGAAATAGTGCAAAAGCATTACCCCAACCAATTAATTACTATTGATACATTGTATTTCTAACATCCTACAATAAAAAATAACTGGCCAGAATCTAAATGTCTAAATAAATAATTATCTTAATTAACTATTTTTTAAAAAATTTATAAATAGAAATAACGCAAAAGCATTAATGGTGCAACTATTGCTACATTCTATTTTTAACTATTATACATTAAAACTTTACTGGCAAAAGCATAAATTTCCAAAAAGAAAATTTATCTTAAGTTAATCATTTTGAATATTTTGAAAATTTATAATTAGAAATAGTGCAAGGGCATTAACATACAACCAAAGGACTACTATTGATACATTCTGATTCTAACTATCCTACAATAAAAAGTATCTGGCAAAAAACCTAAATGTTCAAAAAAATAATTATCTTAAGTTAACTATTTTGAAAACTTTGAGAATTTATAAATAGAAATAGCGCGAGAGCATTAACGTACAATCAAAGGATTACTATTAATACGTTCTATTTATAACTACCCTATTATAAAAAGTTAGCCTAAATGTCCAAAAATGAAATAATTATCTTAAGCTTACTATTTTGAAAACTGGAAACAAATAGAAATGGCGCAAATGTAATAACGTACAACCAATAGATTACTATTGACACATTCTATTTCTAACTACTCATATAGCAATAAGTTACTAGCAGAAACCTAAATCCCCAAAACAATAATTATCTTAAGTTAACTATTTTGAAAACTTTGAAAATCTATAAATACAAATAACTAGTGCAAAAGCATTAATGTACAACAAAAGGATTACTATTACTACATTCTATTTCTAACTAACCTACAATAAAAAGTTAGTGACAAGAGCCTAAATGTCCAAAAACATAATTTTCCTAAGTTAACTATTTTGAAACCTTTGAAAATTTGTAAATAGAAATGGCGCCAGAGCATTAACGTACAACGAACAGCTTGCCATTTACACATTCTATAACTAACTATTCTACAATAAAAAGTTATTGCCAAAAGCCTAAACGTTCAAAAAAAATAAATATCTTATGTTGACTATTTTGAAAGTTTTGAGAATTTATAAACAGAAATAGCGCAAGAACGTTAACGTAGAACAGAAGAATTACTATTAATATCTACTACATCTAATAACCTTACAATTTAGGCTTTTGCCTGTGACTTTTTATTAGAGAATTGTTAGAAATAGAACATATCAATAATAATCATTTGGTTGTAGATTAATGCACTTGCACTATTCATATTTCTAAATTTTCAAACTTTTCAAAATGGTAAACCTTTTAATGTAGAATAGTTAGAAATAGAATGTATCAATGGTAGTAACCCTTTGGTTATACGTTAATGTTCTATTTACAAATTTTCAAAGTTTTCAAACTAGTTAACTTAAGATAATTATTTTTTTTTTACATTTAGGCTTTTGTCGATAACTTTTTATTATAGGATGGTTGGAAACAGAATGTATTAATAGCAATCCGCTGGTTGGATGTTAGTGCTCTTGCGCCATTTCTATTTACAACTTTTCAAAGCTTTCAAAATAGTTAACTTAAAATGATTATTTTCTTTTTTGACGTTTAGGCTTTTATCAGTAATGTTTTATCATGGGATAGTCAGTAGAGTTTTATTATAGGATAGATAGAAATAGAATGTATCAGTACTAATCTGTTTGTTGTATGTTATTGCTATTGTGCCATTTCTATTTAAGAATTCTCAAAATTTTCAAAACAGTAAACCTAAGATAATTATTTTTTTTACATTTAGGCTTTTGTCAGTAACTTTTTATTATAGGATAGTTAGAAATAGAATATATTAATAGTAATCCGCTGGTGGGATGTTAGTGCACTTGTGCCATTTCTATTTACAACTTTTCAAAACTTTCAAAATAGTTAACTTAAAATAATTATTTTCTTTTTTGACGTTTAGGTTTTTGCCAGTAACGTTTTATCATGAGATAGTTAGAAATACAATGTATCAGTAACAATTCGTTTTTTTGATGTGAATGCTCTTGCACAATTTCTATTTAAAAATTTTCAAAGTTTTCAAAATAGTTGACTTAAAATAATTATTTTCTTTTTTGACATTTAGGTTTTTGCCAGTAACGTTTCATCATAAGATAGTTAGAAATAAAATGTATCAGTACTAATCCGCTTGTTGTATGTTAATGCTCTTGTGTCATTTCTATTTACAAATTTTTTTTTAAATTTTTAAATCGGTTAACTTAATATAATTATTTTCTTTGACATTTAGGCTTTCGTCAGTAGAGTCTTATTATAGGATAGTTAGAAATAGAATGTATCAGTACTAATCTGTTTGTTGTATGTTATTGCTCTTGTGCCATTTCTATTTAAGAATTCTCAAAATTTTCAAAACAGTAAACCTAAGATAATTATTTTTTTTGACATTTAGGCTTTTTTCAGTAACTTTTTATTATAGGATAGTTAGAAATAGAATATATTAATAGTAATCCGCTGGTGGGATGTTAGTGCACTTGTGCCATTTCTATTTACAACTTTTCAAAACTTTCAAAATAGTTAACTTAAAATAATTATTTTCTTTTTTGACGTTTAGGTTTTTGCCAGTAACGTTTTATCATGAGATAGAAATACCATGTATCAGTAACAATCCGTTATTTTATGTTAATGCTCTTGCACCATTTCTATTTACAAATTTTCAAAGTTTTCAAAATAGTTAACTCAAAATAATTATTTTCTTTTTTGACATTTAGGCTTTTGCCAGTAACGTTTCATCATAGGATAGTTAGAAATAGAATGTATCAGTACTAATCCGCTTGTTGTATGTTAACGCTCTTGCGTCATTTCTATTTACAAATGATTTTAAAATTTTCAAATCGGTTAACTTATGATAATTATTTTTTTTGACATTTAGGCTTTCGTCAATAGAGTTTTATTATAGGATAGTTAGAAATAGAATGATTCAGTACTAATCTGTTTCTTGTATGTTATTGCTTTTGTGCCATTTCTATTTAAGAATTCTCAAAATTTTCAAAACAGTAAAACTAAGATAATTATTTTTTTTACATTTAGGCTTTTGTCAGTAACTTTTTATTATAGGATAGTTAGAAATAGAATATATTAATAGTAATCCGCTGGTGGGATGTTAGTGCACTTGTGCCATTTCTATTTACAAATTTTCAAAACTTTCAAAATAGTTAAATTAAAATAATTATTTTCTTTTTGACGTTTAGGTTTTTGCCAGTAACGTTTTATCATAGATTAGTTAGAAATAGAATGTATCAGTACTAATCTGTTTGTTGTATGTTATTGCTCTTGTGTCATTTCTATGTAAGAATTCTCAAAATTTTCAAAACAGTAAACCTAAGATATTTTTTTTTTTTTGACATTTAGGCTTTCGTCAATAGAGTTTTATTATAGGATAGTTAGAAATAGAATGATTCAGTACTAATCTGTTTCTTGTATGTTATTGCTCTTGTGCCATTTCTATTTAAGAATCCTCAAAATTTTCAAAACAGTAAAACTAAGATAATTATTTTTTTTACATTTAGGCTTTTGTCAGTAACTTTTTATTATAGGATAGTTAGAAATAGAATATATTAATAGTAATCCGCTGGTGGGATGTTAGTGCACTTGTGCCATTTCTATTTACAAATTTTCAAAACTTTCAAAATAGTTAAATTAAAATATTTATTTTCTTTTTTGACGTTTAGGTTTTTGCCAGTAACGTTTTATCATGAGATAGCTAGAAATACAATGTATCAGTAACAGACCGTTTTTTTGATGTTAATGCTCTTGCACCATTTCTATTTATAAATTTTCAAAGTTTTCAAAATAGTTGACTTAAAATAATTATTTTCTTTTTTGACATTTAGGCTTTTGCCAGTAACGTTTTATCATGAGATAGTTGGAAATAGAATGTATCAGTATTAATCCGCTTGTTGTATGTTAATGCTCTTGCGTCATTTCTATTTACAAATTTTCAAAATTTTCAGATCGATTAACTTAAGATAATTATTTTTTTGACATTTAGGCTTTTGTCAGTAATTTTTTATTATAGGATAGTTAGAAATAGAATATATTAATAGTAATCCGCTGGTGGAATGTTAGTGCACTTGTGCCATTTCTATTTACAACTTTTCAAAACTTTCAAAATAGTTAAATTAAAATAATTATTTTCTTTTTTGACGTTTAGGTTTTTGCTAGTAACGTTTTATCATGAGATAGTTAGAAATACAATGTATCAGTAACAATCCGTTTTTTTGATGTTAATGCTCTTGCACCATTTCTATTTATAAATTTTCAAAGTTTTCAAAATAGTTGACTTAAAATAATTATTTTCTTTTTTGACATTTAGGCTTTTGCCAGTAACGTTTTATCATGAGATAGTTAGAAATAGAATGTATCAGTATTAATCCGCTTGTTGTATGTTAATGCTCTTGCGTCATTTCTATTCACAAATTTTCCAAATTTTCAAATCAGTTAACTTATGATAATTATTTTTTTTGACATTTAGGCTTTCGTCAGTAGAGTTTTATTATAGGATAGTTAAAAATAGAATGTATCAGTACTAATCTGTTTGTTGTATGTTATTGCTCTTGTGCCATTTCTATTTAAGAATTCTCGAAATTTTCAAAATAGTAAACCTAAGATAATTATTTTTTTTGACATTTAGGCTTTTGTCAGTAGAGTTATAGGATAGTTAGAAATAGAATGTATCAGTACTAATCTGTTTGTTGTATGTTATTGCTCTTGTGCCATTTCTATCTAAGAATTCTCAAAATTTTCAAAACAGTAAACCTAAGATAATTATTTTTTTGACATTTAGGCTTTTGTCAGTAACTTTTTATTACAGGATAGTTAGAAATAGAATATATTAATAGTAATCCGCTGGTGGGATGTTAATGCTCTTGCACCATTTCTATTTACAAATTTTCAAAGTTTTCAAAATAGTTGACCTAAAATAATTATTTTCTGTTTTGACATTAAGGCTTTTGCCAGTAACGTTCCATCATAGATTAGTTAGAAATAGAATGTATCAGTGCTAATCTGTTTGTTGTATGTTATTGCTCTTGTGCCATTTCTATGTAAGAATTCTCAAAATTTCAAAACAGTAAACCTAAGACAATTATTTTTTTACATTCAGGCTTTTGTCAGTAACTTTTTATTATAGGATAGTTAGAAATAGAATATATTAATAGTAATCCGCTGGTGGGATGTTAGTGCACTTGTGCCATTTCTATTTACAACTTTTCAAAACTTTCAAAATAGTTAACTTAAAATAATTATTTTCTTTTTTGACGTTTAGGTTTTTGCCAGTAACGTTTTATCATGAGATAATTAGAAATACAATGTATCAGTAACAATCCGTTTTTTTGATGTTAATGCTCTTGCACCATTTCTATTTACAAATTTTCAAAGTTTTCAAAATAGTTGACTTAAAATAATTATTTTCTTTTTTGACGCTTAGGTTTTTGCCAGTAACGTTTTATCATGAGATAATTAGAAATACAACGTATCAGTGACAACCCGTTTTTTTGATGTTAATGCTCTTGCACCATTTCTATTTACAAATTTTCAAAGTTTTCAAAATAGTTGACTTAAAATAATTATTTTCTTTTTTGACATTAAGGGTTTTGCCAGTAACGTTTCATCATAGGATAGTTAGAAATAAAATGTATCAGTACTAATCCGCTTGTTGTATGTTAATGCTCTTGCGTCATTTCTATTTACAAATTTTTTTTAAAATTTTCGAATCGGTTAACTTATGATAATTATGTTTTTTGACATTTAGGCTTTCGTCAGTCGAGTTTTATTATAGGATAGTTAGAAATAGAATGTATCAGTACTAATCTGTTTGTTGCATGTTATTGCTCTTGTGCCATTTCTATTTAAGAATTCTCAAAATTTTCAAAACAGTAAACCTAAAATAATTATTTTTTTTGACATTTATGCTTTTTCGGTAGAGTTATAGGATAGTTAGAAATAGAATGTATCAGTACTAATCTGTTTGTTGTATGTTATTGCTCTTGTGCCATTTCTATTTAAGAATTCTCAAAATTTTCAAAACAGTAAACCTAAGATAATTATTTTTTTGACATTTAGGCTTTTGTCAGTAACTTTTTATTATAGGATAGTTAGAAATAGAATATATTAATAGTAATCCGCTGGTGGGATGTTAGTGCACTTGTGCCATTTCTATTTACAACTTTTCAAAACTTTCAAAATAGTTAAATTAAAATAATTATTTTCTTTTTTGACGTTTAGGTTTTTGCCAGTAACGTTTTATCATGAGATAGTTAGAAATAGAATGTATCAGTATTAATCCGCTTGTTGTATGTTAATGCTCTTGTGTCATTTCTATTTACAATTTTCAAAATTTTCAAATCGATTAACTTAAGATAATTAGTTTTTTTTGACATTTAGGCTTTCGTCAGTAGAGTTTTATTATAGGATAGTTAAAAATAAAATGTATCAGTACTAATCTGTTTGTTGTATGTTATTGCTCTTGTGCCATTTCTATTTAAGAATTCTCAAAATTTTCAAAACAGTAAACCTAAGATAATTATTTTTTTTGACATTTAGGCTTTTGTCAGTAGACTTATAGGATAGTTAGAAATAGAATGTATCAGTACTAATCTGTTTGTTGTATGTTATTGCTCTTGTGTCATTTCTATTTAAGAATTCTAAAAATTTTCAAAACAGTAAACCTAAGATAATTATTTTTTTGACATTTAGGCTTTTGTCAGTAACTTTTTATTATAGGATAGTTAGAAATAGAATATATTAATAGTAATCCGCTGGTGGGATGTTAGTGCACTTGTGCCATTTCTATTTACAACTTTTCAAAACTTTCAAAATAGTTAACTTAAAATAATTATTTTCTTTTTTGACGTTTAGGTTTTTGCCAGTAACGTTTTATCCTGAGATAATTAGAAATACAATGTATCAGTAACTATCCGTTTTTTTGATGTTAATGCTCTTGCACCATTTCTATTTACAAATTTTCAAAGTTTTCACAATAGTTGACTTAAAATAATTATTTTCTTTTTTGACATTTAGGCTTTTGCCAGTAACGTTTCATCATAGGATAGTTAGAAATAGAATGTATCAGTACTAATCTGTTTGTTGTATGTTATTGCTCTTGTGCCATTTCTATTTAAGAATTCTCAAAATTTTCAAAACAGTAAACCTAAGATAATTATTTTTTTGACATTTAGGCTTTTGTCAGTAACTTTTTATTATAGGATAGTTAGAAATAGAATATATTAATAGTAATCCGCTGGTGGGATGTTAGTGCACTTGTGCCATTTCTATTTACAGCTTTTCAAAACTTTCAAAATAGTTAACTTAAAATAATTATTTTCTGTTTTGACGTTTAGGTTTTTGCCAGTAACGTTTTATCTTGAGATAATTAGAAATACAATGTATCAGTAACAATCCGTTTTTTTGATGTTAATACTCTTGCACCATTTCTATTTACAAATTTTCAAAGTTTTCACAATAGTTGACTTAACATAATTATTTTCTTTTTTGACATTTAGGCTTTTGCCAGTAACGTTTCATCATAGGATAGTTAGAAATAGAATGTATCAGTACTAATCTGTTTGTTGTATGTATTGCTCTTGTGCCATTTCTATTTAAGAATTCTCAAAATTTTCAAAACAGTAAACCTAAGATAATTATTTTTTTTGACATTTAGGCTTTTGTCAGTAGAGTTATAGGATAGTTAGAAATAGAATATATCAGTACTAATCTGTTTGTTGCATGTTATTGCTCTTGTGCCATTTCTATTTAAGAATTCTCAAAATTTTCAAAACAGTAAACCTAAGATAATTATTTTTTTTGACATTTAGGCTTTTGTCAGTAGAGTTATAAAATAGTTAGAAATAGAATGTATCAGTACTAATCTGTTTGTTGTATGTTATTGCTCTTGTGTCATTTCTATTTAAGAATTCTAAAAATTTTCAAAACAGTAAACCTAAGATAATTATTTTTTTGACATTTAGGCTTTTGTCAGTAACTTTTTATTATAGGATAGTTAGAAATAGAATATATTAATAGTAATCCGCTGGTGGGATGTTAGTGCACTTGTGCCATTTATATTTACAACTTTTCAAAACTTTCAAAATAGTTAACTTAAAATAATTATTTTTTTTTGACGCTTTAGGTTTTTGCCAGTAACGTTTTATCATGAGATATTAGAAATAAATGTATCAGTAAAATCCGTTTTGATGTTAATGCTTTGCATTTCTATTTACAATTTTCAAATTTTCAAAAAGTTAACTTAAATAATTATTTTTTGACATTTAGGTTTGCAGTAATTTTATTATAGGATAGTTAAAATAAAATGTATCAGTACTAATCTGTTTGTTGTATGTTATTGCTCTTGTGCCATTTCTATTTAAGAATTCTCAAAATTTTCAAAACAGTAAACCTAAGATAATTATTTTTTTGACATTTAGGCTTTTGTCCAGTAGACTTATAGGATAGTTAGAAATAGAATGTATCAGTACTAATCTGTTTGTTGATGTTATTGCTCTTGTGTCATTTCTATTTAAGAATTTAAAATTTTCAAAACAGTAAACCTAAGATAATTATTTTTTGACATTTAGGCTTTTGTCAGTAACTTTTATTATAGGATAGTTAAAATAAATTATTATATAATCGTTGGTGGATGTTATGCCTTGTGCCATTTCTATTTAAATTTTCAAAATTTCAAAAAGTTAACTTAAAATAATTATTTTTTTTGACATTTAGGTTTTTGCCAGTAACGTTTATCTGGATAATTAGAAATACAATGTATCAGTAACTATCCGTTTTTTGATGTTATTGCTCTTGCATTTCTATTTACAAATTTTCAAATTTTCAAAAGTTACTTAAATAATTATTTTTTGACATTTAGGCTTTTGCCAGTAACTTTCATAGGATAGTTAGAAATAGAATGTATCAGTACTAATCTGTTTGTTGTATGTTATTGCTCTTGTGCCATTTCTATTTAAGAATTCTCAAAATTTTCAAAACAGTAAACCTAAGATAATTATTTTTTGACATTTAGGCTTTTGTCAGTAACTTTTATTATAGGATAGTTAGAAATAAATTATATAGTAATCCGTTTTTGGGATGTTAATGCACTTGTGCCCATTTCTATTTACAGCTTTTCAAAACTTTCAAAATAGTTAACTTAAAATAATTATTTTCTTTTTGACTTTAGGTTTTGCCAGTAACGTTTTATCTTGAGATAATTAGAAATACAATGTATCAGTACTAATCTGTTTTTTGATGTTAATCTCTTGCCATTTCTATTTAAAATTTTCAAATTTTCAAAAGTTACTTAAATAATTATTTTTTTTTGACATTTAGGCTTTTGCAGTAACTTTCATATAGGATAGTTAGAAATAGAATGTATCAGTACTAATCTGTTTGTTGTATGTATTGCTCTTGTGCCATTTCTATTTAAGAATTCTCAAAATTTTCAAAACAGTAAACCTAAGATAATTATTTTTTTTGACATTTAGGTTTTGTCAGTAGAGTTATAGGATATTAGAAATAGAATATATCAGTACTAATCTGTTTGTTGATGTTATTGCTCTTGTGCCATTTCTATTTAAAATTCTCAAAATTTTCAAAACAGTAAACCTAAGATAATTATTTTTTTTGACATTTAGGCTTTTGTCAGTAGAGTTATAAAATAGTTAGAAATAGAATGTATCAGTACTAATCTGTTTGTTGTATGTTATTGCTCTTGTGTCATTTCTATTTAAGAATTCTAAAAATTTTCAAAACAGTAAACCTAAGATAATTATTTTTTTGACATTTAGGCTTTTGTCAGTAACTTTTTATTATAGGATAGTTAGAAATAGAATATATTAATAGTAATCCGCTGGTGGGATGTTAGTGCACTTGTGCCATTTATATTTACAACTTTTCAAAACTTTCAAAATAGTTAACTTAAAATAATTATTTTTTTTTTTGACGTTTAGGTTTTTGCCAGTAACGTTTTATCATGAGATAATTAGAAATACAATGTATCAGTAACAATCCGTTTTTTTGATGTTAATGCTATTGCACCATTTCTATTTACAAATTTTCAAAGTTTTCAAAATAGTTGACTTAAAATAATTATTTTCTTTTTTGACATTTAGGCTTTTGCCAGTAACGTTTCATCATAGGATAGTTAGAAATAGAATGTATCAGTACTAATCCGCTTGTTGTATGTTAATGCTCTTGCGTCATTTCTATTTACAAATTATTTTTTAAATTTTCAAATCGGTTAACTTATGATAATTATGTTTTTTGACATTTAGACTTTCGTCAGTCAAGTTTTATTATAGGATAGTTAGAAATAAAATGTATCAGTACTAATCTGTTTGTTGTATGTTATTGTTCTTGTGCCATTCCTATTTAAGAATTCTCAAAATTTTCAAAACAGTAAACCTAAGATAATTATTTTTTTTGACATTTAGGCTTTTGTCTGTAGAGTTATAGGATAGTTAGAAATAGAATGTATCAGTACTAATCTGTTTGTTGTATGTTATTGCTCTTGTGCCATTTCTATTTAAGAATTCTCAAAATTTTCAAAACAGTAAACCTAAGATAATTATTTTTTTGACATTTAGGCTTTTGTCAGTAACTTTTTATTATAGGATAGTTAGAAATAGAATATATTAATAGTAATCCGCTGGTGGGATGTTAGTGCACTTGTGCCATTTCTATTTACAACTTTTCAAAACTTTCAAAATAGTTAACTTAAAATAATTATTTTCTTTTTTGACGTTTATGTTTTTGCCAGTCACGTTTTATCATGAGATAGTTAGAAATACAATGTATCAGTAACAATCCGTTTTTTTTTATGTTAATGCTCTTGCATCATTTCTATTTATAAATTTTCAAAGTTTTCAAAATAGTTGACTTAAAATAATTATTTTCTTTTTTGACATTTAGGCTTTTGCCAGTAACGTTTTATCATGAGATAGTTAGAAATAGAATGTATCAGTATTAAACCGCTTGTTGTATGTTAATGCTCTTGTGTCATTTCTATTTACAAATTTTCAAATCGATTAACTTAAGATAATTATTTTTTTTAGACATTTAGGCTTTCGTCAGTAGAGTTTTATTATAGGATAGTTAAAAATAGAATGTATCAGTACTAATCTGTTTGTTGTATGTTATTGCTCTTGTGCCATTTCTATTTAAGAATTCTGAAAATTTTCAAAACAGTAAACCTAAGATAATTATTTTTTTTGACATTTAGGCTTTTGTCAGTAGAGTTATAGGATAGTTAGAAATAGAATGTATCAGTACTAATCCGCTTGTTGTATGTTAATGCTCTTGCGTCATTTCTATTTACAAATTTTTTTTTAAATTTTCAAATCGGTTAACTTATGATAATTATTTTTTTTGACATTTAGGCTTTTGTCAGTAGAGTTATAGGATAGTTAGAAATAGAATGTATCAGTACTAATCTGTTTGTTGTATGTTATTGCTCTTGTGCCATTTCTATTTAAGAATTCTCAAAATTTTCAAAACAGTAAACCTAAGATAATTATTTTTTGACATTTAGGCTTTTGTCAGTAA
The DNA here is from genome assembly GCA_036346225.1 of Platerodrilus igneus. NCBI lineage: Eukaryota > Metazoa > Arthropoda > Insecta > Coleoptera > Lycidae > Platerodrilus > Platerodrilus igneus. The sequence goes on along the minus strand of JARFIW010001001.1, from coordinate 827,046 downwards.
CTTTTTATTATAGGATAGTTAGAAGTAGAATATATTAATAGTAATCCGCTGGTGGGATGTTAGTGCACTTGTGCCATTTCTATTTACAACTTTTCGATATTTTCAAAATAGTTAACTTAAAATAATTATTTTCTTTTTTGACATTTAGGCTTTTGCCAGTAACGTTTCATCATAGGATAGTTAAAAATAGAATGTATCAGTACTAATCTGTTTGTTGTATGTTATTGCTCTTGTGCCATTTCTATTTAAGAATTCTCAAAATTTTCAAAACAGTAAACCTAAGATAATTATTTTTTGACATTTAGGCTTTTGTCAGTAACTTTTTATTATAGGATAGTTAGAAGTAGAATATATTAATAGTAATCCGCTGGTGGGATGTTAGTGCACTTGTGCCATTTCTATTTACAAATTTTCAAAGTCTTTAAATTAATTGACTTAAAATAATTATTTACTTTTTTGACATTTACGCTTTTGCCAGTAACGTTTTATCATAGGATAGTTCGAAATACAATGTATCAGTAACAATTCATATTTTTGACGTTAATTCTCTTGCGCCATTTCTTTTTACAAATTTTCAAACTTTTCAAAATAGTTGACTTAAACTAATTATTTTCTTTTTTGACATTTAGGCTTTTGCCAGCAACTTTTTATTATAGGATAATTAGAAATAGAATGTATCAGTACTAATCAGTTTGTTGTATGTTAATGTTCTTGTGCCATTCCTATTTACAAATTCTCAAAATTTTTAAAACAGTTAAGCTAATTATTTTTTGACATTTAAGCTTTGTCAGGATATTTTCATTATCGGACAGTTAGAAATAGAATGTATCAGTATTAATACATTTGCTGCACTTTAATGTTCTTGCGTCATTTCTATCTAAAAATTTTTAAAGTTTTCACGATAGCTTAAAATAATAATTTTTGTTTTGCACATTTAGGCTTTGGCCATTAACTTTTTGTTGTAGAATAGTTGGAACTAGAATATACTAATAGTAATCTGTTGCTATGACGTTAATGCTCTTGCACCATTTCTATTTAGAAATTTTCAAAGTTGTCAAAATAGTTAACTTAAAATAATTATTTTTTTTACATTTAGGTTTTTGCCAGTAACTTTTTATGTAGGATAGTTAGAAATAGAATGTATCTGCAGGCTATTGTGACAAAGTATTTTTATGGGTTGGAAGTGGATTTATAATTGTTTAATAGCGTACAACCTTATAATTTCAAAAATTACTTGTATTGCTATGTTCTGTATCCCTTTTAATAATTAAGATGTCGAATTCACTTATTACTCGTTTGGAAGGTATATATGAGCGTTAGTCAAATTGTGAGTTTCAAATTGTTTATGATTTGCCACTGGGTATTCGGGTCAATTCGTAAATTGGCACCTAACTTTAAACAGCTAACTTCACAAAGGTTTACAAGTATTTATAGAAGTCTTATATTTTGTATAAAAAGCTTAATTTATTGTTCATACATACCCAGTTTTAATCAACCACTAATTAGTAATACACACCTCCAATAGAATGCATGGGTGAGCCATCTGGATTGGTTATCATATGAGATCCCATTTGTCCTCCCATTATGCCATTAACTCTAGGACCACTCATCATTATCGAGTTATTTAACATTGTGGGTCCTTGGTGCGTATTTGGACTATGCATTAAAGGTGGACCAACCATTTGCATTTGATTACCTAAATATTAAACATAGAACAACCTTTGCGATCATATTTCCATATACCTATTGGCCGACACATATTCATCGAATGCATGCCCATTCCCACATTTTGTTGCATTCCCATTCCAACAGCATTTCTAACTGAAGTTAATGAATTTGGACAATCGTCAAAGGGATTCGATGCTACAATTGTATCGCCATAACCAGAAAGTGGAGGAGGCAATAAATCTTGAACACTTGGAGGGGTTTGTATTGGTGTTTGTACATTTTTTCTTCGTTTCTTTGGATTAGGCACATTACCAGAAAGCTCTGTATTTAAATTAGGAATATTGAGCCGAAAGGGTGACAAATGACTCATTTCGTTTTCTATATATAAAATGTACTAAAAGTAATTGAGTATCTACTAATTATTAAGTTCAGAACTTAAACAGACCTTAAAAAATTTGAAATAAAGTAAATGCTAGGAACCATATTGGCGTTTTAAGGAAAAATATATGAATATCATGTCAGTGGAGTTCCAAAGTATTCCATTAAAATTTTTGTATATTTAGGTTTTCATTTTCTTTCTACGCCAATAACCACCATTATAATTCTGCAACGTGTCGACAGAAGCATATTGCTGCTATATTTGCAGTAAACTGACATTGCAACTATAAGCTAATGAAACACGAGTACAACCAGGTGATCATTATCACAACCCTCAAAGAATGTCTACTAAAAATAGCATTGCAGGGTAATATCTAAAATTGTAATTATGCAGCGCGCCATCTTCGCGTACTGGAAGCTCACTATTTTCAATTACACTATATTATTTGTTATCCAATAAAATTAATCATAGGCGTGTCCTAACGAAATGATTCTAAAATACCCGCATAATTCTTATTAAATTTATATTAATTATAATATTCCCTGTTGAAAGTTAAATTATATTGACCCATGCCACATATCTATACAAACAGCAATATAATCTTGTGGTGTATGATTGTGAGATGTGTGGCAATCGTTTATATGTGTTATTAAATTAATTGCTACTACAACATCTACAATCATTCGCTACTACAGTTTGTGTGTAATTTCTAAACATCTATAGCAATTTATAGTCGTCCACTCTAAAGTGCTTCAGAATGCTTTATTGTTTAAAAATACTATGTGTAGGTTATATTGTTGCTCCATATTATTTTAGTTAAGTAAATTAAAGTCAGAAACATGCTTTTACGTTTTTCCATAACCTTCAAAACTAATAAATTAATCCAAACCGTCTGATTTAATTTGGCGGTTGAGGACAAACACAAATAAATACATATTCACTCTTTTGTAAATATTTGCTTAAAAGTATTTTATTGTGTTTTTAATAAAATAGTGGTGCTTATATAATTTTCCGACGTTCTGCAGTCTTGAAACTCTTTGTAAATTCCTTTTTATTGCACATCATTCGAGTATTAGCGTGGACTTAAGTGATATAGTGTGGTAATGAAAATAGTTAAGAAGGTTTAAGATATTCCTTCAAAAGTGCTTTATATGTCATTTATTTAGACTCCGAAGACCGTATGCATTGTATAAAAGTAGCCGAGCTTAACTCGTAAGCTGTTTAATTTTGAATATTTACTATTATTATTAGAGCAACATTTGATTTGTGACAAGTGTATTAATGTGCTCTTCACAGTATTACAAATTTCATTGATAATTAGTGCTATTTGTATATTAATTTTGATATCCTCTTAAAGCTTGTTACACTGACTTTCAGATGAAAATACCTTTTATAAACAAAGTGCATCATATCTATGAAATTATTCGATTTATAATTGCAAAGATTGCAGTAATTGGAAAAAACATAAGCATATGTAATTAGAAGATGAACAATTATAGTTAAAAGCAGCATTTGCAGTGTTATCTACATAGCGTTGGTCTTAGTAATTATAAACATAACAACATACTATTTTTATGTTTATCTCTATTTTTACAATTGAATTAAGCTGAATAACTATACAGGGTGACTAAAATGTCACACTGTACTTCATGCAACAACAAGGGCAAATTATTTCAGTAAGGCTTATTTATCAGAGGTAGATAATAAACTTGATGTCGATTTAGAGTTTGGAGGGTCTACTGCAGGCCAAATTTCAAGAGACATTAAATAACATAAATGCTTTATTTAAAACATTTAAAACTGAATTTATCAATGTGCCAACAAAATATGTTTCTACAACTCAGGTAACTACTTTGACTGATAAACCAAATACATCTTATGCATCCATGGCAAAATCTGAACCTGTCCTAGTGGTAAAACCTATGCATAACCAACTAAGCAAAGAAACCAGAAGCGAAATCAAGGATACTATAAATCCAGCCTCCATTGACGTGAATATTTGTGAGATTCGTAACTCATCTCAAGGTGGTATAATTATTGCGTGTCATAACAAAACAGAACAAAACTTACTTCAAAAAAAGATGGTTGGTAAACTCGGTAACAGATATAAGATAGTAGCCCCAAACTTAAAGAAACCCAAAATCAGAATAGTAAACATTAACGATAATGTCGTTTGTGATACAGACATAAACAACATTAGTGCAAAAATTATTCAGCAAAATAAATTGAAAAATGATCTCAACAATTTCCATTTAAAAGTGCTTAAAATTATGAAAAATGAGAAACAGGCAACAGTGTAGTAATAGTTGAAGCTGATTCAGATACCCGCAAAGCACTGATTCAAATGGGAACAACAGCAATTGGATAGTCCATAGGCAGTGTGCACAACCATATACATGTTACACAGTGCTTTACTGTATTAAGTTTGGTCACATAGCTCAAGTTTGTAAGTTTGAAACCATATGCTCCTTGTGTTCTGGTACACATAGGTATGTAAATTGTACTGCTGACTTCAAACGATGTTCAAACTGCACAGCTGCTAAAGCTAAATTAAATATTGAGATCAATAATGCTCATACAGCAATTGATAAAGAATGCCCCTGCTGCCTTCAATGTTTAAAGAAAGAACTCGCTTAAATTGAATACCAAGATGCATCATAGCAATCACAAACTTTTACTCAGGGCAACACTTGTTCAAAACAAATCAGTAATGATTTGGTAGTTGGTTCCTTACGGACTTTTCTTGTAAATATCAAATCATTGAATTCGTGTTTTGACGATTTTTTAGCCTACATAATTAACCATTAACGAGGTTGATCAGTGATTTTCCCTCAACCCTTGTACAGATACCAGGCTACAGCATTATTCGGGTAGATAGAAAATCCAGAGGTGGCGTTGTGTGCTTGTATATTAACCATGTCCTGCTTCATAAGCAAATCAGTATTGACTTTATTAAACGTTCTTCGCTCAAAGAACTTTGGATTACATTTAAAATTAAAGAAAGGACTACCGCTATAGGTATTGCTTATAAGTCACCAACTACTAGCACTTCCTGTCTGCAGGAAATGGAGTTGGTCTTAGCCAATGTTCACATGAAATATGACAACCTAATTTTAATGGGGGATGTTAATATAGACTTTCTGCACTATAACACTAATCGAACAAAGCTGATATTTATATTTAATACATTCAATCTTATACTTCAAGTTACCGATGCAGCACAAATAACATCTACTTTATCGGCCCTAATTGACATTGTATGTACTACCCCTGGACTTAAAGTCAACATGTGTGGAACTGTAGACCTACTTAACTTTACAGATCACCAAGGGATCATATGCGATTTTGACTTAGTGGTCCCTAAGCATCAACCATTAACTTTAAACAGTAAAGATTACTCCTGTTTTGATAATGATGAATTCGCCTATGATGCAAGAAACATTCAATGAAATATGATACAGGGCTTACCTGACTTAGATAGCAAAGTAAAATACCTTAATGAGGCTGTTAGGTTTCTGTTTGATCTCCATGCACCTGCCATAACAAAAGTAAGAAGAAAAAAAGCATTGCCCTATATGACTTTTACTAGTAAACAAATACTCAAACATAAAAATGCTGCACTTAAAAAATATTGAGTAACTAGTGATAAGACAAATTCCAATATTATAAAGATTTAAGGAATTATGCTACATTTGCTATCAGAAGTGAAAAGAAAGCATACTTAGACTACCAATGTCTTCGATAGTTGTCAAATCCATACCAAAAATAAGTCTCAATATCTCACATGAGATTAAAGGTGTCGATTAGTTAAATAATTTATTTATAACATCTATCCCTAGAAGACAAGTGCCTGCAATTGAAATCAATAAATTTCTAACAAACAGTTATTAATCTGAAACCTGCCTTGCTAGCTTAGCTTTCAGCCAGTTACAACAGACCTAGTATGGACATCTATTAAAAGACTCAAATCTAATACAGAGGGTAAAGATGGAATTGGCAGGAAGATGCTATTGTTAATATAGCATCGATGTGATTACACACACCATTAACTTCTCACTTTAACATGGCTCCTTTCCTACTATATGGAAGGAATCGCTAGTTACACCTATTCCGAAAATACCACTAGCAACTGCCTTTGCAGACCTTCGTCCAAAAAGTATACTATTTGTTATAAGTTATAGAGCATTTGGAATATATTCAAATAACTCAGCATATCGCTAATCATAATATACTACCTGTACATCAGTCAGGTTTTCGTAAAGGCTATAGTACTGTTACAGCATTGGTCAAAGTCTTATCTGATCTTAGTAGTTCAATAGATACAGCACAAATTACATACCTGGTATTACTTGACTATACTAAAGCTTTCGATGTAATTAACCATACACTCTTAGAAGCAAAGCTAACTCACTATGGAATTCAAGGTATTGTTCTGCAATGGCTCACAAGTTATTTAAAAGGAAGGACACAGTCAGTCAAAATTAACAACCAAATATCCATGCCCTTTGCTGTTGTTCAAGTAGTTCCACAAGGTAGCATCCTAGACCCACTATTGTTTGCAATCTTCACAGCAGATCTACATCAACAGTTATCATCCACTTGCAAATATCATATGTATGCCGACGATGTTCTATATACTTCAACAGACATTTACAATATTAACAATGCTATCAATCAGTTAAACAATGATCTTGCCGCAGTCAGTTCGTGTGTAGCCAATAACGGTTTGGTACTTAATGCAAATAAGACTGTAGATATTTGTGTTGGTTCCAAAACTTACTGCACCAAGGCTGAAATGAGACGTACTGTTGACCTACATATTGAAAATTTAATAATACCTATTTATGATAATGTTAAGTACCTGGGAGTAACTATAGATTCTCAACTTAGCTATGAACAACACTGTAGCGGGCTACTACTACCGAGTTTCACTAATTTAAAACAAATAATAACAAAGGTCTTTATTACTCACTGTTCACAAGTCTAATTAACAGTATATGCCTTATTTAGAGATGTTTTCAGTCCAATTAACAATGAAACACTATCACACTAATGAATTTACAAGCACTAATATCTTCTTAAACTAGTTCCTTAACTATAAGTCTTATTAGCAACACTAAATACTACTATAATTTATTTATTACACTTTTGTCTATTTATGTATTCTACAAGCTGCATGTACGTTAGACACGTTCACATCATATAACATTTATGTTTACTCTTGGACTTACAAACGTTCAATTATTTAACTTTACAAGATATAATTTATATTCGACATTCTGATATAGACTAAACTCTGTACTTCCTCATCGGTCTTATTTATACCCTGAATTAAAAAAGATGATTCATCCTCCAGTAATTGCTAGAAGTTTCTTGGTCCGTGGAGGATATACAGTTCCAATTGTAAACGCAGTTTTTTCTTTATCGTTTGGCTCCAAGCCTACCTGCCAGTATAGAGTATCCAAGGTGTCATAAATTCTGGGCAAGGGATAGCTGTATTTCTTTGTCACATTGTTAAACCGCCGGTAGTCCACACAAAACCTTGTCGACCTGTCCTTTTTCTTAACAAGCACTACCGGGGATGCCTATGGACTATTCGAAAGTTCAATCATTCCCTGTTCTTCCATATCGGTGATAATTTGCTCGGCATCCTTACGTTTTGCCAAAGGAAGTCGCCTAGAATGTTGTCTTATCGGTTGGTCGCCGTTTAATTCCTGACACAAAGGTATCAACATATCCAGCAATTTCTGTGGCCAACCGTTGGCTGGTTTATCTTTCGTGTCGTCCAAACAATGTTTAATATGACATACTGGAATGCAACTTCCCACAATCATGTCTTTCTTCAGGGTTGCCGTATGCGGATTAATGTTCAGCACCCTTACTGGTATCATATTTTGAAACGTCACCAGCGTTCTTCCAATCAGTAATCCCTCCTGACCCATTCCCGATTCAGTTGCTTCAATCATGCATATTTGTCCTTCCCGGAGCGTACCATCCGGCCGTCCCATTACTATCATTTCCGCCTTCTCGGGTATTTTCATATCACAAATCATTCGAACTTGCATCGTCTGGTTACTCGTCCCTTGAAATGAAATCTCATCATCATCTATCCGTAGCACATTTTCTTTCATGTTCACATGAAACCCATATTCTCTCATGAGATCCATTCTCAAGATCACTTCTTCTGTAATTCCAGCTACCAACACCCGATGATTAATTAGTTTGTTTCCAATTCTCAACGTTACGGCAGTCTCTCCGTGAGTAGAAATTTTCTCACCACTTGCCGTTCGAAGACATACCGACACAGGTAGCACTTTTCCACGACCAACCAAATCTAGTCTCACAATAGTCCTTGTCGCTCCTGTATCCACGAGTAATCGGATAACCCTACCATTAATTCTACAATTGATATAAATGCTGTCTAGACGATGCAGAACGGATGATAATCTCCGGGGCACTACGTTGTGCTGTCGACGTTCGCCCCCTTACGTCGACTTGCTCTAGTTTTCCTGCTGCTCAACCGGTTGTTTTTTTGGTTGAGTACAGCGTCTCTGTATATGACCAACTTCACCGCAGTTCCAGCATCGAAGACCCCATATCCGCAGTCGTTGTCTTTCAAGTTTTTCCGCTTTTCAAACACACGGTTGATTATTACTTCTATGCTGTTCTGCGATTGATCAGGTTCTTCTAAGGCAGACCAAACTTTGTGATTTATCCTGTGTGATGTCTACTTAGCTGCTTCAAACTTAAGCGCATGAGCCAATGCGTCATCTAACATTTTTGGCCGTGCTAGTCTTAGCGCTTGCTGTATTTCGCCATCTTTAACGCCATCCACAAATGTTTGAACAGCCAGTTGTTCGAGGAAACTATCTGGTGCCGTTTGATATGCTAATCTAACTAATCTGGCAATATCAGCTTCGAATTCTTGCAGGTTTTCATTTGTCTTTTGCGAGCGGTTCTTAACTTGTGCATGGTAAACCTGTTAAAGATGAGCGTCTCCATATCTCATCTCAAGTTTCAATGTTAAGAGGCCGTAATCATTCTGCTGGTGATCGGGAGTCGTTTGTAAGATGTTAAGGTCTTTCCTCCGTAGGGTCACTATTAGAGAGATAGCCTTCTCTTTGTTGCACCAACCGTTGGCTATTGCAGCAGCTTCAAATTGTTTCAAATATGTGGGTCAAGGTGTTTTACCATCGAATGTGGGTGGTTTCACTTTAAATTTTGACGGTATTGACTCTCTTTCTACTATGCTCCTTATTTCTGGAATGTTCTGATTTACAACTTGGTTTGCTAATTCAAGTGGCCGCGTTGTTAGTGAAATCACTTATTCTTGCAGCCTCATCACATCTTCTTCCATTTTTACCAATTTACTGTCCAGCTTTTGCTCAGCTGTTTTTACCTGTTCAGTGAAATCTTCTTTCAATGCAATGGAGATTTCCATTAATCTTTGTTCTAACGTGGCTGTTCTTTCATTCAACTTTTCTTCCATTTTGGCAGCATTTTCACTTAACCTTTCCATTTTCTCAGCATTTTCACTAAACCTTTTTTCCATTTTCTTAGCATTTTCACTTAACCTTTCTGTAAGTTTTGATTCCAGTTCAACTGACCTTACTACGTTTTCATTTAGTGTCACTTCCAGTTCAGCCGACCTCTCCTCCATTTTCTCAGCATTTTCACTAAGCTTTTCATCTATTTTTGCAGCATTTTTACTTAACTTCTCTTGCATTTTCGTAGTACAGTATTGCCCGAAATAAACAGTACTGAAATTGTAATTGTTTTGTATATTTAAAAATACATATTATTGACACTTTATTATATATTCTAAATGTGCACCACCTCGTTCGAGACAGACTTCATAACGATGTTCTAAGTTTCTGGTCATGTTATTGAATAAGGGTTGTCTCAGGGCTGCGAAGAAAACTCTAACGGCATCCTTTAATTCATCGATGGTTTGTGGTGCCCATTTGAAAACGGCATTTTTAGCCATGCCCCAAATGTATGCGTCTGGAGGTGTGAGGTCTGGAGAATGTGAAGGATAAGGGAAGTCAGTAAATCGTGATATGAATTTGCTTGGAAAATGTTCTTGAAGAAATTGACGAATTGCGGCAGCAGTATGGCAAGTTGCCCCGTCCTGCTGAAAAAATTGGTTTCGAAATGCCAAGTTACGTGCACGACAGAATTGACGTAGATCAGGGATAAATCGTGTTAAAATTTGTCTGTACCTCTGTTGATTAAGTGTGACTTGCCTACCATTCTCTTCGAAGTACGGACCAATGATTCCGTGTCCGGAAACAGCACACCAGACACTCACTTTTTCACTATGTAAAGGAACCTCTTAAACCTCATCGGGTCTGGCAAAGCCCAGAAATCGATTTGTGCGACGATTCACATAGCCTGACAAGTGAAAATGTGCTTCGTCTGAAAACCAAACATTTTTCAAAAATTCAGGTTTTTCATACTGTAACGCGAGAATTCTGGCGCAATATTCCACTCTACTGCGATAATCCCGAGGATGTAGTTGTTGATGTACCTGAATCACATACGAAAATGTACCCAGCTCCTTCAGGATTCTTTGAAAGGAAGTTCTTTTTAAATCAAGTTGTAACGCTGTCCTTGCCTGGCTGACTTTCGGATTTTCTAAGATTTGCTCAAAACACGTTCATGGTTATTGTTGTTGTTAACTGTACTGGGACGCCCCGAGTTTCCTTTTCGTTGGCACAATACACTACCTGTATTTCTAAACTTTTCAATAACCTTCAAAATTACAGCATTACTTGGAGAACGTTTATTAAACCTTTGTGTGAATTGATCAGACACGTATAGCAAACTTGCACCATTACGTCGGCCGATTCCGTATGAACGAAAATAATGCTCTACCAGAAACACTTTCTCCTCTGTACTTAACACCATTTTTAACAATTAGGACCTACTAATTACTTGTTTGAGGTTTACTTGACAGGTCTATACTAGCTAACTTGAGTGTGACAGCGCACGCATAAAAACAGCGCCAACTTAGTTTCAGTACTGTTTATTTCGGGCAATACTGTATTTTCGCTTAACTTTTCTTCCATAGCGGATTTAAAATCCTTAAGGAAATTCATTAAAGTTTCTGCGTCCATCTTACTTTGGCTTCTTGTTACAAGCATATACAAACTACTTAAATGTCTTTAGACTTGTGTGTTTTTCCTTTTAAATTAATCACTATATACCACATACAGGCCTGACACCAGTGTAGCGGGCTACTACTACCGCGTTTCACTAATTTAAAACAAATAATAACAAAGGTTTTTATTACGCACTGTTCACAAGTCTAATTAACAGTATATCCCTTATTTAGAGATGTTTTCTGTCCAATTAACAATGAAGCACTATCACACTAATGAATTTACAAGCACTAATATCTTTTTAAGCTAGTTCCTTAACTATAAGTCTTCTTAGCAACACTAAACACTACTATAATTTATTTATTACACTTTTGTCTATTTATGTATTCTACAAGCTGCATGCACATTATGCACGTTCACATCACATAACATTTATGTTTACTCTTGGACTTCCAAAAGCTCAACTATTTAACTTTACACGATATAATTTATATTCGACATTCTGATATAGACTAGACTCTATACTTCCTCAACGGCCTTATTTATACCCTGAATTAAAAAGGATGATTCATCCTCCAATAATTGTTAGGAGTTTCTCGGTCCATGGAGAAGATACAGTGCTTACGGCGCTTGTGTGTTTGACGGGTTGCCTAATAGTAGCTCGCAACAACACGTTAATACAAAAATCAGAATTGCATATCACAAAATGCGCACCCTGTACAGATACAAATTACTTCTAAGTCCTTCCATAAAATGGAGACTTTGTAACAGTCTAGTATTGTGTAATCTTGACTACTGCAGTGTGGTTTATTACAACTTTCTATCACAACTATTCAAACACAAAATACAGGTGCTGCAGAATGTATGTTTTAGATACTCATTTAACGTGGAATCTAGGGAACACGTAACACCTCATTATAACTCCAGAGCAATACTCAAATTCCATAATAGAGCTACACTGCAGTTCTCGTCTTTCACATATCTAGTAACCACTGCAAAATGTCCTGTATACTTAGTTGAAATGCTACTACCTAGGGCACTGGCACATAAGTTAAACTTAAGGAATATTCAAGATTTATCTATTCCTTATCATTCAACTAGAAAATTCCAATGTTCTTTTCTGTACATGGCTCTATCCATATTCAATAAATATTATTTACTCTTTCAAGTTAGCTGCAAGGAGAGCTTTAAAAAGCAAATCTTGTTAGCTTTATTAAAGGATTTATGCTTAATTAGTAGCACATAGTTATATACCCTATCTTGTAGTACTCAAAATACTTACACATAAGGCTTATTGTTTATTTTGTTGTATTGTTTTAGGAGAGCTTGTAAATCAGCATAGCTGAAGCTCTTCTATTTGGAGTTCTAGTTCACTGTACATGTGTCTAGTGTATCAATGAATGAATGAATAAATAAATAAATAAATATTTACCGTAAATAAAACACCATTTAAGCTTTATTATAGTTGAGTCTTCATTTTTGGTGGCGTAAGTATTTAAGCCTAGCATTTTAGTTCGCATATGCAGAGACATGACTGGTACTTTAAAAATGTAATTGTTCATTTATTTTAACAAAATGGTATAGTTAAATCCCTAATAAAATAGCCAATAAGTGTTATAAAAGAAGGTTCTAAATCATTTTGATTCTGCTGGTATTTTTCGTGATTTAACTATACGAGATTATTATCAATTACCGGTTTCGAATTAAATTCGTTTCTTCATCGGAAGCACAATCGATATTAGTTTTATTTACTGCGTCCGTGGTAGTAGATAGGGTAGAGTTCTGTCCGTTTTTCACGACCGTCTCACGCCTGTAATGCCGCGGCTGCAAAGATAGATTAGGTTACTGTTAGAAATAGTTATTATTAATAAAAAATACAAATTAGATATTATTATTAAAAAACACAAATCACTTAACACGCATGTCGGAACAGTTTGCAATGGTTTTAGAACAACAGTTCTGATATGCGTGTTAAATGATTTGTGTTTTTTAATAATAATATCTATTTCTAACAGTAAACTAACCTATCGTTGCAGCCACGACATTACTGGCGTGAGACGGTCGTATTTTAAGTAGTAAGGTCGTTTATTGAAGTATTAAGAAGATACCTGACCACAGTACTATAAAACGTGTCGTTAATATCGTTTGCCGAGATGTCTCAGGGATCGTCCATCTTAAAGTAGACTATTGAACTAAATATTGCTACCAAGGTAAATGATGCTTGTGCCATCTATAGTCCGGAGGTCGTAGTTGTGGAAGCACACTTCAGCTTTTATTATAAAAACAATTTCTCGTTGTTTTGGTTTGCGGTTTTGATTGTGATTTGATATCATTTGATATTTGTGGATGGTGGATTAATAACTAAAGTACTAAATGCAAATTTTAAAAAGAATATTAATTGGAGATTTTGATTAGTTTATCAGTGTGTTTTAGTGTTGTTAATATAAGTTCAAAAAGACATTGCAGTGTATTATAATTGGTTCAAGAATAAGACATAGCATTAATTATTAAGGTATGTATGATTGCAGGCACACCATTCAAACGATTCATATTACCTGGATACTAATTGCAAAATTGTATGTATGTAATTTTAAGGTTTGTTAATGGAGGCACGGTAACCAAATAATAAAGGAATTATACAAATACTATTTTTAGGTTAAATCCACCTATCAATATTTCCGATAGTATTTTACATTTGAGCATCATTATTTCAACTTCCTACCATTGTCGTGTTTACAGAGGCCGTGAAAATACCAGGAGGACTGCTTCAATAAGTTTTTATAAATTTCCTGTAAATGATAAAAATCGTTGTAAACAATTGTTATACAACTGTAGTAATTCAGCCCTGTTAAATGTGGACCTAAAAAATAAACTTTTGTGCGAAAAACACTTCGATGTATGTTCTTTTAGGGTTTTTTCTGAGCCTATAAGGGGATTGAATGGTAATGCAGTGCCTTTAATATTTAAACAAAATGGTAAGTATCTTTTTGGAAAATTTTGTTTTGTAGTTTGGGGTATCTGGCAATTTGTTAGAGGGGCGAAGTTTAATCAATTTCCCAATTCTTTGAAATATGATCAAAACAATTAGAATAGTATATTGTTTAACGAATGACAAAAGTAGTATTTTTTGAAGCGAGAGAACAATTTACCAGCCAAAGTAAAACTGAGGTTGGTAATGTTCATGAGCTTTAAAAAAATGATTTTATAAGTAAAACACTATAATTTTTCTACGATCGCGATTATGTACTAAAATGAAAAATTTCTTACAAATTTTAACAATTTTATTTTGCTTTTACAATAAAAGTGAAGTAAAGGCATTTACATTATGTTTTTATAATATTAAGAATTACATGCAGCCAAAATATTATACGAGGTGGAAAATATGTGAACATTTGTTTTAACTTATACTTTCATTACTAGAGACAAACGTTAACGTTGTGATTTTCGCTATCACTAGTGACGGATTGAAGTTTTTGCCAGAAGTACTCTGTATCCAATAAATGTCTTTTTATTGAGGATTATAGAAAAACAATTTATTTTATAATTTCAAATGACGCAGAGATTTTTCTCGAAATCTATGTAAAGTAGGAATTTGAAATTTGGCACACTGTTAGGTCTTAATGACGTGTACATACATTGGTAGACAATGATTAGAATAAAAATTATTTTAGATTAAAATGGATGAAATTTGGTAATAATAAATTACTATAAGAGGAAACACAGCGATAGACATTGTATGTACTAATGTTTTGGTATAGTCCATTCAAAATAACTTGAGAATGACGTCAAATGTAGTATAACCTGTTTTACTTTACTGGTGGGGTTAAATAGTTAGGGGTTATTTTTATATCCCCAAATATGACCAGTGACTTTTAAGGAAGGATTCCCTTAAAATGATGGAACGCAATTATCTTCCGACTATGCTAGGGGTCTATTCCTTGGGCAGAGCTTATGAGGATTGGTCGTGGTTCTTTTTACAAAGCATTATTTTATTACTAGGGCTAGATTCTCGGCAAAACAGGGGTTTAAACAGGGCGCCACCAAGTCTGTAATTTTAAACACAGGGTTTCCTTAAGGGGGATTTGGACGTCCTTAAGGAGGAATACCGTATTAACTGCTGACACAGGAGCTGTAAAGAAAATTTAATTAAATATACTAAAATGAGGACACAAGAAGTTTCCTCTTGCTACCTCATCAAAAAAACAACAAAGATTAATCAGGCAACAATAATATGAACACAAGTTTTGTTCTTTAAATACTGGAAAGACTATTAAAGTTCCTTATTAAATTGGGTTTACCACTTTACTCGATTTGGTCTTATTCTTTGTCACCTTACTTCTGAACGTACTTGTTCAGAATAAAACAATTAATTAAGCAAATTAAATGTTGTTTCTTTAATTAAAAATGGTGCTTTCATAAAATTGTAGATATAAAATTTATGTTTAAGAAAAGATAATACAAGCTTTATCTACTCATAAGGTAGAATTATATATATACAAAGAAAAATATCAAGACTTCAAATGTTACTTTAGTTACAAAAATCTAACTTGAATTTATACCAGAAATGTCAGATCTGCTTTTTCTGTTTACACTTTATAAAACTTTAACTACTTCTCTATTAATTCATTATTTAAAAATTGTAAGTGAAATCATGTGTAAATGAAACATCAATAAGAACTCTTTAAGTTCACATTATTTTATAAAATTTAATAACTGTAATTGTATTGAACTAATATTGTCAACAAAAATTTGCTAAGGTCTTTTTAATATGCGAAATGGATTTGACAAAATAGATAATTACAAAAATATTTTCTGAAGCAGCCTGGTATTAAAGATCACCAAATGTAGACATGATGCAAGAATAATTTAATCTTTTACCTTGGCTCTGCAGGTGTTCTTTACATGTTGTCTTCACAACATGTTAGGGCAGGTGTTTATACATACATTTTCAGAAAACAAGTGACGTCAAATCTACATGTTCCACCGAACACGACCAGCTGCGTGACCCTTGGACTGGACCATGCTAACTTCCATGCGTTTTTGTTATACGCACGAACTGGACCAACAAAATTCCAATACTTTCAAAAGCGTCTTCGGACTTAATTTACAAACCATAAGAATTTCTACCTACTTTGTAGAACGTTTCTTTTACATTCCAACTTATTGCTTTTCCATAACATAACACAAAATCCAACTATCCTTCGTACGGTTGAAGGATGTTCATATTTCACATTCACAGATGTAAAAGTAGAATTTTATCTTCTATTAAACACAGCCTACTCGCTGCTTTAGTTTTGTAAAACCAGATAATACAGAACGACTTCTTAAAGTTGTTAATTATAATATAAAAATCTAGTTGACGAATTCTACGAAGCGTTGAAAAACATATCTTATCGTACTTTTACGGAATCATTAAAGAATTGTTTTCTGTGTTATTTACACAAATGTCCAAAGAATTACCAAATGAGTTTATCTCAGTAATTATCGAAATGAAGTTATTTATTAGAAGTCATTTGAAATCTACTTTTAAACGGAACGTTATAACAAAATTATTGAAGATTATTAAAAATAAAATTACGAAGAGTGTAATTATGAGAAGGGAAATTTATCAAACGAACATCTTCTATAAGTTAAATTATCAAAAGAGCAATTACCAAAAGAACGCTACAACAAATTATTTAGTTGATCTAATTAATTATTATTTTAATTCTTACCATTGTTAAAATCACAAAGCCTAGTGTTTTAGCACACTAGGGCTGTACTCCGCACAAAAAGCTAGGTGCAAGTTACATGCCAGAACCTTTAGTGGTTCCATTATTTTCTCTACGAGAGCTCTGGCAAAAGTGAGCGCAAATATGCTATGCACTAAACAGGAAAGGTGTTTGGCCTTGATAATAGTTGTATTAACTTTCTGCGCCTGATGTTAGCAACCAAACTAACATTTCTGTATGGCGGTTAGCACATACAATATCGATACTTGTTTGTTTTAAAAATGGTTCACATGATTTAATGACTTTACTTGAGTTATTAGAACTAAAATTCGTTGATATAGTGTAGCGGTCAAAAAAACTGTTACAGTAGTAATACAGCATGGGTAACTATATGCAAATGAATACCTAGAATTACGCTTGAAGAATATTGTCATTTAAGACAATAAAGGTTGCTAGTTCTGTATGGTGTTGCCACCAATTTCTCTTGCAAATCCAAGCATTTGTCATTCGACATCTTGTCATTTTTCTGTCCTGCTGGTTCTTGTTTATTTTTGTTTTTATCTTTTTCTTGGGTATTTTATAAATCAATTCTTTTCAGAATTAAAATATATTATTTGATTTGTGAATACATATAACATATATGTTAAGTTTTTACAATGCCTAAACCGTTGGAAACATGTGCTCGAGAAATGGCAGCTTCACGAATAGACTATTTTGAGAAAGAAAATTGATAATAATGGGCCTCTTAAACCATTCACTTCTGTAAGAGGCGTAAGTAATTTCTGTATTTGATTCCATTCGAATGATTTCACATTTAATGAGGTTAAGTTTCATTAAAAGTTATTTGTTTTAGCGATTTGCATCAGCATTAAATATTATAGCGAATCCCATCAGAAAACCAGTGTGCACCAAGTGCAATTCTCATGTTCCAATGACAGTTTACATGTAGCAACAAACTAGTTACACTGTTCCATTGACAAACTCAGAGTACTTCAAGTTGCACTGGGTGCACTTTTTCTTGCACTACCTCAATTAGGTCGTGCAGTCTTCAGTGCAATATGGTATTTTTGTATAGATTATGTAGATAGTTGGCTCTCTTGTGATTTCTAATCAAAACAAAAGTAAATGTTATGATGTTTAGGAGGCTTTCACAGCCGGAGTCATTATAAATATTTATGGTTCTGGGTTGGGACCGTGTCATTTTATAACCTAAGGTTGACGTTTCGCCCACTTTTGTAAGGGGCTTCATCAGGACAAAAAAGAAAATGAAATATAAAATAATAATAATAAGAATGATAAAATATTAATTAGACAAGTATAAAAAGTATGAAGAGTTACTTCTGAACTAGCAGACTCACCAACCCATTTAAGCCAAAAGGTGTCTTGTGGCAAAGTAACTGGTGAAATTAGCAAAAGTGGTCGTTTATATAGGGCGAGAACTTGATGCTTGAGTGATCAGGAATAGAGAGGAGTGTGTAACGGATCAGTGAACGTTACGGTTCTGCTTTTGTGAACATAGGCTCATTTTCCAAATGGGAGAAAGGTAGTAGCCATAGTCTTTGTTTAAATTGTTAGAATTTTTAATCATTTCTATGGCTTCTCTGATTTTTCTTTGTAGAAAAATGGAATTCTGGCAATTAGTTATGTCTTGTCAAATTAATGGTATGGCCTGTTTCATGTTGGTGTTCGGCCACTGCTGAGGGATTGTACTGACTTGTTCTTAAGCATTGCTTATGCTCATTTAGTCTAGTCTGCACTGACCATCCTGTTTCTCCTATGTACACTAAACCACAACTGCAAGGTATACTATATAATACGCCTGGGGCTTTAAGACTGTTTTCTTGATCTTTTGGAGTTAGTAATGTTTGTGAAATTTTATTTGAGAGCTTATAGATTGTTTTGATATTGTGTTTATGCAGAATTTTGCCAATTCGGTCTGTTACTCTGTATATATATGGAAGGATTGCTAAAGATCGTGTGTCTGAATTATAGTGTGGTTTGGAGGTTTGTGTTGGATGCAGATGCCAGTTTATTACTTTGCCGATATCTGAGTTGTGATAGCCGTTTTTTATAAGACTGGTTTTCAGATGGGTTGGTTCATTAGATAAATGTTCTGGTTGTGAAATCTTAATTGCACAGTGTACTAGAGAGTTGATTACCGATGATTTTTGTGACGGATGATGATGTGACGACACATGTAGGTATCTGTATCCATTGGGTTGACGCTCCACCAGAATGTTGAGGAATGGCAGAGTTCCATTCTTTTCAATTTCTATAGTGAACTTAATATCTTTATGTTGATTGTTTATGTGATCTAGAAAATTATTGGAAATTTGGTGTCCATGGGGCCAGACTACAAAAGTGTCATCTACATAAGGGAGCCAAGTTTTTGGTTTAAGGGTTGCGGATTCTAGAGCCATCGATTCCAAAGACTCCATGAATATATTGGCCACAAAAGGGGTAGAGGCGAGCCCATGGGTGTGCCAGAGGTTTGTAAAATTGTCTGTCGAAGACAAAATAGGTAGAGCTTAAGCATTTTTCAATGAGTGTGGCCGGGTACTCAAATTCGTTTTCTTGAGGTAGGAGTTGTTTAATAATGGAGACAGTGTCAATGACAGGTACATTAGTGAATAGGGATGTTACGTCAAAACTGACTAGTATTTCATCAGGGCCTAGTTCAATATTTGCAATTAGTTCTATAAAATGAGTGGAGTTTAAAACATTAGTAGGGCTGATGCCAGAATACGGTTTTCAGAAATTTGCCAGGTATTTTGTCAGATGGTATGTTGGTGAATCAATTGTGCTCACTATCGGTCGGAGGGGGACATCAGGTTTACCGACTTTAAGAAGGCCGTACAAGTGAGATAGTTTAGATTCACGATGCATTATGCATTTTTGGATAGCATTGAGAATATTAGAGGATTTGATAAGTGCTGAAATATCCCGTTCAAGTTTTGAAGTGGGGTCTTTGGTTAGAGGAGTGTAGAAACCGTCTTGTAATAATTGTTTAATCTTTTCTTTGTATTCTGTACGGTTTAGAATTATAGTCACATTACCTTTGTCTGCAGGAAGTATAACAATTTGCTTGTTCATTCGTAAGTGTTTTAAGGTCGTCATTTCTTGCTTTGTCACGTTT
Source organism: Platerodrilus igneus (assembly GCA_036346225.1). Classification (NCBI taxonomy): domain Eukaryota; kingdom Metazoa; phylum Arthropoda; class Insecta; order Coleoptera; family Lycidae; genus Platerodrilus; species Platerodrilus igneus. Next base: position 807,048 of record JARFIW010001001.1, on the reverse strand, counting down.
TTGATGGGAGTTTTGGCATGTCGGAGACATTTAGTTGCTTCAAAGTGAATTAGGTTGGCATTGTCTTGTGGTAGAGATTTGTTCGCTGATTTTACAGAGCTAATAATTTCCTCTGCCGGGATTTTTCTGGGTGCAATTGAGAAGTTTAGTCTTTTGGAAAGGATTTGTAGTTTGTTTTCGGATAGCAAATATTCTGATCGGTTTATGACGGTCTTTGAGGACAGAGTTTTCTTGTAAGATGTTTTTTCAGGGTGTGGAAGGTTCTTGGAAAGTTGCAAGAATTTGCGTAAGTGGTTTTTGTGGTGAGCTTGGTGGTGTTTTTGGCTTGCAAGTATGAAATTCGGTCAAACAGAGTCCAGTCGTTGTAGCTGAGCGTGGTAGATAATGTTAGATGGAACTGTAGGAGTTGTTTAGAAATATTGTCTATTTTCTTTCAAGTGTTGGAAATTTGTTCGCGGAGTAGTCTGGTGAGTCTGCTAGTTCAGAAGTAACTCTTCATACTTTTTATACTTTTTACACTTGTCTAATTAATATTTTATCATTCTTATTTTTATTATTACTATTTTATATTTATATTTCATTTTCTTTCTTGTCCTGATGAAGCCCCTTCCAAAAGTGAGTGAAACGTCGACCTTAGGTTTAAAATGACACGGTCCCAACCCGGAACCATAAATATTTATAAATATTATGATGGATTGTGTTTTACTAGCTGTTGTAATATTATAAAGGTAGAAGAGACACGACCGCGTTGTTGTTCAAGGCCGCTAATGACAGCATGATCACTTCGAGAATAGTCTAAAACGAGTACATCATAAACCATTATATTATTAACAAATATTGAGATAAATAAAGATATTGTGAATTCAACAGTAGCCTTAGAACTATTAATTTATTAATTAATTAAGCTCATCTGAAAGTAGCGATGATGAAGATATGTTTTTCTTGGAAAAACAACAACGAAGGATTCCAAAAATTAAAAATTTTGTAGACGATGTAGTTTATAATTTTGACAACAAGGAGGTATACAAATAACATTAAAAAATTGTATTCAAAATATAATTATACGGATATAATTTAAGAAGCACTTTCGAACATGCAAAGACCTTTGATGTGTTGGTTGACGAATTTAATGGTTTAAGTTTCTATCTGGGCATCCAAAGCCACCATGGAGGACGTGAACCCGTATCACCAGAAACACAGTTGTTAACATTTTTGTGGTAATCATGTTGTGCATTTAATATCGTATATTAAAATTATGTTGCAATAGGTTTGCAGGTAACAAAGTTGCTCTTAGAGATGTGGCACAACGCTTTGGAATGGGTGTTAGTACTTTATTTTGTAACATCGAAAAGGTTATGAATTTTTTACTTCTAATAGCACCAGCTATTATTAAATTGCCTCAAACTGCAGTTGTCAAGCATTGTTTCACCGCTGAATTTGCCAAGGGAAAGTAATAATCAGAGATTATTTTTGTATATAGTAGTGCTTAATAGATATCTGGTTTTCCCAATGTTCTTGGTTGTATCGATGGATCTTACATTAACATATGCACACCAGCTCATAAGATCTTACACAAATCACCATGACTTTCCCTTGATTGTATTGCAAACAGTACCTATGTGATTTTAACCATCAATTTATTGATGTTTTCACAGGTGTACCTGAAAAAGTACATGATTCTAGAGTGTTCAAATTGTCAGATTTTAGTGAAAAACTTGTAAAGTTCTGTGGTATTCAATACCACATAGTAGGGGATGCCGCATATCACACAAGGGTATATCTTATAACTCAGTACAAAAATTATGATAATCTTACAACTAGCTATATTCATTTTAATGAAAGATAAGTTAATAAGCATACTTTTAAATCTAGTCAAATTTGATGGTTTTATAGATTATCTGCTACCAGGGTTTTAATTGAAAATTCCTTCGCTACATTAAAAGGACGTTTTCATCAGCTATTGCATTTATATATGCATGTAATTGATAAAATGACCAAGTTTGTGATATATTGCTGGGTTTGACATAATTTGTGTATCAGGCATAAAGATTTCTTAGACGATAACGAAGTCTACTACAATGATGAAGAAGAGGAGGTAGATGATACACATGATAAAGAGAAGAAAGCATGAGAAGTGAGTGAAAGGAAACGAGAAATTATACGTAATTATTTAAATATGCTATGAATGCTATGTGTGGCTATACTGCATTATGCAATAAAATAACTTTTAAGCACTTTATTATTTAAATGACCTATTCACATTTCAATTTAAATAAGCTTAATAATAAAGAAAAACTGCACCTGATTATTACAAATACATGTGCAATTAATTATTTTGAAACAATTCACGCAAGATTCATTTGTTCATGTTGTCTTTTTTTTGGTCTCTTCCTTGATTTGATTAACTTAATATTTTCATGCTAAAGGCTTTGTTACAAATTTGAAAGTTGTTTCCAAGATATTACTTTGACTAAAATTCAAACTGTGTATATTTTATAAGAAACGTACTTACATACCTGTTAAAGTTAATAAACTAACCCATAAATATTTAGTTTACTTAAAATCTTCAACAGTTTATGACCTCAAATACAACATGAAATACTGTAAATTTTAAAAGAACCTCACTTTTTAGTAATACTACAATAAATTTGTGTGCCAATCTCCTTGTTATATGATCCTAAATTGTGTGATGCAAGATAAAGTATAACTACATTATCAAGAAGAAGTTTAATAAATTACAATATTGCCCGAAATAAACAGTACTGAAATTGTAATTGTTTTGTATATTTAAAAAATACATATTATTGACACTTTATTATATGTTCTAAATGTGCACCTCCTCGTTCGAGACAGACTTCATAACGATGTTCTAAGTTTGAAAATGGCATTTTTAGCCATGCCCCAAATGTATGCGTCTGGAGAATGTGAAGGATAAGGGAAGTCAGTAAATCGTGATATGAATTTGCTTGGAAAATGTTCTTGAAGAAATTGACGAATTGCGGCAGCAGTATGGCAAGTTGCCCCGTCCTGCTGAAAAAATTGGTTTCGAAATGCCAAGTTACGTGCACGACAGAATTGACGTAGATCAGGGATAAATCGTGTTAAAATTTGTCTGTACCTCTGTTGATTAAGTGTGACTTGCCTACCATTCTCTTTGATAAAGTACGGACCAATGATTCCGTGTCCGGAAACAGCACACCAGACACTCACTTTTTCACTATGTAAAGGAACCTCTTGAACCTCATCGGGTCTGGCAAAGCCCAGAAATCGATTTGTGCGACGATTCACATAGCCTGACAAGTGAAAATGTGCTTCGTCTGAAAACCAAACATTTTTCAAAAATTCAGGATTTTCATACTGTAACGCGAGAATTCTGGCGCAATATTCCACTCTACTGCGATAATCCCGAGGATGTAGTTGTTGATGTACCTGAATCACATACGAAAATGTACGCAGCTCCTTCAGGATTCTTTGAAAGGAAGTTCTTTTTAAATCAAGTTGTAACGCTGTCCTTGCCTGGCTGACTTTCGGATTTTCTAAGATTTGCTCAAAAACACGTTCATGGTTATTGTTGTTGTTAACTGTCCTGGGACGCCCGAGTTTCCTTTTCGTTGGCACAATACACTACCTGTATTTCTAAACTTTTCAATAACCTTCAAAATTACAGCATTACTTGGAGAACGTTTATTAAACCTTTGTGTGAATTGATCAGACACGTATAACAAACTTGCACCATTACGTCGGCCGATTCCGTATGAACGAAAATAATGCTCTACCAGAAACACTTTCTCCTCTGTACTTAACACCATTTTTAACAATTAGGCCCTACTAATTACTTGTTTGAGGTTTACTTGACAGGTCTATACTAGCTAACTTGAGTGTGACAGCGCACGCATAAAAACACCGCCAACTTAGTTTCAGTACTGTTTATTTCGGGCAATACTGTATTACCATTTTGTATGTCAATATACTGTCAAAACACTTTATTTTGATTTATGGAACGTGTCATTGTTGTCAGACATACTGCTGCCTGCATTCCTAGAGTATGCACACTTAATACAACCTTTATCTATTGAATTAACCCATAAAAGCCTGCTACCATTTTTGTTGGATAAAAAACATTATTTCTTGAAAACCGTGTGTAATAATTACTCAATTTAACATTTTTTATTATTAAACGCAAAATAAAACAATTGGTTTTTGATTCAGAAGGTGTATGAATATTCATACGTTAGGCTATGGTGATATCAGGGTTATTATAAAACATATTTATTTTGAATACTGTATTACTTTGAAATACATGCGCAATATAATCTGAACAATTTTTTGCAGTAATATGAAATCACATTTTCATTTGATAGGGATAGAAGCATTCAATATGCAGTCCTACATTGCACTTACTGCATATATGTGTAACACATTTATGACAGCGAGCACATCTTCTCTGGGTTGGATTTCTCAATGGCCAATGATCTATTCTGTCATAACGAACCTCTTCAAGCACATTAGCAGTTCTATGTGGTATAATTGATCGTGGACGAGTAACTAATGGTGTGACTAATATTGGTAGAGTAATTTGACTTATAAATTCTGTTTATGTGGTATTTGGCTGTATAACGCGAAACAACAACCATGCTTTCACAATTGATGCGTTCAAACAAAATCTAACTATTGGCCAGTACCATTTCTTGCTCCTAATGTGGATTCTATTTGCAGCTCGAAACTGATCGAATAGATCAACGCCACCCATGCCACTGTTATATTCTGATATCAGTGATGGTTGTAGAACTTCAATTTTCAATTTCTGTAATGCACTATAACGTTTGCAGTTTGATGTTGAAGATACAAGTTCATCAGTTCTGTTTGTAGCCAGAGTCACCTGGCTGTTATCGTGCCAACGAATCAAAGTTATACTATTCTCTTTGTCAACTAGGCCGTGTGTTGATCCCCATTTTTCCTTTTTTAAATCCATTAGGAGTGCTTTTGCAATTCGATCTGATCGGATGGTTCCAGTAATTTGAATGCTGTTCCTTTTCATTTTCTCCAAGAGAAAATGAATTAAAATAATTATCGATGAAAACATGATTCCTGGCGGAATAAATCCTACAACCAATTTTTTCGTTACAGCGCTACCTAGTGTCATAAAAGGATCTTTCTTTTAATGCCCCTCATACAGTTTAAATTTAACGCAGTAACCATTGGTCTTATTTAGACACCAGAACTTAAAACCAAATCTAATTGGTTTTCCACGTATAAACTGCTTCATGTGATGATGTCTGCAATAAGGTTCCATTGCTTCATCTAATGACCACACGCTTGACAATGTGCATGTTGAGCAAATTTTGTTAAAATGTGTTCGAGTAGAGGTTTCACTTTATGACATTTATCATATATTTTAACGTCATTATTATCACTAAAATGAATATATTTGAAAATCTTTAGAAATCTATCACACGCCATAACATTCAATATAGCAGCATTCTTCACATCTGGTTTTGTTTCCCAGTACATACGTCTATTGGTAACACTTATATAGCCTGAAACGAATAAAATTGCAATGGCCTTGTACATTTCCTCAACAGAAACTGTAAATGTGTTATCGCCATACTTATATTTTGCATATTTTTCTGTTTCTCTACAAATATATTCGATGAAATCGATTAGCCAAAACAGCTTGAAAAAAATCAAGTGGATGACCTCCATTAACAATCATTTCCTCAATTATTTTTAGTTGTGGTTCTTTTATATTTTTTATTCTTAGATGTGATTGCCTTTTGTTTTCTTCCTAAAAACTAAATTTTCCTATTTTCGTACGCATTTTTTTTTGGAAGGCGGTTTTTTAGAAAAACTATTTTCCTTTGCTGGCAACTGTTTTGGTTGGCAGTTAGAAATTTGAGAAAAGGGAATTGAAGCAATTGATGCTACAGTAATGTCAAATTTACCTTAATCTCAGATCCCTTCAATTTTTGCAGACTTCCCTAATAATCCTTTTCCTAGCAGATGAATATTATTACTTTCAACTACTTGCACTTCCTCTGGAATCTCATCCACATCAGTATCATTGTCAACATCTGGTGGGAAAAGTGTAAATTGAAGTGATTTTCTGGCTACTAACTGTTCGTTAGCTGTCTCTTCAATAATACTAATCAATTCCTCGGTATTCAGAGGGCGCCTAAAAAGTAATTTTAGTGGTAAAATAACAAAATTATAACGTGTATAAGGAGTTTTATGCAAATAGTCAAGTGTGACATCACTAAAACCTAGCGTATGAATTTTCATACACCCAACTTTAGTCTAGAAATAATTGCATATTTGAAATGATAATGAAATTTTACTTAGGTTAGTAACATTTTAGACGTAACTCATTTTCAAATATGTAGTTATAAGTAAATAATATTTTATACTATAAATAATATTAAAAAGTTACTTACTTCCTTTCATATTCCGACAGCTTTTCGGAGCACTGACATTCTGTTTAGATGCAGACGCCATTTTGAATGTTTTGGCTGCTACTACCTTACTAATATAGAAACTATATATATATATATTCATGAAGTCAAGTCAGCTACTGAATATTAGATATACTTTAATGGAGGTAAATAACAAGCATTTAAAAATTGGTTAAAATGTGTATGAATGTTCATACAGTAGGCTTTTATGGGTTAAAATAATACATATAACATTGGCAACGTAGCATTTTATCCAGTTATGATATCATCCTAAGTTAACGCTAATGGACTATACAATGTGAGACAATACATTCAGTTTTTAATTATCACAAGCAAATTTGGATAAGATTTAAATATACATAAATAAAAACCGTTTAATTTGTTTGTTATAGTATTGGTATGGAACCCTAATTGTGCAAATCTGAATTTTTTACGTTTTAATTTAGTGATTTTAAATTGATAGGCTTTTTATAATGTTTTTTAAATATTTTATTTTCTTCTTTCGCTTAGTTTAGGGAAGCTGCAATTACAATACTTAGTATTTGATCATCACAGTTATGGCTGACTGTATAAAGGCAAAATTGATTTAAAAAAAATTAGAAATTGATGCATCACCATCGGTTTTATTTCTCAATCTCTGTCATTAATCCCAATTTCATATTTATCTTAAAAATCTATGAAGAAAATTTTTAACGTGCATTTTTTGTTGTAGTAGTATTGAGAAGTTGAAACAACAATATTTGAGAAAAATTTCAATTTTTAAAAACTAATTGTTTTCCTTGTTTGTACAACTTTTCATTCATTAAAACATCATTCTTCAAAATTTTTTCGAATTTACCTCCAGAATTGCAACGCTCCTCATTAACCTTTTGCTTCTTATGCTATAATATAGGTTACTTTTAATTTACGAATAAATGGTTTTATATCACTGGAATTGTAATTTCTTTGTTCTACATATTTAAATAGGGAAAAATCCAATATGGTGGCCATAAAAAATAAAAAAAGTTGAGTTTCATTACTCAATAACGATTAAAATAAAAAAATTTTCTGTCTGCACCTTATTACCATTGATAAATCAAACATAATTTGTTTCTAACATTTTTCTCTAGATCCAATATCTTTTAAGAAAATTGCATTTTTTTACTATCTGCGAAAATTTGTAAAACCTAATCTGACATGAAATTTACGAAAATAGATTATTACCAGCACAAACAATTATCCAAATGTCCATTTGACAGCTTTTTTTATCTTCAATAATAACAAAGCAATCCATCTCTTTGAAATTGAGTTATTGTGTATACGGTTGATTTTAATATTCAAAGTGATTGCATTAGTAAAAGATGTCTGTATTTTGAGTCGTATTTAAAAAATATAGTTAATGACAGACACAGAGGAACAAAACGCTAATGTTTTGTTCCTCTGGGTCTATCATCAACTATATTAAACCACAAGTTTTAAATTTATGTATGGTTTTTTTATAGTGAAGTTCTTATTACAAAGTAGCCACCCTATATACCATGGTTAACAAAAACTTTTAGCTCCTATTCTTGCACCAAGGTTGTGTTTCAGAACATTGATGTAAATCAGCAACTGCCAACAGTACTGTACTGAAAACTGCTAAGCGACATACTTATAGTGCTTGTAGAAAAGGCGAAAGTGATTCTTCCGATTTCCTTGAATTTATAAGATATCTAGATCGAGCAAATTCTACCTGCTCTTTAACAAGTGCAAATAAGTACACCGAGAGTCTTGCCTCGGAGGTGCCTTCTATCAATCTACCTACTGGTGTATTCACCATGCCATGTTCACCTGCTTTTATCTCAAGGAAAGACAAACTGAAATTAAAAATTGCCCAATTATGACGAACTGTGAAAAGACAAAAAGCAACAAATTCCAGACTAAAAAAATGTGGTAGTTTATCCATAGCACATACTCTAGAAAAACTGATGACAAAGAAATTGCAATTAGTGAAAACCTTTATTTATATGCAATGTTTTCACAAAAATAGAAACAAATGGACAATTGCAGAGAGGCAGTTAGCCCTTTCTTTGAATTATAAATTACCAGGACTTTATAAATTCATGCGCAACAGTTTGTTATTTGTATTAGCTAGTATATCGACCATTCAGTCATGGTTAAAAATATTTAATTTGAAAACGATAGTAAACACCATGCTCACTAAGAAATTGCAATTAAAAGTAAATGGCATGTCTGAACAAGACGAGAAATGTGCAGTGCTTTATGACGAAATAAAGCTCAAGATTAGGTCTTATTTACAATAAGTACCAATTGAGGGATTTGAAGATATGGGTGCTTTGGGTAGGATATCTGAATTTGCAGATCATGGGCTATTGTTTTATTTAAGGGGCTTCTGCTGAATTGGAATTGGCATTCTGCTATTTTATTTTGTTTCTAATGGGCCAATAAAGGGTGATAATCTATCAGTATTAATATTAGAAGTTTTGAGAAAACTGTTTAGAATGGGCCTTTCACCACCTGTTATAGTGTCTAGTCTACTTTCAAACAATAGACTTGCAGCCAAGAATCTAGGTGCAACAAAGAATGACCTGAAAATTATTGTAGACAATAAGGTAATTTATATAATTTGGGATCCTCCCCATTTATTGAAATGTTTACGAAACAATATTATGAATGCTAAATTAGATGTTTATGTAGATAATAATAAAATGCGGTGAACAGATTTTACACAAGCATATGAACTAGACAAGCGTTGCAACATTTCAAGAGCAATGGTTAAAATTATAGATGTGCATGTAAATCCAACAACATTTCAACGAATGCGAGTAAAATATACAGCACAAGTATTTTAACATTTGTAACAGCTGCACTTGTTACATGTGTTTCAACCTAAGAGTTGAAGCGTGTGACGCTGCACTCAATACTGCACTATTTTTTAAAGCCATAAATAATATATTTGATTGTTTAAACAGCACAACGGTGAACACTCCTAATCTATACAGATGTGCTTTTTCAATTTATAAGTCTCAGCATTATGACACATTAAAAGAAGCCTTGGAGTACTTTAAAACTATACAAAATTTTAAAAATGGAAAGGAGTATCACAAAATATATTGTGTTGATGGTTTTCAATGGACCATAAAGGCAGTTTTATTGTTGTGGGAACAACTACAGCAAGAAGAATACAAATATTTTATAACATCCTGAATTAATCAAGACCCTGTTGAAAATACCTTTTCAGTAGTCAGAACACGTGGAGGCTACAATCTGCAACCAACTGTAAAAGACTTTCGTATTGCATTACAACATAATATGTAAATCATATTGCAAATGCCAGTTGACTTGAATAATTGTGAAATTGATAGTGATGAATTACTTGTTCACAACATAGTTGATAGAGATCTAGAAATAGAATAAATTTGCCATCCACCTTACAAGCAGAAGTTGCTGTGACTACAGTTGCTGAACAACAACCAAGTTTATATTAAACAAGCATAGAAAACTGTCAAAACAGTAAAGGCACATTAGAAACTTGCATCAACGTGTTCATTGCTGGTTATTTGTGTTATTATTTATTTAAAAAAGTGAGGTGCAACATTTGTGAGAAGACATTAGTGAAAGATTCCAACAGTGTAATAGATTTTAATGAACTACTACTTTAAATAGAGATTATGGGACAAAGGGTATATTAATCAATCATTTAAAGTGACCATCAAATGAACTGTGTGAATGGTTACTTTTTGTTGAAATTGTTAAATACTTATTTTATTTTTTTATGACTCAAAATGATGTTCACAAAAAAATTAAAAATAGTATATTAATAAAATTACAAATGGACTTCCCTGGGTGGTTGAACCAGTACAAGGAACAAATTACTTTTTATAGAGCAGCTAATTAAAATCAAAATGTACAGAAGTTTGAAGTGTTACAAAACCTCATTGAAAAATATGGATCCTATCTAATTAATGAACTTTTATATTCAAGTCAAACAGGATCACGTACGTTAAAATTTATACAACTACTAGAACAAGCTCGCTTGCACAAGACTGTCTAAATATTATTACATGTTAAATCAATCGACTTGAAACATACATTTTTATAGTATGGCATAACCAAGTGCCTTTCATTGTTTTTAATTTATCATTGTTATCTTTGTATATAAGAAAAAGAATTCCTTCTTATCTTCTAGATCCGTCCAGTATATTTAAATTCCAGCAGTTTACTTTGTAAGAAAATAATATAGTTATGTACATGCATAGACGAGAAACCAGGGATTTTACTGCTTCAAGAGAGGATGTGGTGATGAATGCGCGAATGGACACGCTGGGGGTTATGCACAACCATTTTAACACTTCACTACTGGCCTTCGAAGAAGATGCAAGTATTCCGTGGGTGTCATAGCTTGTGGTAGTGAAGTAACTGTTTTATTTCCTTTTCCGTATCTTTTCCCTTAGGCATCATCGCCAATTTGGACGACAAGGCACTCACGTCCTGGGAATTTGCTGGTAGCATATGAAAGTGTTCACTAATTTAATTATGATTATGCTTTTATCATAACATTATTCAATCTCAAAACCACTGTACTCTTACAACAAAATTGTAGTTAGATCTGACGTGCCTACCATAAATATAAGATTTAAAGGTATGCTCACACCTCTAGTGTATTACAAAGATCTCTACAAAAAGTGTTTCCGTTACCAAATTATTAAGTTGTATAACAGCGTTCCCGACTCATTTAAAATATTATCTTTAAAACATTTTAGGACAAAATACAAAAGGTTGTTGTGCAATAACATTGACCAATAAAATTAGTTTAACAGCTTTCATGTTGCTTTTATTTAGATAATGTTGAAATATTCGTAGTGTAAGCTCACACGTCTTACTTTTAGTTCTAAGTTTATATTAGTAAGGATTAAATGGTAGAGCAGCCAGTTCTGTATGTAGAGCAAGCCGGACTTCTTCTTGGAATTGTTTATTTTCTGTAGAATTATAAGTACTGTATGTATACAAATGTATAACGGATATCAGAAAATGTTCAATAAGGAAAATAATAATAATAATACCTTTATCGTGTCTGCAACAAAATGTGAACCTCACTTTTGGCAAGCACCTAATTTGTTTTATATTCCACTTTGTTAGAATTTAGTATAACGCCTAGGATACGAGATATGTAAACATATCCATAACGACCAGGCCATGATAAATTCATAATGCCCGCTCATTTTGTCGTCATAAACCAATTGTACAAATTAACACTAGCTATTTAGAGATTTACTAGATACTAAACTTGCAGTTGCTTCTTGAGTTTTTTAATTAATGCTGCAACTTTTGATCATTCATTTTATGCTATTAAATAAATGTGACAAATATCTTAACGTCAAACTGTTTATTGTCATCATGGACAACATGATGTAGTAGGTGTGTATAATAGTTTATAGTAAAATCCGACGTAAATTCTAAAATAGAAACACTTACCTACCACCTTCTATTTTTTATTTTGTATGAAGTGAAGTATAAAATCTTGTATGCACTATTTGTGTTACTGGATGATTATGCCCATCAGGTGTAATCATCTTAATAACACACTTGGTCCATAAATAGCTATTATATATTATATATGAAAACTAACTGTTCTTCTGATCTGGAACTTTTTTCAGTTTAATTTGTATTTAGCCTTTAAATAAACTGTACTTTCATATGAATTTTCTGAAGTTTGATTTATACTTATTTATCAAATTTTTGTTAATCAAAGTGGCAGCCTCGGTTCCATCGTCAATTGCTGTTTTAACAATACACCCTCTGTTAGCGTTGATGACCTCAAAAATCTTATTGCATAAACACAACAAATTTAGTTGTAACAGATTCAACTGAGGTACTTGATAAATCAGAAGCAAGCACAGAAGAAGAATATGGTGAAGGCAATTAGCAGAACAGTTTTGATCATAGCCTCCAACTGCCTGCTAATATTTTGAGGGAAAATGTGCGTTTAATTGAAGATAAAAAGATCATAGAGATGGAGCATATGTGTCGTAGCAGTAGATATAGTGGATGCCCTGGAAATAGTTTCACTCTTCAAGATTCAAGGACATTAACATCTGAGATGTTTTTTGCACCCTAATTGTGATCATATTGTGTGTAAGAATTTCGATCACATATGGAATGGTTTGTTCACCATTTAACTCCTGAAAATTTGTGAAAACTACACAAACTATTGGAGGCTAGGAGAAGGAAAAGAAGAACCAGTTGAAATGACTAAAATCCCATACTGGACGAAGGTAATCAAGTAAAAAGTAATGCTCTTGTATTAGAATTAATTACAGCTACTACCAGAACTACTTATGTTAAGAATGGAGCTAGACCTAAAAGCAAAAAGACTTGGTGGCAAATATTAATTTAGATGTTTTGTATTATTACTTGTGTTTGCATTTATTTCCTTAATCCGAAGCTAAAGTAAAAATTTTAAAATCCGAAAAAACCCCAAAAACAAATTTTGGTCACCATTTTGACCCCCATTTAAATAATGATTTAAACTTAAAAATCGGATGATTTAAATCATCGTACCCCTGTGAAAAGGTTTGTTATGGCATTGACTAGCTTGCAAATTCACAACTGTTTATTTCTAAAATATAACTAAGTGTAAATTAAGTTTGAAGCAATCTGACCTTTTTTTTTTAATTCATGTTTAACTAAACATTTACTCAACTATACTGCTTCTATGGCTTAACAATTTACTTCATTTCAGCAATTACAAGTTGTGAGAACTAACAACATAAGTGACAACTTGATTTGAATTTATATACTTCTTTTTTTTCCAAAATAAATGGTCGCTCTATAATACAGCAACAATAAGTCATGTTACATAAAACTAATTTATTTTACCATGTTTAAAACAAATTACAATATGTATTAAGGTTTTCTATGGCAAAACAATGTTATAAAATTTATTTTTAGAAGTATCCTTTAGTAAGCTGATAACGTTAGTGTCATTTAAATAAAAAGTGTAACCTAAATACAAAGTAGATTTGTTTTTATGTATAGCAATAATTAAAATAAGCCACTGAAGTAACAGTGTATATATGTTACGTTTTATTAACATAAATTCATTCAAAATAGTGTTATTGGTGCTATAAGGCAGGTAGGTACCTAAACTGTTTAGCTTGGAGGCTTTTAAATTTACCTTTTACAATAAATTCGCTTAAAATGGGATCTTAAAAACCTAAGACGACCGCAATTGACCGATCTTTACCTGGCTGTCGTCAACTAGCCATGAGCGCCCATGTGTGAGTGAAATAGTATCACATTCAGTGCAGCGGCATCTTTTTAACTCACAAGCATGCAATAACACCGCAAGTCAGTAAGTTCAATGATCTAGCCACATTGTAACCTAAGTTTCATCAGTGGCGAAAGTCCATAACCTTTTCCATTGCCCGTCTATTTACTTATAGTATTGTTCCATTTATACCTTATTAGTTTATTTTCAGCCCATAATAAAAATTTCACCTACAGCATTATAAATTTTTTAATTCTTCATGATACTTTGGCTGTTTCTATTTTGGTATAATTGTCATTTAAACAATATCTGTCTCGTGGTAGACAAAAATACAAAGACGTTGCTGTGGATCAATGTAGTAAGTGTAAGACTACGGATCCCAAGGTCCTGGGTTCAAATCCCGACACGGCCGACTGCTTAAAAAATGGCAGGTGAGCATTTTTCACAAAAATTACGCCCTCGTTCGGATGAGAGGTTAAATGGAGGTCCCGTGTGTGAGTGTTGTCACGCACGTTAAAGATCCTTACCTTGCCTGAAACGGCAAGGGTTCGGCAAAATTCTAAATTTCCAGGTAACAAAAACTCGCCTCCTGTCCAATGTAGTACCTTTGGGTGGAGCATTGGAAAATTACATGTAAGGTAGACAAAAATACACTGCATAGTCCTGTAGATCTAATTACAGTTTATATTACTAATTTTGTTTGAATTCCGTATATTGTCTCTAGTATCGAGGCAATAACTGCTAAAAATGTTCAATAAACTATGGCATGTTTTCATCCATTCAGTTGGGTATCTTCTTAATACTCCAATCAACAGTAAGGTGGTCTACATAAATTCAAGGTCAGCATCGCCTCTATATTGGGCGTCATAGTGCCTGCCCTTTGTCAATGTTTACATTTGCACTATGAAGTTGTCATTAATTATTAGCGTTTTTCTTCCAGATTGTCAAGAAGGAGACTACTTTATACGTTTTGAGTTGTTATAATATTTTTATTGTGTGACAAATATAATTTTACAATACATTATACATTATTTAAACACAGGCTTTCCATAAAAGAACTCCGGGGTTTTGAGGTTAAATATTCTTATTAAATCAAAATCTTAATGTAATGTGTTATACATGAATTTAAAGGTAATATTCTCAAAATTTTATTACAATTTAGTAAATTTCAACGTGGGCCGCATTAGTGGCACAGCACACATTCAAACGAAATTTCACTCTACTCGGGTCCTGGCCTGCATGTTTGGGTGACGTTTGCCACGAAGCGAGTATCTGTTGACTGAGATGGGTTAGATCTTGAATTTTTTCTGAATACACGAGGTTCTTCACATGTTCCTAGAAGAAATAGTCCGAGGGAGTCAAATCTGGGCTTTTTGGATGCCAAGGAGTAGGCCCTTGCCTTCCAATCCACCTGTTGCCGAACCTAGTACTGACTGCTTCTCTCACATGCAAACTAAAGTAAGGTGGTGCGCCATCTTGCTGAAAATGGACAAAGCCCTTCTCCTCCTCAATCATCCAACTGAGGAAAAACATATTCTTCTAACATGTCACAATAGTCATCATCAGACATTGTCTTTTCAACAAAAATGAAGGGAATAACTCTGTCATGCATAAGGCCGCACCAATATTGAGGCGGAGAAGGGCTTTGTCCACTTTCAGCAAGATGGTGCACCGCTTCACTTTAGTTTACATGTGCGGCGTGTCTCCTCCAAAAGTATTTCTGGCCCTGTCTCAGAGCTGAGTCGTTCTTTACATCCGACCTTGTCCGGTTTGTGCTGCTGATAAAATTGAACAGTTATCTCGTCCTGGTCTCTTCGCTCCTAGGGCCAAACTATCCTATCCTTGGCAGGTCACTTCCTGTGACATAGTAGGTCCCCTACCTTGTTCCATTAACGGTCATTTCTACATTCTTGTACTGACCGACTACTTTACTAAGTTTTCTCTTTTCTTTCCTTTGCGTAAGTGCCACTGCAGAGTCCGTATCCAAAATTCTTGAACACCAAGTTTTCCTACTTTTTGGTGTTCTCTAATTCCTCATTACAGATAACGGTGTACAATTCCGCAGTCGTCAGTTCACTTTTTTGTGTGCCGGTTATCATTACAAAATTCTCTGCACTGCCCATTACCATCTCCAAGTCAACTCTGTCGAACGTGTCAACCGCTCCCTCAAGACCATGCTTGCTTCTTATATTCGCGACAACCAGCTTCAATGAAATGTTACTTTTGCGCAAGTTTCCTGCGTTTGATCCGGTTTTTTGTTACCACTGCTTAAGGTACATCAATTTGTTCTATCCAGCATTCTAGTTGTTCCCTTGCATACTTTGAGGCTTGGCAGTTATTGTCCCATTTCGGCTTTTACTGTTTGTTGTCCTCCTGATTCCTTTTCTTACTTTTTGAATTTGCACGAAACGAATTTCTTGTCTTGAGGTTGAAAACTTTGTATTTTTTTATTAGAGATATCTGTCCTCTGACGACCTTTGCAGTGTTAAGCAATTCCATCTTTGTCTTTGGTGATTGCTATCCTATGTCTTCCCCTCTTTTATATCCTTTACATTTCTTGAGTTAATCTGGTATATTGGCATTTCAAGCCGGATAAAAAGTTTTTTTGTTTTTCGGTTTTCTTAGCGTTTTTTGAAACGATTTTCTTTTGGTACATCTTATTAGTAGTATTGGTCCTTTGAACAGGATAAAAAAATTTTCTTTGCTTTTTGGTTTTCTTTGGGGTTTCTGAAATGAAATTTCTTTTGGTTCATCCTAGTAGGACATATTAGTCTTCGAGCCGGATAAAAGTATGTTTTCGTTTTTGGTTTTCTTTGGGTTTTCTGAAATAAATTTTCTTTTCGTTTATCCTATTAGTGTATCTTGTTTCTTCAAGCCGGATAAAAAACTTTTCTTTGTTTTTTTGGTTTTTATTGGGTCTTCTGAAACGAATTTTCTTTTTTTCATCCTATTAGCGTTTGGTTCTTCGAGAAGGTTGAAATTTTTTTGTTGTGGTTTTTGGATTTTCTTTGGGTTTTCTGAAACAAATTTTCTCTTAGTTTGTCCTGGTGGTGTACTGCCTGGTTCATTGCTTCTGCTCTTTTACTCCGACCTTTTAATTTTGCTGGGGGGCATTTGTTACATTTCGTCCCTGTATCTAAATAATTTGGTTTATATTTAATTTAAAATTGTAAAGCCAGTACTGTGTGCATGGTTATTTTGCATGTTCATTAGGAAGTCCGACTCCCTTGCAATTTAAACAATTATTTCTAACATCCTGTAGCATTTTGTTAAATATTTAGTTACAAAATTGAATATTTTAACACTTCCATTTGGATAATGTGTAAACCTAGGATTTTAGTATTTACGAGGTATGGAAATCTGTTGAGTTGTTTTAGCAATATGTACATTTCTTAAATAAGTTCAAAAACGTGGTTTGTTTATCAAGACATTTGTTTTCTCGAGAAGTTACAATGCTATAATGTGTTTACTACAAGATCGGTTTCGAACATAAGTTTCAAGCTATGGTAATTTCCGTCT
Source organism: Platerodrilus igneus (assembly GCA_036346225.1). Lineage (NCBI taxonomy): Eukaryota > Metazoa > Arthropoda > Insecta > Coleoptera > Lycidae > Platerodrilus > Platerodrilus igneus. Next base: position 789,831 of record JARFIW010001001.1, on the reverse strand, counting down.
CATCTGTATACAACATATTAATTGATATGTTAAATTTTTGTAATTTTATGCGAGAAGTAAGCAGCCAATCCTACACTTACTTTATGATTCTGCGATATTGGTTGCAGATACTCCTTAGATGATTAGACACGTGTTGTTTGATAGTCCTCCATTTTATCGAGCGCAGTTCGCCCTCTTGTCCTCTTATCGGCAGGCGATGTTTTGAAAATATGTTCCATATGGTTGTTTAAATGTTTTGAAGGGAAAATACGATACTTTCAGGTGGTTGATTTATCTACACCTGGACGTTTATAAGTGAAACTAAGATGGAAATAAAATTCATTACTGTGCCCATTTTTCGCAAGTGAGGTTATTATTGTCTAAACGATGGCCAAAGGCTATACAAATAATGCGTTTGAATACGAGTGCAAAGTATTTATTTTTATGTTGGTTTCTTGCTTTTAGGAATAACCTGCTCCGTGTGTGCAAAATTAGAAAGATGCTATTTCTGTAAAATATAATTTTATAGAATGTTTTAGTGATAACTTTAGGGAGTAAATTATGTACATGTACTAAATCCTCAATCTGAAAGTTAAATGACATTTTCTGGACATCCGTTTTAAATATTTAGGAGAATTGGTCGTGTCTATCATGAAAGTGAATCACATCCTTAATATAAAATTTTGAAAGTGGAGCAGCTAAGAAATACTAAAACGTTAATAATCACTTTTACTATCCTGTATGTATTGTTTTGGAATTTGGCTTGGTTGTAGCTGTAACCTTATGGATATACAGAACGTCATCTGCAGCGTTCGATGATTTCACCAGCAATAAATTTGGGTTGGATTTTTAAAAGTTTTTGGTATTGGAAATGGATTCCACTCCACTCCAGATCGTCGGAATACAATATGGTGACCACTGTTATTGGTATTGATTATAGATTAAGATCCACTTTTACTGCCTATAAAATTTTTTTCTAATATGATTTTTTTTACAGATACCATACTGGTTTCTCCTAACCTGCTTTGTATTGCAAAATTAATTATGATGCTTTTATTACACAGTTGTCACTTTTTTATAAATACAATAATTTTTGAAATTTACCAATAGCTTTAAACATGGATTTAAAATGGAGTTGCTTATTTAAGAGTGCTTTTTCAATATAAAATCAATGCTTCAAAATTAAAGTATTGGTGGACCATTTACACCATAGTAAGATGTTTTGTGTTTATTTGGATCCAGGTGGAGAACCACAAATCGTGGTATTGGTTTAATCAATTAATTTTCTTTTCAGGATTAGAGTATAAAGGGTTGGTGAAACAGTCCTTTTTTAGTGTTGAGATTTATTTAAGGTTCAAAGGGGTTTCTGCATTTCTCCCAGGACTCTTGCTTACGTGTTGCTATAATGTAAACACGGTGGCGATCTTCCCTTTAGTGTTTACAGTGAAAACAAAATCGGCCCAAAACCCCGTCTCATGGCTAAACTGAGAATTAATGTTCAAGGTTAGCCGTTTACCTAAATACGAATTTCCATTTTTTTTTAGCCACTTACCAACCAACTTCACCCTGGACTATCGTCATATTCAGGAAACCTTTGTATAATAGTGATTACCAAAAAAATAGACATCCTTCTCTCATACCCACTACCAAATAATGTTATCCTTTCGCCAACAACATAGGGTAACAGGCAAAAAAAGAAAAAAACGGTTATAAAAGTATTCAATAAGTATTTTAGCTTTTGCATATTGATCTTTAACATGTCATAAGTTTTGTTGAAATAAATGCCTTATGCTAAAAGGTAAATGGTTTGGAAACTTTATTTTTGCTGATTATTTTAAATACTGACAATATAACCTTTATTAACATTTGACTTTTTCATGTCTAAAATGAGTTAAAATTCAAAATTCATGTAGTTTTGAGAAATTACCGGAAATAGCAAGAAGAACGTGTAGGTATGGTGGAACGTCGTACAGCCCAATAAATGATTCAAGGATTAGTATACCAGCCTCCAAAGCAAGTCACGTTTAAGGTCGTCTCGGAAGCCTTAAAACTGTAGTAAAAGTAAATCCTTAGCAAGTCTTTGGAAACTGTCAGTTGAAGTTAGAGCTTCAATTGGGACTGTTTCAAATTATTTGAAACTAACTGGAAAGGTCAGTAGAAGCTGCCAAAGTGTGCCACATGATTTGACAGAAAATCAATGCTTACATCGTGTTGAACTACTGATTAATCCAACTGACCAACGTTTTATCAAACGAACTCCGGGTGCGATGAAAAGTAGATTTTTAAACACAAGCAGATGTCAAAGATAGTAGATTAATGTTGGTGCACCAACTTAAGCAGTTGCAATACCACCGATTTAAAAGGAAAGCCATGCTTTGTGCTTGGTAGATTTTCGAAGGTTTGATGTACTTTGAGTTGATTCCCGATGGTAAGTCTACCGCATATGACCTCTACAGCAATCAATTGAGTTGAGCGAATAAAATACTTAAGCAAAGCATTCAGCAATAGTTGACCAAAAATAGGTTTTGCTTCAACGTAAAACCTCACGCTGCAGTCAGAACTTGGCAGAATATCGACGACTTAAACTGGGAAGTTCTGCCTCGTCTCGCATATAGTACAGATCTTGTGTCTTTGAATTATCACTTATTTTGGTCAATGGCTCATTTATTACATAGACAGTACTTCTAAAACCGACAGTGGATCAAGGAGGATGCTGGCGGTTTTTGCTTCTAAAGACTAAAATTAGTACCGCCAGGGAATCGAATTGCCAACAGAAAGATGGGTCAAGACCATACAGCATAATGGATTGTATTTTGAAGAATAACTTTTTTGTTGCACAATGTTAGCCTTAATTTTAGGCAAAAAAAAACGAAAATACTTATTGAACACTCCAATATATATTTTATTCAGAATTGGAAATCCTTTTCTTATTATATTTTAATTGTATACCTTATTCAAATTATGATGACATTTGTACGTCACACAGATCATTTCAATAAGATTTTTAGAATGTTAAACCCACATTTGTAGGATGATTTATTGGATACCTTTTTTCAGTGTCTTCACATAACCCTCACAGCTGGAATTTATAAATTTGACTCAGTCTATGTGCTGTATATTGCCATTTAATACATTTGATGAAGGTTATCTTTTACTAGCAGCAACAGTGAATGAGGTGTGTAATTCTGCATACAGACTAGTTGACTACACTTTCGTTATGATACTGAAATTGGGTTTGTCTGAATAGATAATTGAAAGTAGTCCTGAGCTTGTTAAACTGCACTTATAACTAATAGATGCATCAAGACGACTTGGTAAAAATGTGTGATGTATAAAAAATTGTAGAGACCACCCAAAATTGCAAAAACAGTTGTTGCATCTTAATCCTTGCAAAACGTTTCAGTATATTACATGATAAATAGCTAATTTTTACAGAAAAGGGTCTAGCAAATCTATTCTATGTCTTACAGAAGATGTATGCTATTATTAAAGAAATGTTACTATTACAAACATCAAACACCATCTGTTACATGTATACATAATGAAATAGATATTGGTTCCTTGACTCAATCTTTATCAAGTAAATGTATAAATAGGTACTGTGTCATTTATATCTTTCAAGCATCTTTTATTTCTGTATTCCTTTGTAAAATTTATGCATATACATATTATATTGGGAAAGAAAAATCAGTGAATTATATGCAAATTTCTGGCTACAAATAACATTCAGTAATTTTAGATGAAATTATGCATTTCTTTAGTATGAAGTTGTTGACAACTTCAACTCTTTTTACAATTTTTCATTTTTACTACAGCACTTGCACCATATTTTGTTTTTATGTCAATGTTGAATAATCTATATTTATGATCAAGGATAAGATCCTTGGGGGTGCATGAATGGCTTCCAATATGTGGTTTTCATAAGTTTGTTAAGATCCATAATTTTTAAATATTAAATTTCATGCTTCTGAATTAAAATAGCTGATTATTTGTAATGCAACAGGTTATACACGTATATGGTAGATGTATGACTTTTAAAACCACATTTAAGCCTGGACTTTAAGTATATATGCAATCTAAATCATTCTTGGTCAGTGTGAGGTTTTTCTTTTATGAATGAATTCAGCTTGAAAGTATAGATGCTCATAACACACTTGCATTACTTAGATATAAACCAGATTATCATCATTTTGTTTTTGACCTTACTTAAGGTCGATTTGACACAGCTCTAACTTCTTTTCTATTCTGTGCTAATCTAAAAAATTCTACATACCCTTCACAACCTAAATTTCTAATAATTTGACTAATATAGCTTGGTCTAGGTCTTCCTATACTGTTCTATCTTTTTCTTATCTACCTGGCTCTACATAGATATTAGCAACCTGATGGTTGTTAAAGAAAACCAACATGTTTACATGATTCCCATTTATAAGGAAATGAAATATTACCTGGTTATCCCCTCCAAAAAAGGAAAAGTGTTAAATTATATGTTATGGTAAGGCTTAAGCAACGAATCGCTGCCAACATGCCAGACCGCTAACTAATTGTGAGTTATGTCATGGAGACGTTTATTAAGTTATATGTTATGGTAAAGCTTAAGCAACAAATTGCGGCCAACCTGCCAGACCGCTAACTAATTGTGAGTTATGTCATGGAGACGTTAATTAAGTTATATGTTATGGTAAGGCTTAAGCAGCGAATCGCTGCCAACATGCCAGACCGCTAACTAATTGTGAGTTATATCATGGTGACATTTAGTTAACTGATTTTTATTTATTTTTTTTTTTTCTGTTTTGTTTTCGAACTTATGGTTGGTTTGACGCAGCTTTAAATTCTTTTCTATTTGAGCTAGTCTAGAAAGGTCTACATATCCTTCACAACCTAAATCTCTAATAATTTGACTAATATAGCTTTGTCTAGGTCTTCCTACTCTATTTTTATTTGGTAGTCTATAATCTAAGACCTTACTAAATAGTCCCTCATGTCTTAACTGGTGCCCTATCATTTTATCTCTCCTGACCTGTAATTGTTTCCACATACAGGGTTCCTCACCTATCCTACTATAAACTCCTCATTTGTTACTCTATCTGTCCAACTAATCTTTAACATTCTTCTATAACACCAAGTTTCAAAAGCTTTTACCTTTTTCTTATCTACCTCTTTTATTGTCCAAGTCTCACTATCGTATAATAGAACGCTCCATACGTACGACTTTAAGAAACTTTTTCTATTATTTAAACTAATACTATTAGCTATTAGTAAGTCTTTCTTTTTTAAAAACATTTTTCTAGCTTGAGCTATTCTAGCTACTATATCCCTTCTGCTTTGTCCGTCCTTTGTAATTATACTATCTAAATAGCAAAATTTATCTACCTCCTCTAACTCGGTATTACCTACTTTTAATTTTGGTTTAGAACTAGGCTGTAACTGACTTGTCATTATTTCTGTCTTTCCTGAGTTAATTCTCATACTATAGTTACTCTCTAGTATCTCATCTAAAATATTTAAAAACTCCCCTAACTCTTTTCTAGACTGCTATAATGGCTATATCATCTGCAAAATGTAACGTCTATTTTCTGTCCCTGCATACCTATCTCTTTTCTCTCTCTAGCTAAGTTTAAAGCTTCCTCAATATAAACATTAAAATCAAGGGAGATAGTATACATCCCTGTCTAACACCATTTCTAATCTTAGCTTCCTTTTCTATTTCATCAAATCTAATTACTACGCTTTGGTTTTTATATAGACTGTAATTAATTTTTCTATCCCTATGAGAGATTCCTATTTTTTGCAAAACCTGGAACATAACAATCCAATTAACCCTATCAAATGCTTTTTCTAAATCGACAAACGCGAAACGAATTTTTATTTTTTGTAGACTTTTTTCAATGATTACCCTAATCACTAGTATCGGTTCTCTAGTCCCTCTGTCTTTACGAAAACCATATTGGTCTTTGCGTAAATAATTGTCAGTCAAAGCTTCGTGGGAAGTTAAACTAACCGTTCTAAAATTCTCACACCTATCAGCTCCTGACTTTTTTGGGATTGGGATATTATTTTCGAAATCTATTGGGACCTCACCTGTGTCATATATTACTTTTACAGGTATATATAATCTGTCTATAGTTTTCTGACTTGCATATTTTATTAATTCTGCCGGGTATATTGTCTATCCCCGGCGCTTTATTTAGTCTATGTTCCCTAACAGCTCTATCAAATTCCTGTTTAATATTGAAAACCCTATTTCTACATCCTTTTCTTGGTCGTTTTCTAACTCATCCATATCGTCTCCCTTATATAAATCTTCTAAATATCTTTTCCATCTATCTGCTACCTCAATTTTATTTATTAGAAGCTCATTATTCTCATCTTTAATACCATTATATTTTTTCCTATCTCTCCCAAAAAACGTTTTAACTGCTCTATAAGCCCTATCTGTCTTACCTACTCTCAAATCATCTTGTATTCCCTTACAATTCTCCATTCTCCATAAACCAGATAAGAAGATATAATTATTAAATTAGGATAGTCAGAATAAATGTGGATACATCCTGTATATTAAGACTTTATTACCAATGTACGCTTATTAAGCATGCTGTTTTAATTACTTTATTTCTAGAAATGTAATTAAAATTAGGGTAGTTCCCATAACCAAAAGTTTTAAGTTAAAAGACATAATAACCAAGTATAATGAATTATTTAAAAAATGCATATTATCGATTCATGCGTGAGAAACACAGAAACCACTGAAATAAACAATATTGGAGACATATTTGTAACATACGATAATGAATCAAGGGAGTGCGAAAGTACTATAATAGCAAAAGTAAAAAAGATTACAAAGAAAATATGTAACTTATAAGGAATTAATGGGACAATAACCTATTACTCAGCACAGATTAGAGATGCTACATTGTGAGAACGGAATTTGACAGCAATTGACATATATTACACAGAAAAGGGAGAAATTTAATATAACTATTAAACCTAACAAAAACAGAAGTTAAGTCAAGTTCACAGATGGCAAAGTAACAGGTCAAGTTATGTAGCCCATAGATCACTCGTGTAGAGGATAGTTGAGGCTTGCGTGAAATTTTTTAACTTCGTTGCAGGAATAAAACCAGAAAGCTTCAAGCATGTGTTAAGTTAAATTTCTGAAAGCGATTAATTTTTGCATTAATTTTCAATTACCTTAATGAAACGACTTTTAAAGTCCAAGCGAGGGCCCGCTTTTTATGCTATTCCAATTAAAATGAATATTTAAAACCTTATATAAAAATTTCCTTAAGTGTAGAAATACGAGGAATATATTTTAAAACTACGTTCTAAATTCTCTGAACATTTGCTCCAGTGTTCAAAATAACCTTGCTTTATAAATTCATGGAAATAAGGCAAGCAGCTGTTTGTTATTTCTAATAGATCATTCTTCTAACCATGTTCGAAACAGCCGCATAAAACAAATATAAAAGCTTTTAATGGTTAGTACTGAGAAATCCTATTTCAAATATTGCAGGGGTTCAAGCTCGCGCAAGTTTTATGAGTAATAATCGTCCTTACGTGTGATTTTCCAATGCTCCACCCGAAGGTACTACATTGGCCAGGGAGCGAGTTTTTTTTACCTGGAAAATTTGGAATTTTGCGAACCCTTGCTGTTCCAAGCAAGGTAGTGATCTTTAACGTGCGTGACAACACTCACACACGAGACCTCCATTTTACCTCATCCGAACGAGAGTGCGCCTAACATTTTTCAAGCGGACCGTGTCGGGATTCGAACCTGGGACCTTGGGCGTAGGTAATAATTGTCCACCAATTATTTCATTCTCCTTATCGTAGATCAATAATAATACAAATCCTTATTCATTTCTATAGGTTAGCAAATGGTTATACATTGTGCTTCCTTTGTCTGTATGCAAGGTTGCATACCTGCTTGGACGTTTAAAATATACGTCCATTTTCTATGAGGACAACAAAATTCAGTGGAACTGGTTATCGTATTATTGAGGCCTTTTGCTTTCTTTATTGCTTACATTCTAGGAATGTTTTGAAGTTGTCATCTGGAAAATATTTACCGGTGTTCACAGAATATTTAATATTCTCTCGCTGGGACTGGTTTTATGTTACCTTTCCTCATTGTTCTCAATCAGTATAAATTCAAGCCAAACTTTTGAAAGGCTCTATTCTCTTCTGTTCTTGATTCGATGCTAATTCTATACAACATCCTTTATGGCAAAAAGTAATGTTGCGGATTGCAATTTTAAAATGCGTTGTTGTAGGTAGTGTTCTAGTATAGTTATGTTGATTGATCCAGCACCCAGCCTGTAGATGAGTGCTGCCCATACTTCCGAGTTCTTGAAGTTGGTACCAGAGAGGCCAATAGCTTTAAGGTATTTTTCCTGTTTTCTTTACTTTTTGATGCTGCTGTGAAAGACAGACTTCGTTTGCTGTTTATAGTTTTCTTATTCGTGAGTATACAATAAATTGTAGACTGCATGTCACAAATCTATGCTCACAATGCACTTGTGATTATGTAGTTATGATTCGACACGATTAGTTAAACCAAAGCTCACGTTAGAGCATTTGTTACTGTTACCTTTTCTTTGTACAATAATATTAACGTCAACAACATGCTTACCAAATTCTAAATTAGAGTAAGTGAACACCTGATTCATTTAAATTGCTTAGGGGTGTATTGAGTCGTAAGGGTCGCGTAATAAATGTAAATAGCAATAGGATGAAAATAAATAAGGACCGCAATTAACTTTAATCAATGCCAGTAAACATATCTTTCAATAAAAGAACACATATTCAGCAGAGAAATAATTGTACATGCAATTCAACTACTTCAAGATGCGTTCAATAAGTTTATAAAATACATACGCATGAGATAAGATAAAACCTAGTAAGTCCTCATGCAATTACGCATGGGATAAAGAAGGAATAATAAAGCGCTTTGATAAGAGACGCACTTTCAAAGAAAAGTTTTAAATACGAGACGTAAACAGGAACATGTGGATTTACATCATTCATATTACATCAGTTATTTATTCAATTCTCCAAAAAGCTTTATCTACACAAACAACAGACATAAGCTAAATTAAAGTCCAATAATAATAACAAAACAGGTGGTCAAAGATCGTAAAATAATGGGAATACAAGTATAGCATGTAACTACAGAATAATTTCGCCAGAATCAGCTTGAAAACTCCTAGGAATGTCCAAAACAACCATAGTTGGTTACAACACTTTGTACGACTGCTCTGATAAACCAATCAAAAATGTAGATAGCGAAAGCTATATAACGCCCAGAGTTGATAAGGGGAGGCAGTCTCAATTTGAAGCAAGTCGAACCTGCATCACTCTTACTCGAATATTTACGCGTCAAATAAATAAATTGTAAATTAAATTATTGTGAACAGTGGTGTTGTTGATGACAAATTACGTTGAAGATATATGAAAAAGCTTTTGCCATTTTGCTGAAAACGTGAGTAGAAATTTGTTAATTAATTTAAATAAAATGTTTATAATAATGTAGAGCTCTAATTCAGAAATCTAAGAAATCTAAGTCAAAACTCTAAGAAATCTAAACCAAAAATCTAAGAACTCTAAGTCAAAACTCTAAGACATCTAAGTAGCTGGATCTTAGTGTGGTATTCAGAGATCCAAGTTGTATTTAAGTGGAAAGGATCTAAGGCGTATCCAGAAAAATATAAAGTAAAGCACGAGGTGAATTTTGGAAACAAGGAGTAACAATACTGAATTATTGGTTCAAATGTACGTGAAGGAGTACAAAGCAGTTCATTGGTTTTCGATTGAAGATAGTAAAGGGGTGTTGATCCACAACACGCAACAGCAAATCAGGAAATCACAGGTCAGGGCTAACTAGTATAAGGAATCATTTCAAATTTAAATTTAAACACTGAATATATTTTTTTCTCTAATTTGTAAGGAGTCAACAAAAATATTTAATACGTTGAAATTTACGTAAATAGGATAAAAGGTCTTGAACGTTCTAGATTTTTTCAGTAAAAGTTGTCGTTTTTGGTGACTTTACATTAAATTAAAGGGATATAATTTTTGGGATAAATGATCCAAATAATATTAATTGATTGAATGGTTTATTTAAGGGATTACAAAACTGAAGGGTGGATATTATTTCCTTTCATTATACGAATATTGATTGACTTCGCTTTATCAGGTAAGATTTAAAGGGGTAAATTTATTTGATCATCGTAACATTGTGCACTCTGTGTGAATTAAACTGGGCTAGCCCTGGCATAATTAAAATCAGAATATTAGAAAAACAGAGCGGTGGCGTTCAGCAGGAAACTGGATGTTCATTACATTGGCGTGCGGCGTTATCATATCAAATTAATATAGCGACCCGACCGTGGGGCGAGAATATTTTACCACAATAAAATATAATGACCCGAACGTAGGGCGAGAATATCATATTAAATACAAATAGCACATTAACGCAAATAAATTTGACAATCCGATCGTGGGACTTTAATATAACAAAATAAAATTATCAAATCAGCACTGGGGCTATAATGAGTTGTAATTTGAGAAAAACCACCAAAACTAAAAAAATTCAGAGAAATTTGTATATTAATTAAATTTAGGTAAAATTAAATTTAGTATTTAAGATTTAGTGTAAATAAAATTTTTCAAAAATGGACAAAAGAATACGGGAAACTAGGGAGGCACTGAGAAATCAAGGGGTGGAAATAGGATCCCAAGAGAGTGTAATCATCCAGGAAAGGACATTTGAAAGAAGTTCTAGCGAGGAACAGCAGACCTCACGGGAAGCAAAGATGATAGAGATTTTGATGGCACTGAACAATAAAATGGACAAAAATGAAGAGGCGATGAAAAACATGACTACAAAAATTGAGGAAAATAGTGAAAAACTAGGCAAGGAAATAAAAATTTTGAGCGAGGAAAATTCTTCAAGATAATGCTATTTTAAAAATTTTATTAAATAATTGAAAGGAAGATTTAAGCATAATATACTTTGGTAATTGCTGTTTGAAATCAGGAATTTTGATATGGAAAATCTTGTAAGCTGATTGGACATCAATTTAAAATAAGAAGATATTTTAATTATGAGGAGTGTTTTGTGGTTTCTGCAAGTATTATTCTTAGATTTATTTTTAAAGGATATTGGAGTATTTGTATTTAATTTAGGGTAGAATAATAAGTGTTAATCATATAATATTTTTTTGTAAAGGAATTTACCAGGAGAATTTGTGTTCAGAGTGCGAAATACTCTGACCTTTATTATTTGTAAAGGATTTTTTGGCCAAACAAACCTTACAAGCATGGCAATAAATTACAACCAGGTAAACCATCCTCAAAAGAAGAAAGTTTAATGCTGTAAATTTAAAATAAGGTAAGAAACAATTTTTTTTGTAATAAATACTTCTTAGAAATTATTTTGTTTGAAAGAAACAATGTTTTAAAGGTTTTTGTATGAAAGAAAATATATCATACTGTATAAATGCTTTGTGATGTTGCTGTGTATTATTTCATTTTGAAAACTCAATCAATTCTGTTGAGTTAGCCAGACAAAGTTAAAAAGGAAGATAAGTGAACAATTTCAAGTTTTACAAATTGCTGTATTTGTCTCACAGCACTCTTTTAGTAAAGCCATAAAGCAAGGTGTTGTCACAGCACTTTTTCAGTAGCACCTCAACATGCGGCCATTTTCATATCACTTTTTTAGTAACGCCCCAAAGCGAGGCATCACGGCACTATATATATATATATATATATATATATATATATATATATATTGTGTAATTTCTTCTTGTACATATTTAGAGCTGGAATTATTGTAGGTATTCGTGCATATATATGTGTACCTGTAATTTAGATTATAAGATTTTATTCTCGATATTTTAAAATGTTTAGGTTTATACTATATTATATGCAATTTAACGCTTTGTTTACATCACGTTATAACAAGATGATTACGTAAATGCGTGTTTTTGAATTTTGTAAATATTCTTTTGGGGACTGTATATTTAATATGTAATATAACTATTTACTGAGGTTTCCAATTTTTCTTTCTGTATCACCCATCCCACTCTACGGCTGTTGGATTTCTATTCTAACCCTTCTCCCCTGTTTTGTTGCAGTATTCGGTGTAGGCGATTTTCTTTACTTACTTTAGTGCTTTCTTTCTTGTCTTCACAGAATACAGTAACATATATGTACCAGCGAATTAACATCGCGTCGGTCGAGTATCAAAAAGGCAGAATTAGATAATTTGCAGAAGAGGTAATGATTGATTCACTCTACAAGTTTAGAATTTTATGTTAATGGAATGATGTGATTTAACCACTTGGAAAAATAGAAAGTGAACCATTAGTATTACAGAATATCCTTATATTTTTTGGTGAAAATGAGCTGAAGCCAAACTGAGTAAACGAACCTTTTTTTAAATGATTTAAAAATGTGTATATGTTAATTCAAGATGTGAGTTATAGATGGTTTGTAGTTATTTATTGGGAAGTTGGTATAATGCTAACCTTTTTTTGTTGGAATATTGAATAATGATGGAACAAGTTGCCTGGAACTAGAGCTTTGGTTAATTTTAAATAAGGTTTTATAGGAAAATGAAATTAAAACATTTTAAAACGATTAATCAATATGTGCAAGTTAATTTTTAAAGTAGTTTTTATTTGTGGTGTTCAATGCTAATTAAGAAGTGAAAAAAAAGTTGGTATTTTTAAGAGACCATGGACATGAAAAGTTGTATTGAATTGTTTCTGTTTATTGTTAAGTATGGCATTTTTAGAAATGGGATTCAGAATGTTACCTAACAATATTTGGAAACTAACTGGAGCAATTGATGTGATAGTAGTATCAATAGATTTCCTTTTTAAACGACTTTAAGTAGTACTTGGCAAGTTTGATGATAAAAAACATGTAGAAAACTAGGATTATTTAATTTCAATATGCATGTACCTATTTTCCACATATTTAATGTTAATAGAGGTTAAGTTTAGGTTGGATATGGAGTCTTATTTTTTAAATAGGCAACAGTATCAAATTTTTGAAAGGATATCCAGTGATGAAATCATAGTATCAGGTATTGAGGTCTCCAAGGTATTGCATTTTAAAGTTTTCTTGAGTTGACCAACATGAACGAGTTATTTCCTTTTAGGTTAGAGGAAAACAAGGTCAAGTATGAGGTGATAGACTTAGAAACCACAGGCAAAGGATACTATTCAGAATAACCGTCTTCCATATAGGGAGAATATCGAGAGGTTTGCTAGGATAGACGGTTTGGAGCACCATAAATTGTGACAACAGAGAAAACCTTTTAAGGTAAAGTGTCCATTTAATGTATTTTTTTTGTAACTTTCCAATCCTCATTTTATTTTGTATTGTTTTTCTCAGAGGAAACCACTCCTGCATCACCGCAGTTAGCTGGTGCACACTTTAAACTGTTGTGTTCCTGCTCCTCAATGGTAAACCCAAATTAATAATGTAACGTCAATTATACCCGCAACATGCTAGCTAAACATGTTCATAATGCTATTCCTTTAATAGCTTGTAAATTTTTTCTATTCTAAATAATGTCCATTCTTATCTCTACAGACATTACAAAAATGATTTTATTTTTCTATATACTCTAACAAGAATATTGCCATTATTATTTTCACTCAACTCTGTAATTAACTGTTTGGTATCTAGAATGCCACCCTATAATTAAGTTTTGGTTTTTGATATATGGCTTTGAGGTGTAAACCATTTATTTAATTTTTGACTTGATAATTTTAAATACCAAACAAAAAATCACACAGCGTTGATCTAAAAATATTTACCTTGACAAAAATAATTTCACATTCCACTGTTAGGTGTATAGAACCATCATAGCCTTTCTAATAATTTATTTTTGACCTGTAACTTATTTATGCCACTTACGATCTGTTACTTAAACATTTTAAAACATCTCAATATAGATTGTTAAAATTTGATGGCATAAAGATCACTTTAAATATAATTACACATTTTCTTGCTGGGTGGCATCTTGACCCTGAAGTGGGTTAGAATTAACAATAAATTTCTGTTAATTATTGCAAACACTCAAAAGCATTGCAGAGACTGTAAATTAATAGAAAGGGAAAGCAAAGACTCCAAATCAAAATAGATCGACAAAGAACAAAAATCTGAAAGTTTTCACCACATAGCAAAAAAGAAGGTATAGCCTAGGGGTCAATAGTCATGAAACTTGAGACATCAATTGATTTGGAAATTGAAACATTAAATGCACAGTAAAACCTCTTCAATGACACAACACTGTTAATGATGAGTTACATGTTATGTGGATACAATTTCTACTAATTGATATGGAAATATGTAAGTAAACATGCATAATATGTAAATACTATATATTTCATATAGAATATCTAATACAAGTGAGTTTGGTTCTGCATAAGCAATGTACAATTTATGAAAACGGAAACATAACTGTTGTGGATAAAATAAGAATACGTGATTATTATACAAAATATGAAAACATTGCCGGAAGCGCACTTTCACACTAAAATATCAATCGCACTTAACAGTTCTTAATCAATAAATAAAGCATACAAAATAAACTTTTGTGTAAACAGAAAACGTGTGTACTAAATCTTTAATGCTGACTTAAAGTTGTGAAAGTCGAATTGGAATGAAGTCATGGTTGAAATAAGTGCGCACGTTTTCTACTACTATGAAATAATCTATATCGCACTATATGTCGTATAAATTTGTAGCTGTGCAAGTCACTTTTACAAATTTTCTAGTCTTGAATTTCATTATAAATCACCTGGAGCAACCATATTCAATGAAAATGCAGCAAAACTTTCGCCCTTTTTACCAATTGCTTTTGCTTGATACTGACCAACATCATTTGAATCGCATGAAACAATTTGAAGTGTGTATTGATTTACATCAACTGTAAAACGATATTTGGAACTTTCTTTCAGAGGTTTGCCATCTTTAATCCAACTGATTTGCAATGGTTTTTCCTGTGTTTCTGCAACAAAAGAGGCAGATTCCCCTTGAACAACACTTATCGATGTAGGGAATATTTTAAAAACAGGTGCTTTTATTGGTTCTCCTGGTACAAACACATTAAGTGTGCAACTGCTGAAACTTTCACCAGAATCATTAAATGCTTCACACGTATAAGCACCTCCATCTTCTGGAAATATTTCTGCAATTTTTAATTTATATATGTTAGCATCATTCAAATATTGAAAATCTTTGCTTGGCTTAATTTCTTTGTTATTATGAAGCCAAATTACATCAAATTTTTTGGCCCCAATTATCCGACATGATAATGTTACTTCTTCACCATCTTTTACACAAGCTGACTGCAAGTGGTCCACAATATTAGGTGCTTTATCTATTTTATCAACTTGCTTTTCACCAGGTGCTGTTGACATAGCTAAAATTTGTTTCCTGTAATGTTAATCAATTTTAGTGAAAACCTTACGTTTGATTGTGAGATGACATTTAGTTTCTGCAATACCTATGGAATTTGTAGCCCTACAAATATATTCACCTTCATCCTCAGGGAATAATTCATTAATATGAAGTGTTGCAATACCATTTTTATATTTTAGCTCCATAATGTCAGACGAACTGAGTTGCTTAAAAATATTGAACATTAAAGAGCTATCAATAAATCATTTTGTGTATACCTTATTGCCTTTTGCCCACACTATCTGTGGTTCTGGATCTCCTTGTACATTACAACTAAGTGTGAGTGGTTCCCCATCAGATATTGTCAAATCAGTTAATTCTTTTAAAAACTTGGGTTTACACATTGTTGAATCATCTGCAGGTACTGCAAACATTAATTTAAATGTTTACCAGAAATTTACTTTCAACTAAAGCTATGCTTACATGTAAGTTCTTTGGTTGCACTTCTAGATCTATTAGGACTACCCAATGAATCTAATCTTCCATATCGTTTAGGTGTCTTTTTATCTAAATCATTGATGTTAAGATTAGAAGAGGAATGAGGCAAGTCACTAACAAATTGTATACGTGTAGGATGAGACGGTGAGTTAATAGGATAAACAGGCTTTCGTATAGTAATAGGTATTGGAGCTGGTTTGATAGGATGTTCTATATATTTTCGATCTGAAAATCAGATATTTAACACAAGAGCTTTTTAAATAAATATTACTTACCACCAGAATGTAAAATTTGATCTGCTAATCTTGTTTGCTCTACTGTGGTTGTTTCACCTTCAACAATAACAATACAAGAAGTTTCATCTTGGCCATGAACATTTGTAGCAATACATGTGTATTTTCCAGAATTTTCTGGTCTACAATCCACTATTTCCAAAGTAACAACACCATCAGAATGTGTCATTGAATAGTCATATTTACTAAGTTCACGTTTATCTTTATACCATTTTACTGTTGGTACTGGACGACCACTTAAACAGCACAAAAGTTTGCAAGCATCACGTTCTTGCACAACTCGAGGCCTTAATAAGAATGTAAAACTGGGTGCACATTCTTGTTCTTCTTGCCAGTAGGTATAAGGTAATGGTTCACGTCTACGAACTGGTGGAATATCGGGTTTATATTCTGGAACAACTTTTGGCAATGCTATAAAGAAGTCTTTAAAACAATCATTATCTTAATCATGTTATTACTTACGCTGTACATTAAGGAAGACTACTTCTTCTCTAGCACCATAGTGATTTTCTGCTCGAATAATGTACTCACCACGATCTTCCAATTTTACACGGTTAATTATAAAATAGTAGTTATCTCCTACATATCTCTTCATAAATTTAACACTTTGTCTCAACTCTTGATTATTGCGTGACCATGTAACGGTGGGTGCTGCTACACCTATAACCCTACAGTATAATTTTACGCTCTGCCCTTCATAACAAAATGCATTCTGTGGTTTTATCACAAATCTAGGAGCAGCTTGTCTTCGGTCTATAGATTTTTTTAAACATGAATAATATAGCTGAATGTTTCTATTTACTCACCAAAGTATGTATCTTGTATTTTATATTTTTCAAGCAGTAATTTACGTAAAGAAGAATATTCTGAAATTCTGCCAAGAGGTAATATATACTTGTCCCAATTTTCATATTGAGCTCGGATTTTATCACGAATACTTAGATATCTAGATTGCTCGAAAGTTTTAGTTGGCGTGTGGGTGCCACTCAACCATGCATGTGACAAACATTCTTGAGCAGTCATACGTTTTCTACAAAAATGAATGTATTAAAAATATGCAGTGAAGGGTTTTGATAATACGAACTCTTTATTTTTAAGAAGTAATCGACGGATAAAATCTTTTCCTTCTTCTGAAACATTATTAAAAGTTTCTTCATCAAAGCTCCAATCACATGCCTTAACATTTTTTAATGTTTCAATATCATTTTCTCCTGCAAATGGAGACAAACCACTTAATCTAGAAATGTAAAATTAATCATGAGGAAATGAAACCACAGTTAAAACTTACAGAACATACGCTAATACGCCAACTGCCCACATATCTGTGTAAAATCCAACAGGTTCTCGTTCTACTATTTCGGGTGCAGCAAATTCTGCAGTACCTGTGGATATTTTTACTAATTCATTTGGATCCAACTTTGTTGCTAACCCAAAGTCGATAAGTTTAATATTGGTACCTTTTCTGGTTTGACACATTATGTTTTCAGGTTTAATATCTGCAATTTAATGTTTTCATAACAGAACACATTTAAATGAACATACCCAAATGAATAATGTTGCGCTCGTGCATGTGTTTAATTCCTTCACAGATTTGCCTCATATAGTTTATTACTTCTGCTTCTGACATTTGGTAACCTTCCATTGTAATTCTCTCAAATAACTCTCCACCAGATAAACTGCAACCAAACAAAATGAAAACTTTGACTTAATAAATATATATCCTTACAATTCATAAATGAGAACCATTTCATCATCATCCTCAAATGCATCATGTAAATTAATGAGCTTAGGATGATGTAATTGATTCATAATATCAATCTCTTTCCTAATTAGTTCTTTCTCCATAGCATGAGATGTGGGAATAAACTTAGCAGCAAAGATATTACCAGTTTTTCGTTCACGACATCTATGTACTACTCCAAATGCCCCAGTACCAATTTCTTCCAATATATCATAATCGTCATACACACTTCTGTTCTTTATTTCTACTGGTTGAGGAACATATTTGGAATAAATATCAAATACATATTGGTCATAATCTTTTATAGGTTCCTTGTGAGATTCACGCTTTTTCTTTCCATTTTCATCAACTTCATATTTCCTTTTATACGTTGGTTTAACACCGGCATCTTTGGTTTGAACCAGACCACTTACATCAGATGGCTCAGAACGTCCATATATATTTTCCGCATAAATTCGAAATTCATATTGATGACCGGGCGTTAGGCCTTCGATTGCCATTGTAGTAAAACGTGTATTACCTACACGTATCCAAGTTGAAAGTGGATGTTCTCTTCTTTCAACCATATAATTGGTAATATTGCTTCCACCATCCCATACTGGAGCTTTCCAAGAAAGTGATAATGAATCTATGCCAATGTTATCGGTGGATGGAAATCGAGGTGGATCTGGTCGATCTAAAGTACAAAACAAAAGTTGCCGTGTCTTGAAAATATTTAATTCTTACCGCTTATTTGAATTTTAATGATAGCCGAATCTTGACCTAGGTTGTTCTCTGCGGTTATTCTATAGGGTCCACTATCCAATTTACTGCCATCACGAATTGTAAGAATAGCATGTCTATCTTTTACTTCCACATTATAATGGCCACCAGATTCAATAACTTCACCTTCACGAATCCATGTAATTTTAGGTTTTGGATTACCAGTAAATGGTATCTTAATAACAACATTTTCACCTTTATCAAAGAATGCAGTATCTCTAAATCTAGGTGGAATATTCAGTTTTGGTGCAGCTGAAGTTATTAGAATTAGTAAAAATAGTGGTTCCTGCAGAATATACTTACTCATAATAATTAATTCTGCTCGAGTAGATTTTATTCCTCCTTTGTTGACTGCTCTGCAAACATATTCATCTGCATCTTCTCCATAAACATCAGTTATTACCAAACGCTGTACATCTCCTTCACTGTAAATATGATATCGTGCACCATTAACCAGTTCACGAGCACCTTTGTACCAAGTAATAGTAGGTTTTGGTATTCCCGAAATGGTGCATTGGAACTCTGCATTGTGGTGTTGAATACAATTCACGTTTTTAAGTGGTTTGATTACTTCAGGAGGAGAGGCAGATAATGGATCAATTATTTTGACAGATGTGGAAGCTGTTGAGGCAGGTGAAATACCAGCAGCATTTTGTGCAAATACTCTAAATTCATACTGACGCCCTTCTATCAAATTTGAAATATTGAGTTGATTTGGTAAACAAAGTGTTGCATTCACTCTTTGCCAAGCATTACTATCGACTTCACGTTTATCTATCCAATACCCTTCAATTCTTGCTCCACCATCTGATAATGGCTTATCCCATTCAAGGTGAACAAAGTCTCCACCAATTTCTGTTACTTTTGGCGTTCCTGGTGCAGATGGTGGATCATAAGGTGCTTTAGCCTTAACTGGATTTATTCCTTCTAATGATGGACCCATTCCATTGTGATTGACTGCCATAACTCTAAACATATATTCTTGTCCCTCTGTTAATCCTTGTGCTGTAAAAGCTGTATCTTTACAAGAACTTGATATAGTAATCCAGTGAGGAGAGCTAAGGTCCTTTCGTTCAATGACATAGTGAGTTATTTTAGAGCCATTGTCATAACTAGGAGGTTTCCAACTTAACGAACAAGTGAATTTGCTGATATTAGAAACATCCAGGGGTCCATTAGGTGGTCCTGGAAGACCACTGACATTAACAATAAAATTACCACTTGCACTTCCACTTTCATTTTTTACTGTTATATTATATACACCAGCATCGTCCTTGACTATATCTTTTATAAAAATAATAATGTAATCATCAAAAACTGTATATTTAATATGATTTGTTTCATCAATGGTCCTGCCATCTTTAGTAAGAACAACATTCAGTGGCTGGTCTCCTGAATAATAGATCTTTATTTTGGTATTATCACCTTCTGGTAGTTGTAAGTCTCCAGGAAGTCTTTCAATGCGAGGAGGCACTAAAAATAACAATCGTGAATAATAATCAAAATAGAATAACATCTAACTTACCTCCTATTTTTAAGCGTGCTGTTGTGATAACTGAGCCCATTGAGTTGCTAGCCTCGCATGTGTAATCACCCTCATCAATATCCAAAACTTCCGAAATATGCAGTCGAGCTGCTCCATTTTTAGTCTCTAGTCTAAATCTAGCTCCAAGTGTAAGTTCCCTTCCATTCTTTAACCAGCGATATGATGGACTAGGATTACCTTCAGCCTGGCATTCTAATAAATGAGATTTTCCAAGATGTGCAGATTGATTATTGTAAAGTGTTCTAATCCAACGTGGTTTTTCTCCATCTGCCACTTCACATATTTTAACTGGTGTTGTGCATGCACTTGGATCACTTTTTCCGACAGAATTAATTGCAAATATTCTAAATTCAAAATCTGAACGTTCAGTAAGGTTAAGTACAGTGTAATTTGTATCCATTACATTATATGCATTACATGTGGCCCATATGGGACTACCTATCTCACGTCTTTCTATAATATAACCTGTAATTTTAGCACCACCATCATTTGAAGGACATTCCCAGGTTAAATCTACATAGTTCTTGCCAATATTGACAACTTTTGGGTTATTTGGTGGTGAAGGAACATTAAATCTACCTTTGAGTTTAAATTTAGTAGAGGATGCAGATGGCTTACTGTAACCAGCCGCATTCTTTGCTCGTACGCGAAATTCATATTCATGACCACTAGCTACATTATATAAAATAAATCTGTTGTCCTTAATCAAGTAGTCACTGGCAACCAACCAATGTGCATCTTCTGCAACATCTCGGTACTCAAGTTTATATCCTTGAATACGGGAACCGCCATCATTAGGAGGTCTACTCCATGCAAGAGAAATGGAACTTGCAGTATTATCTGTAACACGGGGTGCACCAGGTGCATCTGGTACTGTAAATGGAAACTTGGCAGTAATTGGTTCAGTTGTTTCTAGTGGTCCACTAACTCCATACTGATTTTCTGCACTTACTCTGAAACGGTAATTCTTATTTGGTTCAAGTCCCATTACATCATAGTGTGTATTTCTAACAAAACTGCTTATTTTTACCCATATCTGCAATAGTAAAAATGAATTCAGTACAATTATACAAAAGAACTTATAAATTTTATATTCATACAAAAACATGTATTCTTACAAATTGCTATAAACTATTATAGCATAAAAGTTGTAACACTTTACAAGTTGGAGCATGGAATATCGGAAGTTCAAATAAAGTTAATAGGTTAGAAGATTTAAAATGAAATATAAGTAGATTAGAGATAGATATTGTGGTATAAATGAGGTTCGATTGAAAGAAGAAAGGACTTTTAGTCAAGGGACTATATGATAATTTCTATAGAATTAAGTAAAAGACAAGGGGCAAAGAGGATTAGTAACGAGTAGAAAAATAGGGCAACAGATAGATTTTTATAAACAATACGGTGATGGGATTCTTTTAAATAAGATTAATGTAAAGTCCATACCAAATACAATAGTGTGTCTACAAGCCCACAACTGATCATGATAATAAATAAGTAAAGCTTATTTATAAAGAAACAAAAGAATTGATAAAATATGTTAAAGGAGATAAAAATTTAATAGCAATCGGAGAACACAATAATAAAGACAATGAAAGACGAATGTTTTTTCTTCTGTCTTATGGGTCATGAAAAAGAAATGTTAAAGGAAATGCATGTGAAACTTTGCACAATGTATAAACTGGCAAAGACAAAAACTGTTCAAAAATCACAACAAAAGATTGCATGTATAGAAGAACCCCTGAGATAGAGATTAACATCACTAGAAGTAAAAATAAGTTTAGGAATTAAATAAACAAGCGTAAAATGTCCAGAAGTAGATGTAGATAGTGAAGTCAATATACTTATGATACAATTTCAACAGCTGTAACAACTTAATTCAGAAATGTAAATCAAAACGATGGTATTTAGAAAAATATAAGAAAAGCAAATAGAAGCTTCACAAAACCATATTGCAAATTACCTTAATAGCAAAAGAAATATGTAAAGTGTAGAAAAGGAGTGACTTACTATTAGACAACAAACATATGCATCAGCAGAAACAAATTCTGGCAGAACCAAATCAGTTAGTAGAAAACTTAAGATAAAGTAGGATATATTAAAGTTGATGGACGGATGAAGAAATATAAGGACATTAGTGACTATTAGATGATTATATTGAATAAACAACTTCAAAATAGAATAACTAGGAAATGTAAGGCAGCCAAGAAAGAATGGATTAGTGAAAGGTGTTTGAAGGTTGAAAGACAAGTGATTGTTCATACGAACAAAACACGATATAGAAACAAATAAATAGCATCAGACATATGTAACTTGTTGTGCTCTGCGCCACTGTAACCGCATCGTATATATGTAATTAAGAGAGAGGGAAGGCGGCGATGGGTAGGAGTAAGCGGCGATAGTGGGGGAGTGACGTTTTGAGAGTGGAAGGCGAATGATTATCTGAATTCACCGACCACGTTAATTAATATGAAGTTTTACGGATTATAAAGAGTACGGGTCCTGAATTGAAATTTCGGTTTAAATTGCAGCTCAATGTACCAATTTATTATAATCTTATTCGATACCCTTAGTGTTGCTAATAAATGTTTACAGGTATACTGAGTTTCATTTTTAGCACAACACAAATTGACGTCCAACGGGGCTTGGTGCAAAGGCGAGTTGCAGATTACAATTCAGAAGATCATCGTAAATATACGAAATAAATATTGGAATTGGGGTGAGGAAAGGTCAACTTTGCTTGGTATGTACAATTGTCCAAACAAATAATCAAGATTGTGTTTGAACTAACATTATAACCGTCTTCAAAGCAAGCAAACAGCTGGTCCATCCAAAGCATGATAATTTAAACAGGCCTTTTAGTAGGAAACAAGCAAGACGGTTATGTTGGGAGTGCAACAAGGATAGACGCTATCTCAAGTGCAAAACGAGTATGAAGTTCTAGAACAGGTTTTTATTTTATAGATGTGCTTAGTAAAATAAACTTCAAGTTTTCAAGACCAGGTTAGAAGATAAAAAGTCAGGTTATAACACATGTGGCGTGTATGCTGTATTACACTGTCTTACATTGTTTACAATTATAAGACTGTTTGTTTTGTACAAACTAATATTGTTTAATTTTTAAGGAAGTAGGAGTCGCGATAGTGGAAAAGTACCCGCACTTTGGTAGTAAAAAATTAAATAATAATGGAGGGTAACAAAGGCTCAGGAGAATCCATGGATATGACTGATTTTCAAAGTTTAATGGTTCATTTAACACACAATATGCTTAAAATGCAAGGTAGTATATCGGACTTGGCAGAAACAGTAAGGGAAAGTTCCCAAAGAAGTAAGTCGCCCGTTAGCGTTCAAATAGTTCCTTCAGATATTTTAGTTAAACCAGAAAATAGAAATTATATATCACTATGACGAGACTTGGGGGGCAACGAGCTCGTTTTCCAACCAGGAGGACAACTACACCCCATCAAATTTTTGAAAAAATTAAAACAATTATTTATAGATACACATTTTAATCCAGAAATTCAAAGGGGGATTGTGTTGCAGGGTATCGGCAATACAACTGAGTTGGAATCCTTTTTACGCAAAATTGATGCAACGTTCATTTCGAAAGATAGATACAATATGCCACCGCGAAGGAGTTACGAAGATCGTAGGGTTGTAAATCATAGGGGGGGAGAAGGTAATAATGATGCACCTCATTATCAAAATAATTACAAAAGATTTCCAGAAAGGCGGGAATCTGCTAGTAATAATCGTAACGAAAGAGAAAACTGGCGTCGTACAGATAATACGGAAATGACCAACCACGATAATAATAGGGAAATTCGATATTTAAATAAACATATTAATTTGGAGCCAACTGAACTGTTAAGCGAAGCGGAGGACACCCCAAATGGCAGTCAAGTGTCACCTATCATAAAAGTACATGTAAATGAAAACCCGTGAATGCTTTAATCGATACTGGCAGCCAGGCATGTGCAATATCAGAACTTTATCTTAAAGAATTACAAAACCAAATCCAAATACCAGCATTACCTGTGTCAAATGTTACCGTGTCGGTAGCTGTAGGTTGTAGGGTAAGTAAGATATCCGAACAGGTCCTGTTGCCTATAAACATAAATGATTCTACTTTCGATGTTCCTTGTATAGTAGTACCAAAACTCAATCAAAAAATAATTCTAGGTAGCGATTGGCTAAAACAAGTAAATGCGAAAATTGATTTTCATAGTGTCTTCTTTTACCGGAAGAACAATTAAATTTAAAATTTTGGAGGACGAATGGCCAACCAAAAGGGTTGCTAACCCCATTCTTTAAGAGGTCCTACTCTATCCCATTTGCTTACCGGGAAAAAGTTAAAAAACAAATGCAAACAATGTTTGATGAAGAAGTTATCGCTCCATGTAAGTCCGAATACATATCTCCGTTAGTAACGGTACAAAAAAAAGATAAAACCCCAAGGGTATGTTTAGATGCCCGCTTTTTAAATTCCCGCATGGTTAAAGATCATGTTTTGCCTCCTTCACCCGAAGAGTTGCTGGCTAAGTTTGGTAGGGGTCAAGTAGTTTCGACATTGGACATGACGGCGTCGTATTGGCAAATTCCAATTAAAAAGGGACACCACCAATATACGGGATTTTTATATGAAAACACCACATACTGTTTTAATGTTCTTCCATTTGGACTCTCTACATCAGTTGCCAGTTTTATTCGGTGCTTAAGCAAGGTCCTAGAACCTGAATTTGAGGGGTTTGTTTTGAATTATGTTGATGACCTTGTTTTTTCAGCCTCTCCCGAGGATCATTTAATTCACCTTGAGAAGGTATTTCGGAGATTTTTAGAAAGTAATCTTACTATAAAATTGCAAAAGTCGCATTTTGATCAGTACGAAGTCGAGTTTTTAGGGCACATTATATCAAGCACGGGTATTCGTATAAATCCAAAACGCATTGAGAGTATCCAGAAGTTTCATGTACCACGAAATATCCGGGAACTGAGAGCTTT
Organism: Platerodrilus igneus; assembly: GCA_036346225.1. NCBI lineage: Eukaryota > Metazoa > Arthropoda > Insecta > Coleoptera > Lycidae > Platerodrilus > Platerodrilus igneus. The sequence goes on along the minus strand of JARFIW010001001.1, from coordinate 764,588 downwards.
CCTGGGATTTGTAAACTATGAACGCAGATTTTGTGATAACTTTGCTGGACTTACCGTCCCGCTACTAAAATTACTTAAAAAGAATTGTAAATGGGAATGGGATAACGAATGCATGATTGCATTCAAGAATGTTAAGGAAGCTTTTCTACAAGTTACTACTGTGGTACACCCAGATTTCAATAAATGTTTTTATATTCAATCTGATAATTCAGACCAGGCGGTAGGTGCAGTTCTGTACCAATTAAACAGTGATAATAATCACCAAATTATTGCATTTGCAAGTCGAGTGTTGAGGGGGGCTGAAGTGCCCTATAAAGTTACCGAAAAGGAAGCTCTCGTGGTTATTTTTGCACTAAAGCAATGGCGCACATTAGTACTGGGTCAAAGTTTAATAATTATCACGGATCATAAGGCATTATCCTTTTTGTTGACGATGAGGTTAACTACGGGAAGGCTGGCTCGATGGGCACTTTATGCTCAAGAGTTCGACTTTCAAATACAGTATTGTCCAGGAAAAGACAATTTGTTAGCGGACACGTTATCTTTGTATCCAATAAAAAAAAATGGGAAGGGCATAGTAGATTGTAAGGAATTAACCTTGAGAGTAGCCTTCATGCGATTAACGCAAGAATTTCGACAATTAAAAAATAATCTCAAAACAATATGCGAGGACCAACGGAAAGAATCGTGGGTTAGTAAAATAATGAAGCTATTGGAGGTAGATGAGTACTGTAGTGAAAGACAGAGAGCATTTAAATGGTTTCTAATACATAAGGAAATTTTATTTAAAAAGGGTGACGTTAATTCGCCCGGCTGGAGACTATGTGTGCCGCATAACCAAATACAGAGTTTAATTCTCCAGCAACATGTAGATGGGGGTCATTTCGGCTACAAGAAGGTATATGCTCACCTAAGGGAACTGTGGTATTGCCCAAAAATGTGTAAACATATTCGGCATCTTGTGAGGGCATGTGAGCTGTGCCAAAAGGCAAAATGTTCCAAAGGTATGACAGGAACGGTGAATTCGGTTATTCCTAAGGGGCCTGGTAAACTTGTGTGTCTGGACCTTATGGGCCCCTACCTAGGTGGGGGGGGGACCTACCTCATTTACACGATTTGTAAAATTATATTCTCTGAAAAGGCCTACCGCTCGTGCCATTGTAAATCGTCTCATTAACGATTAACTGTACAAGTCCCCCGAGCAATTCTGTCCGACAACGAGACACAATTCAAATCTAAGTTGTGGTTATCCCAGTTGGATCAATACCATATCTCTGCCCGATTTACGTCGGTGTATTTCCCAGAGGGCAACAAAACAGAGCGTGGAATAAAGAAATAGGAAGATTGCTTCACACTTATTGCTTCGACAAGCATACACGTTGGGCTTGTTGTTTGACTAGGGTAGAGGAGTGTCTTAACCAGACCATACACAGTGTTACAGGGTATGCTACTGTAGTTTTGCAATTTGGTGAAGGTACGGAAAACAGTATTAAAAAAATTATTGAATTTCCGCCGCATCATTTTTCAATACAGTCACAGGATCAAATTATACAGTTGGTTTATGAACGGCTTATCTCAAAAGCAACCAAATATAAAGTAAAGGCGGAAGGGGCCAAAGGTCCTACATCTTTCAAGAAGGGGGATCGCGTTCTTGTACGGACCCATCCCATGTCGTCAGCCATAGATGCGTGTATTGCAAAATTTTTCTTGCTGTACGAGGGGCCTTATACCGTTAAAGGGGTTGTAGGGCCTAACTCGTACGAACTTGTAGATGATGAAGGCCGCTATAAGGGCAGACAAAATATCAAAAATCTTAAGGTATTTCATACCGTGGAAAATCCTGAGTTTTTGTAAGATGTATTTAGGCAAAAAGTGTATAGTATTGTTGTATTAAGGGGATTTAGCTTGTTTTCATTTCTTTTGTTTATGTTGTATATTTGTATTAAAATAGTGCTTACTATTTTAATAGGGGGAGGGGTAGTGTTGTGCTCTGCGCCACTGTAACCGCATCGTATATATGTAATTAAGAGAGAGGGAAGGCGGCGATGGCTAGGAGTAAGCGGCGATAGTGGAGGAGTGACGTTTTGAGAGTGGAAGGCGAATGATTATCTGAATTCACCGACCACGTTAATTAATATGAAGTTTTACGGATTATAAAGAGTACGGGTCCTGAATTGAAATTTCGGTTTAAATTGCAGCTCAATGAACCAATTTATTATAATTTTATTCGATACCCTTAGTGTTGCTAATAAATGTTTACAGGTATACTGAGTTTCATTTTTAGCACAACAAACTATCATAGAACAATTAGTTTAACATCATACACATAAAAGGTTTTAACTGGCAGTCCTTACGGAAACATGAAAAAAGTTGAAAATTAATTAGGAGAAGACAAATTTGATTGAAAAAGTAAGGGTACAAGAGAAGCAGCTTTAAGCCTAAGATTATAAACCGGCATATTATGCTTTTCTATATTAAGAAAAAGCTTGCGATAATGTCACATAGAATAAGGTGTTTCAGATATTGCAATGAGAGGGTTTCAAATACTGACACAGAGGAATAGCGAAAATAGTGGCTGATTAAGAGGAGGCAAATGTAAAGAAAGCTGTCACACAAGGATGTTCTTTATCTTCTTTACTTTTCAATTTATATATTTATTTTTATTTGGCTAGGCTAATACAGCTACTACGATCTCAATTATACAATGTAACAGATGTTAATTAAATACATATTACTAGGAACTAATTATTAAATATTAAGAATGCCTTTGCCTGAGATACAGAACTTTCAACTGGGTTTTAAATTTGTTAATGTTTACATTTTCTACACTATATGGTAGTGCATTGCATCTAATCATTTCTCTCATAAATACAGAGTTAGATGTACACCTTTTATGTCTAGTGGACACATACAACATGCTGTTATTTCTTGTTGGATATTTATGCACTGAACTACACCTCTGTACTAACTTGCTCACATATACTGGCATATTTCCCGATTGCATCTTAAAGTTAAAGATAAAGTAGAGATTAAAGTACACAATTAGGAAAATCAAAGAACAAGTGACTACCGTTTGTGGAATAGAAATATGTATTAAAACATGTAGAGATAAAGCTTTGAAACACCATAAAATTAAAAATATATTGTTGGAAGTTTTGAAATAATCTAAATACATGTTGCATGGTATATATTTTGGGACCCTAAATTTGATTTACCAACATTCCACTCGAGGGTACTACATTGGCCAGGAAGCGAGTTCTTTTTACCTGGAAATTTTGAATTTTGCCAAAGCCTTGCCGTTTTGAGCAAGGTAGGAATCTTTAGCGTGCATGACAACACCTACATGTGGGACCTGCATTTTAACTCTCATCTGAACGAGGGCGTATTTTTGTGAAAAATTCTCATCTAACATTTTTCAAGCGGTCCATATCGGGAATCGAATCCAGATTCTTGGGGTTAAAAGTCACACACAAACCAACTAAGCCACTGAGTCTCCAACGTTTTGGAACCTTACATGTGATTTTCCAATGCTCCACCTGAAGGTACTACATTGGCCAGAAGCGAGTTTTTTTTTACCTGGAAAATTTTAATTTTGCCGAACCCTTGCTGTGCCAAGCAAGGTAGGGATCTTTAACGTGCGTGATAACACACACACGGGACCTCCATTTTACCTCTCATCCGAACGAGGGTGTATTTTTATGAAAAATGCTCTCCTAACATTTTTCAAGCGGACCGTGTCGGGATTCGAACCCGGGACCTTAGGCGTAGTAGTCACACACATACCACTACGCCACCCAACGTTTTTTTGGGACCACTGGCGTTCCTTAATTAGCTTTATAGGGGGGTGGAGTGAAAGAGCAATAAATATATATATAGTGAGAGAGAGGGGATGGGGAGAAAGAGAGAGAGAGCCAGAGAGAGAAAGAACAACAGAGCGCAAGAGAAATACCAGAACATAAAGTGCTAATTAATAAAATATCTCAACAAGAAATAGGCTAGAAGCATTTATTATTTTATATGTAATCTAACATAATATTCTCACATTAAATCTTTAAAAAAGACTAAAAACATCCGAAAATTTAGACAGTTAAGAGTTTATTTCACCATCCGAAGTCCTCAAGCCCATTATTTAAGAAATCTAATTATATATATATATATATATATATATATATATATATCCAGAGAAAATAAAGATTTTCTAATGATAAGAAATACCATTTAAAAATAAGTTCTAAATGCATATTATGTAGTTTGAAAAGCCCGTAAAACGAGTTCTAATATGTAAATATTCATTTTCCTCAAGAGAAGTACCACTTAAAAATACGTTCTGTAACTTGATCAAAAGTATTAAATAACATTACGCTTCCACTGAAAACATTATCAAAAAGTACTCATTGTATAACTTCATTTAGCAGACATTTTACAGGAAGCGTGTATTTTAACTGCAAGAAGCTACTCTAATCTTTCTATATTGTTCTAATGTTGAAAAATCAATTTAATAGCGAGAATAAAACCTATAAATCACAAATGATAGGTAATTAACTTTTACTATAATAACACAAATGAACAGCCCAATTGGTGAGATCGTATAAAATGCGATAACATGCTTTACGACCATAATTTAGATAAGATGTGGAAAGACCATAAATCAAATAACAAACAATTACCGTTAACCATTTTTCATTCACTCTTCCAATTAAGAAACTATTTTTACGATAAGATGTTTAACAATTTATTAAATCATAATAAAGCGTGATAACGAATAGGCATTTCCATTGATTCTTGGAACCACACCAATTAAAAAAGATAAAAATTTTACGACCTAAAAAACATGTAAGTTACATCATCCTGATGATTCGGACCAACTGTAATGGTGTGGAAGTCTTCTAGAACGTGTAATGTATTAAAGATTTTATTATATAAAGCCGCGAAAGAAAGCAAACGAGGAATTCAAGATCAGTCATTCATAATCGATTTATTTATAAAGTACTACGAATTGTAAGAGTTGTAATTCAAAATGCATGCAAGGTCATGCTCGACGTTTAAATATTGGTTTGAAACATTTTTTTTAACATATGAAGTAAAATTCAAGATACAAAAGTAAATTCTATTGAGATATGAATGATTTAAATGAGAAGAAGGAGTATGAAGTTAATTAACGGAGGAATTGAACACTGATCTTTCAATGCAATTATTATGGTACAAAATAGAGAGGAAAATTTGAGACTTGCTTTGAAAACTTAAGAACCCTGCATAATTTAATGGTCAAAAACGCAAGTAAATCTTTGTTTAAATGTTTGGAAAGTGATTTGTATGATATAGTTTTTAAGTAGGTTAAACTTTTATAAGATTTTAGTGTATAGATGTTATTTGTGAATGGATAATTGATGTTTTGAAGTCAAATCTTAAGTTAATTTGATCTTTACAAAGGTTTTCTTAAGCGTCACTGATCAGTCACAGTTGGATGGGTTAGTTGAAGAGTATACAAATTATCCATACCCCTTCAAAGAAGAAAATGTTTGTGACATAAGAAAGGTTTTGTAATTACTGAGTATAAACTAGGACTGGGCAAATTCAATATTAATGTTTAGTAGTTATGAAATGTGTTTAGGTAAGTTGTAAATTGCATTTGTTGGTTTAATGCTTGTTTGTAAATAATTTCTTAGATAATGTGTATTGAAGAAACATGTTTGTGGAATGTACCCAGTATTAAAATTTGAAGAATTGTTTATATATACTTTGTCATTAAAATTGTGATGTTGAATTTAGTTATTCCATTCCACCTGAGCTAGCTAGTACTGGCATGTTCAGGTAATAATTCACATCAGATCCATTTTATTTTCATAATCTTTTTTATTGAAGTTCAGCATAGGGGCACATTTCTATAAGTTAGCAATTCACAGCACCCTTTATTGGCTCCCAAGGTTTTGGCAGCATTAAGCTAGCAATTCACAGCAATATATATATATATATATATATATATATATATATATATATTAGATAGCTAAAGGTGGCGTTTGTATTTTTATAGTTATCTTCAAATAATTTTACCCCTCCTCTGAGTTAATCAGCAAATTTCCTTTTCACTTACAGAGTCAGAGCAACAGCAATTTTACAAAATACAAAATTTTAGGCAAGGTATTTCAATGAGCCTCTATGGAATATCTACCTGACTTTTTGGACCAAAACTGCATATAAAACATGATAATTAATATTAGAAAAATATTAAGTAGTTACTACAACATGAAATTAATAACAATAAAACAAGAGTACCAACATACAGTAAAGATAATGAAATGGACTGTTTGAATGTACAAATACGGCACGCAAAATTTGTGGAAATCTGTATTTTTTTATTTAGGATGGGGTAAATATCAGTAATATCATATGATTAATCTAGCAAAGAAAGCATTCTTCCTCAAATATAATTTGTTTCTATTAAACATTCATATAAAGATAGAAAAATAATTTTAAACAGTTGTGTGGAGTGTAATATTGTGTGGTTGTTAAATATTATATATATAGGAAACAGAGAAAAAAATTGACGCTTTTGTAACGTGGTGTTATAGGAAAATTTTTTAAAATTAGTTTCGAGCAGTCTACTTTGGGGACATACTAGAAAGAACGAATCAACTGCTAGGCTATTACTTACAACATCCAGGATTTGCTTTATTGATAATAGAAGGAATGGTAAATTGGAAAATTTATGCTGCTCAAATTATAAAGAATGTAGGTTAAGCCAGGTATATTGGTATGAAACAACTGTTACAAACTAAAGAGGCTCAAAGAGTTGCGTTAAACATTCAACCTATTGACTATAACAAAATTATACTTACGCCATTTGGATCTAATTTTTCCACAATATAATTAGTAATTGGAGATCCGCCATCATCTATTGGAGGTCTCCAACTAAGAGAACAATTATCTGGGGTAATATCAGATACATCTAAAGGCCCTTGAGGTGGTTTAGGTTTGTCAACAACCTGTACTTTGCATGAAGCAGAATCAGAACCAGCAGAGTTCGTTAGTTTAATGGTATATGTTCCTGCATCAGAACGTTGAGCACATTTATTATGAAATACAGAAGAAACATTGTTAATGTCAATTTTAATGCGGTTGTCTTCAAGTACTTCATTTCCATTTATATTCCAAGTTGCCACAGGTTTAGGAGTTGCTGTGAATGGAACTGATATAGTAATTTCTTCCCCAGCAACAACGATAATGTCTCGAATACTGAGGTCTGATGTTATTTTTGGTGTACTTGCAGGAGCCCTACAGATAATCATATCTGAAGATGAACTCCAAGGGCCCTGACCAGCGGCATTTACTGCAGCTACTCGAAACTCATATTCGTGATTTTCTATTAGTCCTGATACTCTGAAAATTATTATATTGTAATAATACATAGTTATAATTGCAAATAGTACTTATGCATTAAATCTGGAACAAGTGTGTGAGAAGCTTTTATCCACTTATCTTCTGAAATAAGACGTTTTTCAATAACATAACCTAGAATTGGAGATCCTCCATCATGACGTGGTTTAGAGTATTGAATTGTTATAGAATTCTCGGATGTTTCTACTTCTCTTGGAGCACCTGGTGGACCTGGTGGATCTGAAATGTAAGAAAAAAAAAGTAGACAAATTTAAGTAAGTTGAATAGTATATAATTATTGCAAAAAATTGATATTTTAGAAGTATATAATAGGTAGCATAACAAAGGTCAAAATTAGGATTATGCTGTAAGTGTATTCGTAATTTAACGACACAACAGCCTAATATTACTAGAAAAGATATAATCTAATTGCATTGGAAAAAAGAAAATCAGCAAAATAGAAAGTTTGTTCTAGAAAGCTAATACAATCAAAGTAACTCTAAAAAATTACTATAGCAGTAGATTTCAATAATAATTTTTGTTTTACCTAATCTTTATGGTTATGACAACTCCTTAAAAGAGGACTAAGATTTTCAAACATTAAGTTGTAATGCTGCATGTGTGCAAAGCTTGACAAAAAATTCAATGGTGCTGCACTAACGGATATTTAAAAAAAATGGAATTGGAAATAAATAAATCTGCTGAAAATTATCCAAACTCTACTAACAGTTGTCACAATTCTACTCATAGTTATAATAAATTATATACTTATTAAATGATGAAAGCCACAAGATCGGATACAAAATTTGAAGACGGATAGATAGTTTGTCTCCGCATTCTTGGAAAGGAATGAAATACTAAAAATTGCTATAAGTATGTGGGCTTTGCAGTTATTTGTTCTGGTATTATGTAAATACATTTTTATTTAGTAATTAGATAACTTTAAAGGATAAAATTTTAGTACTATTGGATGAAAAACAGTTATTAGTCAAAACTAATTGTAGGACAACATAGTCAGGCATGATTAGATGTATGCTAGATTATTGGAATCACTAATATTGTAAAATTAGTTAAAATTTTGGGGAAAAAAATATTACCTCTACTATCAAGCATAATTAAGTTTACGAAAAGAACATCCAGTTAAGAAATTAATTAAAATGGAAATGAGTTACCAATAAATAAATTTTATGTTTAATGTTTTATGCACATATTCAATCACATGCAGAAAGGATGTCTTCAATAGAATACACTTTAGTAACACAAACTTTTTTAATAAACAAAGTCATCCTATTCTTGTCAGTGGAATTGCCATGAAGCTGATAATTTCCAGTTCGTTGTAGAACAGATTATTGTTATAAATGTGGTGCAAATAATGTATTTTGAATCCGTGGATGTGTTGTGAAAACTACAATGATTTGAAGCAGTAATGATAATGTTCTAAAATCAATATCTTTTATAATTATATTAAAATTATTAAGAATTCAATTTCTATAAATAAGATTTAAAAAAAATATAGTGCTACATTATATTATTGAACAGTTAAGACAGGATCAATTCTCTTTTACTGTGTATGTTCTATGTGTTAATTTATTAGTAAGCTTTAACTATAATTTAAGGCAGAGGCCTAGAAATTTTTTCTTGATTGAGATCCAAAAGTAAAGCAACAGAATGTGAAGTTGCAAATCATCAAACATGAAAGATTTGAGAGTTTTGGGCATTTATTTTGAGAAAGCAAGGGATATAATTCTAAATATTTATAAACGAAACTTTTGCTATATGTGTGTGTGTGTGTGTGTATATATATATATATATATATATATATATATATATATGATGCTATGATAATAGGGTCATTTAGGGGTATATAGGGTCACCTGATATAAAATATTTACGTGAAATAATTGCAAGTGATTTTATAATTAATGATTTAAACGTGGTGATAGTGAATAATTAAACAAGGTTCGTCGTTTAATCCTCAAAAACGTAAGTTATGAAAGGTTGCTTTAGATAGGTTTTAAGATTTATATTGACAAAGGACTCCACCGGGAGAAGTTCAATAAGTATATTCAAGTAATTTCTGGATTCGACCTGGAGAGTTTGAACAAAGGATTCCAAATAATTTCTGGATCCAAACTGGAGTATTTAAATAAATAACTGAAGAATCCACCTAAATCCTATTTGGATAACTCAAAAAGTAACTATAAACTGAAGCTGAACCAGCGAATAATTGGAGCAGAAACTGGTCTGAATTGGGACAACGAGACACTAAAAAAAAAATTGCAACAGGTTAGCCATTATAAATATTTTGATGCATAGATGATTTTATTTCCATTCTGAATGGACCTGCACCTTGACGACGTTCTAAAATACTAGAACAGGTAGAATGGCTTGCACGTTTCAATGAGCTAAAGAGCCGAACTATAGGTTTAACCAAATTAGTGGGGTCTTTAGTGAGAAACCAGACTAAGACAGGTCCCCGAAAGAGGGCAGCAGCTTTTTCGGTACTTAGAGTGACAGAGACCCTAGGGGTCGATATGACATTCTAAGACACACTACTGCGATGTGGAAGGCAACGGGGAAACCACCATATTACCTCCTAAGTACAATGCGTACAGAAATTATTAGTAAACATGATGGCATCCTCTGGGGTAAAAAATTTCGGAGGTAAAATAGTCCCCCATTCTAATATCCGGGAGGGGACTACTTCGGGGGATGTGATCCGAAAGTATAGAAAAAGATCCGGGAACATTCTGCGAGTCGGAGCGTGGAATGTCAGAAGTAAGGAACAAGTAGGTAAGCTAGAGAACCTGAAACTTGAAATGGATAGGTTAGCACTAGACATAGTAGGAATCAGCTAAGTCCGCTGGCCAGAGGCGGGGGATTTTTGGAGTGGAAACTATAGGGTAATTCATACAGGATTAGAGGAAGGATATTCGGGCGTGGGGATAGTTATGCAAAAAAACATACGACGACGTGTAGAAAACTACTTACACAAGAACGAAAGAGTACTCATGGTTAGATTTGAATATAAACCAGTAAATGCAGTAATAATACAAGTATACATGCCCACCTCTAGCTACAGTGAGGAAGAAGTAGAGGCGATCTATAAAGATATCGAAGACATACTAAGATACGTAAAAGGACATGAAAATTTAATAATTACGGGGATTTTAATGCAGTGGTAGGTGAGGGTAGGGAAGGAGCGATAGTAGGTTTATTTGGTTAAGGCACGAGAAATGACAGGGCAAATAGGCTGGTAGAATTTTGCAACAAGAACAACTTAACCATCACAAATACATTATTTCAACATCATGCTAGAAGACGATACACGTGGAAGATGCCAGGATATATAGGAAGATATCAAATAGATTACATTATTGTTAGACAACGGTTTAGAAATCAAGTAAAATACTGTAGAAGCTACCCGGAAGCAAATATAGACACTGACCACAACATCGTAATTATGAAGACCGCACTTAAATTTAAAAATCTGAAAAAGAGGAACGGAAAAAGCACTTTGACTTTGAGAAGCTAAAAGATAAAGATATCCATGAAAGATTTGAAAAAAAGTCAAATGAATTGCTGAAAGATATTGGGAAAATTTCTGATACTAAGGAAGAAACAGAATGGAATAACATTAAATCCAGCCTAGACATGGTAGCCAAAGATATTCTGGGGTATACACAAAATGAAAATAAGAAACCATGGATAACAAAGGATATCCTGAATTTAATAGAAGAAAGACGAAAATACAAAAATAGATCAGACGAAACAGGAAAACAGAGATACAAAGCCATAAAATGGGAAATTATTCACAAATGCAGGAAAGCTAAAGAACGATGGATTGATGAAAAGTGCAAAGAGATACAAACTAAGATGGAAATAGGACAGACAGACGAAGCATACAAATTAATTAGAATGAATTTTAGCGATATAAAACCATATAGCAAAAATATAAGGGATGTGGAAGGAAACGTCATCATAGAAAATGTAGAGAAAGTAGCTAGATGGCAGGAATATATAGGGAATTTATATTCAGAAGAGGAACTAGCATCATTAGAACAGGAATCAAACATGGAAAAAGATGACATGGGATATCCTATACTTAGAGCTGAGTTTGAATGAGCATTAAAGAGTCTGAATAATGGTAAGGCGCCGGGTATAGATAAGGTGCAAGCAGAAACTCTAAAAGCCGCTGGACAAGCAGTAACAGAACGTCTCTTCTGACTTGTAAGCTATATGTATGAGACAGGCGAGATACCCAAAGATTTCAAACGTAACATCATAGTAACTATACCAACAAAAAAAAGCAAATAGATGTGAAAATTTTCGAACAATAAGTTTGACAGCACACATTTCAAAAATATTAATTAGAATTGTACAAAGACGAATGGAAGAACGAGCTGAAAAAATATTGGGAGAAGATCAATTTGAGTTTAGGCGCAACAGGGGAACATAGGAGGCTATTTTAGTTCTGAGGATGATAATGGAGAAAACAATAGAGAAGGGGGAAAGCGTGTATATAGGGATTGTAGATCTGGAAAAAGCATTCGACAATGTAAAATAGAAAAAAATGTTCGAAATACTCAAAAGACTGGAGTGAGTTTTAAGGACAGACGGATAGTACATAGCTTATACAAAGAGCAAACGGTGGTAATAGAATTAAAGCAAGAAAGTAGAGAAGTAAATATTAGGAAAGAGGTGAGACAGGGCTGTACCTTATCCCCATTAATTTTTAATTTGTACATAGAAGGAGCAATGAATACTGTCAAATGCAGGAAGACATTTGGAATTAATATGCAGGGACAAAAGATAGATATGCTTAGATTTGCAGATGATATAGCGGTATTAGCATCTAGCAAAGAACAGTTAGAAGCTGCTCTTAATGAAATGGAAACAGTTCTAACCGAGAGATATGGTATGAAAATTAACAAAAATAAAACTAAAGTTCTAGTATGTAAAAGTGGGGAAAATAAATCGAAACAAGAATACAAATAGGTAACGAGAACTTACAAGAGGTTAAGGATTTCTGCTACCTAGGAAGTCAAGTAATGCAAGTTTGGAAAAGCACAAAAGATATAAAACAAAGATTAGCACAAGGTCAAGCTACATTTAACAAGAAAAAGCAAATACTGTGCTCAAAGACCATAAATATAGAAACAAGGAAAAGATTGCTTAAAGCATATGTGTGGAGCACAGCACTGTATGGCTGTGAAGCCTGGACAGTAGGAGAAGCAGATAAGAAAAAGGTAGAAGCCTTTGAAATGTGGTGCTACAGACGTTTGATGAAGATATCATGGACAGACAAAGTTAAGAACAAAGAGGTACTAGAAATGGTAGGGGAAGAAAGCAGTGTGTGGAAAACAGTAAAAAATAGGAGAGATAGGATGATAGGCCACATACTAAGACATGAGGGAATAGTGCGGAATATATTAGAAGCAGAAATAGGAAAAAAGAGAAGTAGATGTAGACCTAGGTTAGACTACTGCACACAGATAGTGAAAGATGTAGGCTGTGAGAATTTCAGGGAAATGTGCAGGCTAACTCCGAATAGAAATCAATGGAGGTAGGCTTCCAACCAGTCGTAAGATGGAAAAACTAACGACAAAAATAATAACTGTATTTAAACATGGTAATTACTATAAACAACTACAGATATTGGTTTTGCAATACTCTCAACTAATGTTAATTGTGTAAAAGGATTTATTGGAAACTATTAATACGGCAAATGTCTAAGTTTTGGGGATCCTTGGCAGCCACAGGCTGCTTAACCCCCTTCACATACCACTAAATTTCGGTGAAATAGGGCATTTAATTAGAAAACAATAGAAGGGAATCGAGCTGTATATAGGCTGTAGTGAGAATTGCAGGGAACTGGGTAGGTTAGCTCAGAACATAAATAAGCTGAGGTACAAGTCCAACCAGTTTCAAGACGTAAAACCCAATGCCAAAAAAATAAGTGCTCTTAAATCTGAAGATTATTATAAACAACCACAGGTGTTGGTTGTGAAATATTTTCAACTAATGTTGATTGTGCGAAAGGATAAATTGGAAAAACTATTAATTCGACAAAGGTTCAAGTGCTGGGGGAACTTGGCAGCCAAAGGCTGCTTACCCCCCCTTCACATACAACTGAATATTGGGGAAGTAGGGTATAAACTGTAAAACAATAGAAGATGACCGAACTGCATCAAATAAGAAAGAACAGCAGCTACGTTCAAAGACAATGAACATAGATACAAGAAGAAAACTGTTCAAAGCATAGTGTGGAGCACAGCACAGTACATCTATGAAATAGTGGCAGTAGGAAAAGCAGACAGAAAGAGATAGAAGCCTTCTGGAATGTTGTGCTTCAGATGTATGAGGATGATAGCATGGACAGACAAAGTTAATAACAAATTGGTTGTAGAAATATTAAAGAAATAAAGTTATTTGTGGAAAACGAAAAAATAGGCGAAACAGGACAGGCATTTCTGGGGAATAGTACAGGATATATTACAAGCAGAGATAGGAAAAGATAGGTAGGGGTAGACCGAGATCAGACTTTCGCACACAGATAGGGATAGATGCAGACTGAGCAAATTGCAGCGAAATGTGTAGGTTGGTTCAGACTAGGAAACAATGAGCGTACGTGTCCAAACAGTTCTAGGACTGAAGACCTAATGATGATGATGATGATGATGATAATTTTATTTATGAATATTTAAAAATATTGCTTTCACGAAAATTTATGTGAGGGTCAACAAAAATCGTTTTGTCATACATTATAATTTACGTAAAAATTTAAGGAAGACTGATGAACGTTCATAGGGCATCAAGTAATAAATGAAAAGGGTGATTTTTGCTGACTTTGATCAATTAAAGGGAGTTATAATTTTTGGGAGACATTAATTCAATTATATAAAAAAGGTTCTATTCAACAAAATTATAAACGTTTTGTACATTGTATATATTGAAAACATTATATAAGTTGTGGTTAATTGTGGTTAGCTCAAATACATAGGCAGTGGAGATAAAAAGAGAGATTAAGAATTCTTTGTTGTCGTATTGTCGCAAGCTCCGTGCATGGTTAAAACTGAGCTAGCCGGGGCATTACAATTAAAATTAATCTTTTAGAATAAAAACGAGGGCACCGGATCATTGCAACGATATCATATTAAAAGTAAAATCTGTCACATCAACGTGAGGCACGAATATCATATCAGAAAAAAAGTAATCTGGCGACCCAGACGTAGGACGAGAATATAAAATTGGCATCCTAAAAGTGAGGCTAGAACTAGAAAATAGAAATTAAAGACACAAAATCGTGGAGCTATAACATAAAAATAATTAAATATCGTATCAACGTAAGATTGTAGAGTAAAAAAATTAAAAAGTCAAGTTAGGATTTTGAACTTAGGACCAAAAAATGGATAAAAGAATGAGGGAAGCAAGAGAGCCATTAAGGAATGAAGGAGTGGAAATAGGTTCACAGGAAAGTGTGATCTTGCATGAGACATCAACAGAAGCTGCTGGAAGAATGTTTGAGAGAAGTCACAGTGAGGAACACAGGACCACTCAAGACTCAAAAATGATGGAAATTTTGCTGACACTGAATAACAAAATGGAAAAGAATGAAGAGGTCATGCAAAATATGATAGAAAAAAATGACAAGGCCATGCAACAATTTGGGAAAAATTTGGATAAATTGGGGGAAAATTTAGGTTCCAGAATAGAACGGTTAAGTGATGATCTAAAGGAGACGAATCAGAAAATGGAAGAGATGCGTTTACAAATACAAAATAAAGTTATAACTATCAAAGAAGATATTGATTGGGTAAGGGACGAAGTCATTAAAGTAAGATCAATACAAGAGACCAATGAAAGAGAGACAAACGAAAGAATTATGAACCTAGGGGAAAAAGTACAAGACATTGAGAGGAATTGTGAAACGGAATTTCCATAGTAAATAAAGAAATAGATGATTTAAAAATTAACGTAGTGAATTTAAGCAGGAACATGATGATGTATAACCAGGAACCCTTAAGGATAAATCACCCAAATTTAACATTGGATCAGTATTCAAAATTTTCTGGGGGCAACAAACTTAATCCGAAATTATTCTTAAATGATATTAAAACACTGACACAGGACATAACGGATGAACAGTACAAGTTGAATTTAGTAAGGGCTATGTTAAAAGGGAATGCAGAAACGTGGTTTGATCTAATCAAGGACGAGTTAAAAACATTCCATGATTTTGAATATAAATTTCTAAGACACTTTTGGGGGATAATTAACAATATAAGGTGAGAGATGATTTAATCATAGGGAGATACAACCAAAATTTAGGTGTAACCAGGGAACAGTACGAGATCAAGAAATTTAATATAGTCAAACAAGTGGATCCTCCGTTAGAAGAGAAACAGATTATTAAATATCTAGCAGGACACTTTGAAGTAGAGGTGAGGCAGTATATTTGCGCTACAAAACATGGATCGTGATGTATTTTAGAATACTTGCAACGATAAGGTGAAATGGGACTGAACCATAGGGAGAAAGGTTGAACAAATATTCAACCCGTAAACTTAGAGAGAATGTTGAGAAAAATGCCAATTGACCGAGTGAATTATCAAAGAACCAATCACAGGTATAGGGTAAATTTTGGGAACAATTGCAACAGTAATCCTACACATAACTGGAATGTGAGTAACCGACCATGGCAAGAGACAAACAGAACAGACCAGGATAGGAATAGTAACCGAAATGAAAATAACTAAGGACACGAGGAAGGGTCAACGGAACCAAAAAGGATTAGTCGCACTTACGCAGAGGTTACGAATCAGCCAGTCCCATCTACAATGAATATAAATTGTTAAAACAAGACAAACCAAATAAGCCCTTAGAAATAAATCAATACGAACATCAGTGTGAATTCATAAAGCTCGAAGAGGAAAATGATTTTAGTACAAATTTATTGCCTATAATTACTTAAGTGTAGAGAATAACGTAATTAAGATACCCATTGATACCGGAGCGGAAGTGTTGCTCGTTTCAGAAGATTTCATTAAATGGGAAGAGTTAATGAAGAAAATTATGCCAACGAGGAAGTGTAATTTAGTAGCACCAAACAGAAAGTTTGCAAGCATAAACAACATAGTGATTCCGAAGTGTGAGCTAGGAAAGGAGAAAGTCGAAAATGAATACATGATTGTACCTGGATTAAAAATGGACGCTATATGGGGAATGGATGTTATAGATAAGTTGGGAATAAAAATAATGCAGAAAGCAAGGAGGTAATATGCAAAGGGGAATGCATCAAGTGGGATGAAGAATTGAGGGTAGATAATGAATATGTAAAAATAAATCAATTTGAGGGGAACTTAGATGATGGGGGGGAATGCAGATAAAGATATTAAGTGTCCAGGTGAAATAAAGAGTAGAGTTAGTATTATTGAAGAAAGATTCAGAATCATAGGGTTAAGATAAAATTGATAGGAATACAGAAGTAAAAAAATTAAAATCAATAGGAACATTGGGTCAGAATTAAAATTGATAGAAATATAGGTTAAAATTAGAGAAAGGGTAAATTTCGGAGGGCTTACTTGGAATATTAGAATATAATCATACTAAGAATAGGTTGATATAAATAGAAAGAAGCATAGATAAATAGGATAAACTTATAAACAGGGTTAAACAGGAACAATAAGTACATGTAAATAGGGGTAAACAGAAGCAATAGGTATAGGTAAGTAGGATTAGTATTAGGGTCATACGATAAAACATCTATGATTATGACATGAAATATTTAAGATAGGTGTATATAAATAGGGATCAACATTAGGGAGATAATATATTCATAATAGATACATGTAAATAGGGGTGTAGTTGTAAGAAAAGTTAGATTAGAATAGGGATAGAGTTGTAAAAATAACTTGGGGGGTTTCTTGTAAATAAAAGAAAATAAAAACAAAATAATTTTTGGACCAATGTGAATTTTGTCTTCACATTGGGCGTTAAAAATAGCATTAGTCAAATATTTTTGTTTTAATTTGGGGGGAAATGATATAATAATAAAGTCATTTAGGGGTATATAGGGTCACTAGGATAGTGCGCTTTATATAGACATCGTCAGAACCCAGAAAACTAGACTTTTACCAAGAAAAATGCGAAAGTCGACGATTAGGCAAAAAGGCAAATACCAACGCCTGTATATAAACTATAATTACAATTATTTTCAAAGAAAGGAAGTGTATTCGTAAAGATTCAACTAAATAAACAACATTGCAAGTCATAAAACCACATGGACAAGCCATAAAACAATACACGTGAGTAGTGCATCATTATTATACAAGGAATTCCATTTAAACGAGCAGGTTTGTCAATGCGTAAAACAGATAAACGCATATAATTTCGTACATCAATAAATACAAAGCTATGTGGCCAAAAACTATAAAAATCCAACACTTGATAATTTGGAAATAATAACAGCACGAGAATAAAGCAAAGTTCAACAAATTTGCTATACAAACAAAGACTACGTGATTTAAAAAGACCATGGAAGATTTTAAAATCCAACAAATTTATACAAATAACCTGAAATCCTATGTGCAATAAGAGCATCTTAATTTTTGAATTGGCGAACATTGCTACCACTGCCACCATTAGTGCATTTTAATCCAAATTGCTTTAAACTTTGTAAATTGATTTTGCTGACAGTTTAAAAAGATTTTTTATCAAAAATTACTTTGTTACTTTATAACAATTTATTTGATGGCGTTGCTTTTAAATAAAGGAATAAGTACATGCAAATCCTCTTGGGATGGCAAATTGTGAAAACTAGTAAATGATGGTTGTAAAATTGATGACAACTATGGCTCTGTATTGTAGTATCTCTTGACATGTGTTTTAAATGTTAACGTAAGAGAATTTGTTTCTAAAAAAGTTAAGCAGGAAAGGAAATTCATTATAAACTGAACTATATTCTAGAAACTTACCAAAAGGATATCTTGCCCGAATTGGTTCTGAAGTTACAGCAGGATCAGACTGTCCATATAAATTTTCAGCAAATACTCTAAATTCATATTCACGACCAAGGGTTAATCCACGGATTCTTACAAATGGCACTGTAACAAAACTGCTTACTTTTGACCATGTTGGCATCTTTGATTCTCTTTTCTCAACAATATAATTTGTTATTTCAGCACCGCCATTATCTTTTGGAGGATGCCAATATAGTGTCAAAGCATCTCCTGCAAATTCATCTGCTTTGAGGTTTCCTGGAATTCCAGGTCGATCCAGAACTCGGACATTTATTGTAGCACTATCAAAACCAGAAGGATTTCTCAATTGTAGTCTGTACTGGCCAGTATCAGTGCGTTTTGCATTTTTAACAATTATACTAGCAGAGTCATCTGCTAGCTTTGGAAATACTCTACTATCTGTGCTATCCAAGATTTTATCATTAGCATACCATGAAGCAGTAGGTTTTGGAAATCCTACATAAGGAACATGAATACTAAAGTCTTCTCCAGCTTTGACAGTAATGTCCCGTATTCCTCCAAGGTCTATACAAGGCTTATTCGGTTGCTCTTCAATTAAAATGTTTCCACTTGGACGACTTGGTGATGAAGGCCCTATTGCATTAACCGCTATAATCCGGAACTGATACTCATCGCCTTCTTGTAAATTGGGTACAGTATATACATTATTTGTAGCTGGTATTGTATCAACGTCAGACCAATCACTATCGCCTATACGTTTCTGCTGCAAGGTGTATTCTTTAAGCTTTGATCCTCCATCACTTTTTGGTGGTCTCCAAGATAATGTGACACTGCTTTTGGTTATTCGATCAGGTTTAGGTGATTCTGGAGTATCAGGTTTGACTAAAAAAAAATATTGGAAATTAACTTAGAATTAAAAAAGCACTACAACATACAGAGTTGATGGTTTGCTGTAATTGGTTCTGAAGGTTTACTAGGTTGGCCTGGACCAGCTTCATTCACAGCAATTACTCTGAACTCATATGTGTGACCCTCCCGCAGGTCTTGTATGGTGTAAGAAGTGTTTGGAGTAGGATAATTGTTAACTTTAACCCAGTCATTTCCATGCTCTCTTTTTTCAACATAGTAACCAGTGATAGGTTTTCCTCCCGTGTGTAGTGGTGGATTCCATGTAATTGAACAGCTTGATGGGGTATATCCTACTACTTCAGGTTGACTAGGTGCATTTGGTGGATCAAATAAACTTTTGGCAATAACTGGTTTTCCTTCTAAAGGATCAGAAACTCCATAAATATTTTCAGCACGAACTCGAAATACATATTTTTTGCCCTCAGTTAAATTTCTCACAGTATGCGAAGGTTTAGGACAAAAACCAGGTACTGGACGCCAGGAATCTGTTCCAAATTCACTCACTTCTACTATATAACCGGTAATATCACCACCACCATCATCTTCTGGTGGATTCCAAGAAAGTGATACTGAATCTTGTGTGGTTGCTGTATATTGTAAAGGACCTTTTGGAATACCTGGTTTGTCTACAACAATAACTTCAATGTCAGCTTGGTCAGCACCATGTTCATTTTTAGCATGCACAGTATATATTCCACTATCGTCTCGATTGGAGGCTTCTATCCTGAATACTGTTTGTTCACTTGTTGTGTCATACTGAAAAGAAATAAACATATCTTAAATCATATACTGATATAAATAAATAATTTTACTACATGCAAGATCTTGAAGCATTATGTAATATTATATATATATATATATATATATATATATAATCATGTAATTAAAATGGACAATAAGATACATAAGCTAATTCATAGGGATAAGAGCGATTAGGTACAGCCAAATAAATTTATTGAGGTAAAAGAGTTTCAACAATTATTTTCTAAGCTTAATTAATGGATAATAAGGGAATATCGATTTAGTTTAACGCGTGATTAAAGTAGGAATAATTTATCTTAAGATTTAGTTAGGGACCATGTATCATAGTATTTATGTAAAAGAGTAAAGAAAATAATTTGGGGTTAAATTATAGCACAATGAAGTTCTATGGAACAGTTTAAAAGCGTTAAGCACGTTAAAAATAACGTATATTCAGAGGAAGGGAATTAAAAATCGATAATGTCAAGGATAGTTGTAATATTATATATATATATATATATATATATATATATATATATAATCATGTAATTAAAATGGACAATAAGATACATAAGTTAATTCATAGGGATAAGAGCGATTAGGTACAGCCAAATAAATTTATTGAGGTAAAAGAGTTTCAACAATTATTTTCTAAGCTTACTTAATGGATAATAAGGGAATATCGATTTAGTTTAACGCGTGATTAAAGTAGGAATAATTTATCTTAAGATTTAGTTAGGGACCATGTATCATAGTATTTATGTAAAAGAGTAAAGAAAATAATTTGGGGTTAAATTATAGCACAATGAAGTTCTATGGAACAGTTTAAAAGCGTTAAGCACGTTAAAAATAACGTATATTCAGAGGAAGGGAATTAAAAATCGATAATGTCAAGGATAGTTGTAAACAAGGCACGCGTCGCTCAGAAAAGTGGGAAATTGGAGCCAAGCGAGTTGATTGGTGAAAGTTAAATAAGAAGGGCTAGAAATTTAGGTGGTAGAAGCATATGTGTGCAATAGAGCGATATGTACAAGGAAGATATAATGATGTTTGTTTGAAGTTAGAGGTGTGGAGTATATGCTAATCCGGAGAATTGGAAACGACAGTTGACGCGTTTAAGTGCTTTACCACGTACTGTGGTGTTATGTTATGAAAATTACGGGAAATCGACGGTCGTTGGTGATTTCCGAAGATAATAAGACAACAGTTAAACATATACGTGCCATTTTCTTAAACAGGGGGGGGGCATGTTCGATTATACAATCAGGAACAGAGAGGGGTCTTGCTCTCTTTCTCTTTGCTTTTTGATTCCATCAGTGATACAATAAGTTTACTTACAAGCGCATTAGTGCAGTCGAATTAAATTGATGTAAAAGCTGATAAAGCTGTATTAATGAATATAAAGTTGAGATGAAAGTATTAGAATTTGAAAATTGTTTGTATGTGGATCAAAGCGAGGTTTGGGATTGTAGAATGTATTTGTAACAAAAGGAAAGAAATTTGGAGATTGGATATTTATAAACGAAGAGTTTTTGGAGTAGAGGCTTGTATAGTACATGGGGATTCGACCATGGAATTAATGGATAGACGGAGGACCTACCAGACGGCAACATCTATAAGGAGCTAGTTGGTGCATTGCAGTACGAAGACAAATACAAGGTAGGAGGTAGAATAAGACATTTCATGGTGGATACTTTCATAGTGTTTTGATGTGTTTTCTGATTATTTGCTTTGATTTTTATTTGAACAGACATTTAAAGGACGGTTAAAAACGAAATTGATTTTTGAGCATGATTCATTAATTTTGCAGATAATAATTTGAGTAAGGACCGCTATACTTGCGGCCACATCCCCAATGCTCCACCCGAAGGTACTACATTGGGTTTAAACGCGAAAAATAAACGTGCTTCTAATTTATTCTAACTTCATAATTAATCCATCCTAAATAAAAATCTAACAGACTGAAACAAAAACTAAAAACAGGGTTTAAATAATGGTATCCCTAGCGTTGACTTTGAAGTGTGCCCGATCAACAAGACGAGCAAAAATGAGAGGGGAGGGATCCGTAATACCGGATAGCAGACGCCGGCTCTGCTTACCAGTGCGACCTGAAGGGTCGACTTAAAACTATCCAAATCTAGCTAGCTAATTTAAAATGGATTCAAATTTCTAAGCATTTGCCAAACGTATTAATAGTGAATCCAGCTATTTTGCCTGCTTTATAAATTTACAAATTCGTCCTCCCTGATCTAAGTATTTTATCCTAAATTTGTCCCTAATGTTCCCTATCATTCCCTAACTGACATATTATATATATATATATATATATATATATATATATATATATACAATCTTCTTTTCTATATATACTGCGACCAAAAATTGGCGACAGAACGTCAAACGAATTAAATCAAGCCACAAAATAATACAATGCAGGCATAAATATAAGTGTAAAAGAAATATAAATATAATATAAATATATAATATATATATATATATATATATATAATATATATATATATATATATATATATATATATATATATATATTGCAGATAACCAAAAGTTGTAAAAAAGTATAGAGGGTTTTTGATATTGGTCGTGCAGAGAATTTATATGCACATTTATAAAGTTTTAAGATGAGCTCATGCTAGAACGAAGGGTAACGTAAGATATGAGGAATGCCCTCTTACTTTAATAGAAAATTATGTGTTAAAAAGGGTTATCAATATGCAGAATGAGTGTTATAAAATTTAGTATATAAAGCAATGGTATTTTAAATTTGAAAAAAAATGTAATTTGGATTTTAGATAAATAGAGTGGTTAATTGGTTAATTGAGTTATTTTTGAAAGTATGATTTATGTGGATTTCTATTTAGGTTTCTATGGTAATAATGAAAGGAAGTTTGTTTGATGTAACAGGTAGGTGTATGTAATATATAGAAAGCATCGAATTAAGAGGACGATTCCGGAGCAGCCGCGGCGAGATTTGAACTAAACTTCACAATATTATAGCAGCCCAATTTGTGGGGCATGATTCCAGAGTAAACCTCGCGATATTATGGCTTCCCAAGCGTGGGACTCGATTCCAGGTAAAATACATAATATTATGGCGATCCAAACGTGAAGGGCTCGAATTCCAGATAAAATTCAAAAATTTGATTTCAGGAAACTGGCAACTTGAGAGGAAAGGGTGGATTGTTGTAAATAATTTTAGTGTTAGTTTAGATTTATTTTTGGGTGTGTGTTAAACGGATGTTGAGAAAGGAGTGGCTTAGGAGTAAAGGAGTGGAAATTGTAAGTGTCGATAGTGCGTTATTTGAAAAATCAGGATAAATGGAAGAAGCGGAGGTAATAGGGACCAATCAAGGACAGAATCGGGAGACCAAGGAAATGAGATGATCATAAGAATGCTAGAGAGGATGAATGCAGAATCAAACCGAAAGTTTGAGCAAATTAGCCAGAAAATAGACAAATCGACTAAGGAATTCTCTGAGTTCAAAAATAGTTTAACAGTAAAAATGGAGGAGGTTGAAACGAGAGTTGAAATGAATGAAAAGAATATAGTTGGGATTCAGAGTGAAATTGTACAGTTAAGATCAGATGTCAGAATTTTTTGTGAAGAGGAAATTAATGGAAAAATAACTGAGGTGAGTGAGTCATGTAGAGACCAGATAGGTAGAGTTGAGAGAGAGGTGACAGGGATTAAACAAGATATGAGTGCTTTAGCGGGGGAGAGCCCGAGCTTTTTTGCGAACAACATTTCAGTTGAGCAACCAATGAAATTCTTTGGTGACTATAGGGTGAATCCACAAATTTTCATTAATAATATTCGGACATTGGTATGTAATTTATATGACAACCAAGCTAAGTTAAGTGTGGTAAAGGTGCTGTTAAAAGATAACGCGGAAGCCTGGTATAATTTAGTAGGGTCAGACATTAGTTCATATTTAGATTTCGAAGAAAAATTTCTTAGGTATTATTGGAGCGATCATAGGCAGGATCAGGTTAGGGATGATCTAATTGCAGGGAGATATAAGGGAGAATTTGGAGGATCCCCAGAACAATATGCGATCAGAAAATACAGTATTGCGAAACAGTTAAATCCACCTTTGACGGATCGTCAAATTATAAAATAATTATCGAGACATTTTGAGAGTGAGATTAAGCAACACGTTGCTGTACAAAATATAGTTGAAAGGGAGGCATTTTTGGAGTACCTGCAAAGGTATGATGATGTAAGTTCGGGAAGACCTCGAGAAAGTAGAGACAGGAATATTAATACAGTAAGATTCGAAGGTAGGAGAGAGAACACATACAACCAAAGGGGGACGAATCAAAATTTTAGGAATAATTGGGGACAAAGGGGAAATTATTTTAGGAGCAACAGCAGCACAAGGGGAGCTATTCCAAGGCCCGCAGTACAAAGGCAACATAGTTCACCCGAGATTAATAGGACGTCGACGAACGTGGAGAGATCTGAGGGACAGGACATGATCAGAAGAACTTATGCACAAGTTGTGGAAGGACAACCAGGACCTAGTGGAGAGACGAGAGCTAGGCAGGATTTTTAAAGAATGACAAACCACTAGAAGTAAAGATTTGTAAGTTTGAACATCCACACGAATTTATGGACATCGAAGAAGAGAAGGAACCAGAAGAGGAAGAGAAAATTTGTTTGCCGGTAATTGATATTAAAATTTTAATTAGGTGTGTTGGATCATTGCTCGATTCAGGAGCGGAGGCGAGTTTGGTATTGAAGGAATTCGTCCAGGAGATCCACGATGAAATTAAAAATAGAGTTATGCCAATAAAACGGAGTCATTTAATAGCTCCTAACAAGAAAAGGTTTGCGGTAGTCAATAGTATGGTTATGTTAAGGGTAGAAATTGGGTTAGTAAGCTGTGAGCAGGAGTTTATCGTCGTTCCTGGACTCAAATTTAAAAGTATTATAGGAGTAGATTGTATGAGGAAGATGGGAATAATAATTAATTGTGAGAAGAGTTTGGTGAAGGTAAGGCACGTAGAGTTGCCCTGGATTGGTAGATATGAGGTCACTGAAGATGACACTGGGTTAAAGGTAAATGTATTAGAAGTGGATGAAGAAGAAGGTAATGAAATAAATACTTTTAAATGTCCAGAGGAGAAAGTTGAAGGAGTACGAAGTATATTAAAAGAATATTCAGATTTAATAGGAGTACAGGAGGGCACAGCTGTAGGTTATGTACAAGTGATGAGATTAAATAGTTTAGAGTACATTAACACAAGAATTTATTCAATATCCGCAACATGCAGAAATATAGTCCAACAGGAAGTCATGGAAATGTTAGTGGGATGCATAAGTTTAAAAAAGTTTAGGGATAAGTTACATTTAAAGAACTCATTCTGGTTAAAGCAGAGGTCTGAAAATTCTAGAATAAAGATAAATAGAAATAGGTGTGAATAGATAGTGATAAATAAAGAAATAGCAATAGGTGTCGATAGATAGACATAAGAGTAGTGATAGGCATATAAGAAGTAGAAATAGGTATAGAAAATTATAGGGATAGGTATAAGAAATAGGGATAAGTGTAACATAGTAGTGATAAGTATAACATGATAGTGATAGGTGTAAATACAGAAGTAATTTTAGGGTATTTGAATAAAAAGATAACCAAAAATAAATTTTGCTTGTTTTTCTATTAAAATAGGGGATAATATCGTGTAATTAAAAGGGACAATAAAATGCATAAGTTAATTCATAGGGGTAAGAGCGATTGTACAGCCAAATAAATTTATTGAGGTAAAAGAGTTTCAACAATTATTTTCTAAGCTTAATTAATGGATAATAAGGGAATATCAATTTAGTTTAATGCGTGATTAAAGTAGGAATAATTTATCTTAATTAGATTTAGTTAGGGACCATGTATCATAGTATTTATGTAAAAGAGTAAAGAAAAATATTTGGGGTTAAATTATAGCATAAATGAAGTTCTATGGAACAGTTTAAAAACGTTAAGCACGTTAAAAATAACGATTTCTACGTTTCAAATAACAAGGGAGAAAAATGGATTTCTTGGTAAAGTTTGCTGCAAACAAATTTAATAGCTTAGTAGAACCAACAACTGTTGAAATTAAAGCAACCAAGGCCATAAACAAAACCACACAGGATTGATGTAAAAGCAGTATACGTTAGTTAAAATATTGATTTTTAATCTTAGATATAGAGTCGGAAGGAGCAATGAATAGAGGAAGATTAAATAAAAGCCTATAAACATAAGAGAGATACATAAAGTATATCCAGAGGAAGGGAATTAAAAATCGATAATGTCAAGGATAGTTGTAAACAAGGCACGCGTCGCTCAGAAAAGTGGGAAATTGAAGCCAAGCGAGTTGATTGGTGAAAGTTAAATAAGAAGGGCTAGAAATGCAGGTGGTAGAAGCATATGTGTGCAATAGAGCGATATGTACAAGGAAGATAAAATGATGCTTGTTTGAAGTTAGAGGCGTGGAGTATATGCTAATCCGGAGAATTGGAAACGACAGTTGATGCGGTTAAGTGCTTTACCGCGTACTGTGGTGTTATGTTATGAAAATTACGGGAAATCGACGGTCGTTGGTGATTTTCGAAGAAAATAAGACAACGGTTAAACATATGCGTGCCATTTTCTTAAACAGGGGGGCAGTTTCGATTATATAATCAGGAACAGAGAGGGGTCTCGCTCTCTTTACTCTTTGGTTTTTGATTCCATCAGTGATACATTAAGTTTACTTACAAGTGCATTAGTGCAGTTGAATTAAATTTATGTAAACGCTAATAAAGCTGCATTAGTGAATAGTAAAGTTGAGATGTAAGTATTAGAATTTGAAAATTGTTTGGATGTGGATCAAAGCGAGGCTTGGGATAGTAGAATGTATTTGTAACAGATTGGATATTTATAAACGAAGTTTTTGGAGTAGAGGCTTGTATAGTACATGGGGATTCGACCATGGAATTAATGGATAGACGGAGGACCTACCAGACGGCAACATCTACAAGGAGCTAGTTGGTGCATCGCAGTACGAAGACAAATACAAGGTAGGAGATAGAATAAGACATTTCATGGTGAATATTTTCATAGTGTTTGTGGTGTTTTGATGTGTTTTCTGATTATTTGCTTTGATTTTTATTTGAACAGACATTTAAAGGACGGTTAAAAACGAAATTGATTTTTGAGCATGATTCATTAATTTTGCAGATAACCAAAAGTTGTAAAAAAGTATAGAGGGTTTTTGATATTGGCCGTGCAGAGAATTTATATGCACATTTATAAAGTTTTAAGGTGAGCTCATGCTAGAACGAAGGGTAACGTAAGGTATGAGGAATGCCCTCTTACTTTAATAGAAAAGTATGTGTTAAAAAGGGTTATCAATATGCAGAATGAGTGTTATAAAATTTAGTATATAAAGCAATGGTATTTTAAATTTGAAAAAAAAATGTAACTTGGATTTTAGATAAATAGAGTGCGATATTTTGATTAATAGAGTTATTTTTGAATGCATGATTGATGTAGATTTCTATTTAGGTTTCTATGGTAATAATGAAAGGAAGTTTGTTTTATGTAACAGGTAGGTGTATGTAATATATAGGAAGCATACAATTAAGAGGACGATTCTGGAGCAGCCGCGGCGAGATTTGAGCTAAACTTCACAATATTATAGCAGCCCAATTTGTGGGGCATGATTCCAGAGTAAACCTCACAATATTATGGCTTCCCATAACTTAATTAACGTCTCCATGACATAACTCACAATTAGTTAGCGATCTGGCATGTTGGCAGCATTTCGTTGCTTAAGCCTTACCATAACATAATTTAGCACTTTTCCTTTTTTGGAGGGGATAACCAGGTAATATTTTATTTCCTTATAAATGGGAATCATGTAAACATGTTGGAGTTCTTTAACAACCATCAGGTTGCTAATATCTATGTAGAGCCTGGTAAATAAGAAAAAGATAGAAGAGAATAGGAAGACCTAGGCCAAGCTATATTAGTCAAATTATTAGAAATTTAGGTTGTGAAGGGTATGTAGAACTTTTTAGATTAGCACAGAATAGAAAAGAAGTTAGAGCTGCGTCAAACCGACCTTAAGTAAGGTCGAAAACAAAATGATGATGATATTGTTTAATAAGAGATTATGATTTAGATTAAAGAAATCTGAATATTACTTATGCAGTTAGAGTTGAACAATGTATTTCCTGATTTGAGTAACATGGGGGTTTGAAAAATTTAGAATAAATGTATGTTTATAGCAAGTTTTTATTGACCATATTCATACACATAAACATATGCACCGTTTGCCACCCACAAAACGTATATCCAATAGTTAAAATTTCACGCCATGTGTTGGACAAAATTTTTTTGAAAACACTAGTTAGAGCATGATATATCCCGATTTTTAATGTGTCCATATCAGTTACGTAGGATGGCAGACAACTACTTTGGGAATTACTCATTCGAGATTTCCTCGGTGAATCTTTTCCTGATAGGTGAATTGGGCATGACGGTTTTACACCCTGGCCACTAAGAGAACGTCAGACATAACCCCTCTAGATTTTTCTTGTGGGGCTTTGCGAATGATAGAATGTATGCAACATGCATACTTGATATGAATACATGAAAATTCAGCATAACTGATGCTGTAGCTAGTGCCACCAAAGAAATGTTATTCAACACATGGCCTGAAATTGGCTATCGGTTAGTTCTGCTGGTAAACATGGCGCATATGTTGAAGTATACTGGCATGATTAATAAATACTTAAACTTTTAACAGCTTCAATCCTACTTTCCCATTTAGTGTCTGAAGGAGATTTTAATGTCAAAGTGGGAGATTTATTTTTCAACACATGCCACGATGTTGAGAAGCAGAAAAGAAAAACAAATTTCTCGAATTAAATCAACGAATCTGAAAATTTCTACTAAAGAATGTGCAATGTCGTTTACAACTAAATTTAAAGTACGAAAGGAACATGGAATATATATGCTCTTGAGTTTATATCTAAAAGTTATATTAAAGGCCATTGTGCTTTCCTCAACCTTGTCTCATCATTATCATTAGGTCTTCAGTCCTGGAACTGGTTAGACGTGTACCCTCACTGTTTCCTATTCTGAACTAACCTACATATTTCCCTGAAATTTGCACAGTCTGCATCTGTCACTATCTGATCTAGGTCTACATCTAGCTCCCTTTTCCTAACTCTGCTTGTAATATATCCCATACTATTCCCCAAAAATGCTTTAGACCATATTCTGCCCTTCTATTTCTCCTATTTTTTTTCACAGATATCCTTGTTCCCCCACTATTTCTATAACCTATTTGTTATTAACTTTGTCTGTCCATGCCATCATTCTCATACATCTGAAGCACAGCATTCCAAAAGGCTGCTACCGTTTTTCTGTCTGCTTTTCTTACTACACGTATTTTATAGGCATACTGTGCTATGCTCCACACATATGCTTTCAACAATTTTCTTCTTGTTTCTATGTTTGTTGTCTTTTATCATAGGCGCTCTTCTTTCTTGTTAGATGCAGTTCGGTCACCTTCTATTGTTTTACAATTATATACCCTATTTCTCCGACATTCAGTGGTTGTGAAGGGGGGTAAGCAGGCTGTGGCTGCCAAGTTTCCCCAGCACTTGAACATTTGCCCATTTAATATTTTTTCCAATATGTCTTTTCGAACAGTCTACATTAGTTGCAGATATTTCACAACCAACAACTAGTTGTTTATAATAATCATCAGATTTATCTGCGCTTATTTTTTTGTCATTAGGTTTTCTGTCTCAAAGCTGGTTGGATGCATACCTGCACTTATTTATATTCTGAACTAGCCTACACAGTTCCCTGAAATTCTCACACAGCCTATATACAATTCGATACGTCTTCTATTGTTTTATAATTTTATGCCCTATTTCACTGAGATTCAGTGAAGGGGGTTAAGCAGCCCGTGGCTGCAAAGATCCCCCAACACTCGGACATTTGCCGAATTAATAGTTTTCCAGTAAATCCATACACACAATTAACATTGTTCGAGAATATTGCCCAACCAATACTTGTAGTTGCTTATAATAATCATCATGTTTAAGTACAGTTACTTTTTTGACATTAGTTTATCCATCTTGGGATTGGTTGGATGCGTACCTCCATTGATTTCTATTCTGAGCTAGCCTACACATTTCCCTGAAATTCTTACAGCCTACATCTTTCACTATCTGTGTGCAGTAGTATATCCTAGGTCTACATCTACTTCTCTTTTTTCTTATTTCGGCTTCTAATATATTCCGCACTATTCTCTCATGCCGTAGTATGTGGCCTATCATCCTATCTTTCCTATTTTTTACCGTTTTCTACATATTTCTTTCTTCCCCTACCATTTTTAGTACATCTTCGTTTTAGCTTTGTCTGTCCATGATATCTTCATCATATGTCTGTAGCACCACATTTCAAAGGCTTCTACCTTTTTCTTGTCCGCTTCTCCTACTGTCCAGGCTTCACAGCCATACAGTGCTGTGCTCCACACACATGTTTTAAGCAATCTTTTCCTTGTTTCTATGTTTGTTGTCTTTGAACACAGTAGTTGCTTTTTCTTGTTAAATGTAGCACACCCTTTTGCTAATCTTTGTTTTATATCTTATGCGCTTTTCCTATCTTGCGTTATTTGGCTTCCTAGGTAGCAGAAATCCTTAACCTCTTGTAAGTTATTGTTACCTATTGGTATTCTTGTTTTTGATTTATTTTCCCCTCCTTTGCATACTAGTACTTTAGTTTTATTTTTGTTAATTTTCATACCGTATCTATCTGTTAGAACAGTTTCCATTTCATTAAGAGCAGCTTCTAACTCTTCCTTGCTAGATGCTAATACTGCTATATCATCTGCAAATCTAAGCAAATCAATTCTTTGTCCTTGCATAGTAATTTCAAATGTCTTCCTGCATTTGACAGTATTTATTGCCTCTTCAATGTACAAGTTAAAAATTAAGGGAGATAAGGCACATCCTTGTCTCACCCCTTTCCTAATGTTTACTTCTCTACGTTCCTGCTCTAAATCTATTACTGCTGTTTGCCCTTTGTATAAGCTATGTATTATTCGTCTATCCCTATAACTCATTCCAATCTTTTTGAGTATTTCGAACATTTTTTTCCATTTTACATTTTCAAATGCTTTTTCCAGATCTACAAACCCTATATACGCCCTTTCCCCTTTTTCTATTGTTTTCTCTATTATCACTCTCAGAGCTAAAATAGCCTTCAGTGTTCCTCTGTTTCACCTAAACCCAAATTGATCTTCTAGTATTTCTTCAGGTCGTTTTTCCATTCATCTTTGT
Source organism: Platerodrilus igneus (assembly GCA_036346225.1). Lineage (NCBI taxonomy): Eukaryota > Metazoa > Arthropoda > Insecta > Coleoptera > Lycidae > Platerodrilus > Platerodrilus igneus. Next base: position 733,241 of record JARFIW010001001.1, on the reverse strand, counting down.
ACAATTCTAGTTAATATTTTTGACACGTGTGCTGTCAAACTTATTGTTCGAAAATTTTCACATCTATCCGCGCCTTTCTTTTTTGGTATAGTTACTATGATGTTACGTTTAAAATCTTTGGGTATCTCGCCTGTCTCATACATATAGCTTACAAGTTGGAAGAGACGTTTTGTTACTGCTTGTCCAGCAGCTTTTAGAGTTTCTGCTTGCACCTCATCTGTACCCGGCACCTTACCATTTTTCAGACCCTTTAATGCTAATTCAAATTCATTTCTAAGTATAGGATATTCCATGTCATCATATTCAATGTCTGATTCCTGTTCTAATGCTGTTAGTTCCTCTCCTGTATATAAATTCCCTATATATTCTTGCGATCTACCCACTTTCTCTACATTTTCTATAATGACGTCTCCTCCCGCATCCTTTATATTTTTGCTCTAAAATTGATTCTAATTAGTTTGTATGCTTCATCTGTCTTTCCTACCTCCATCTTAGTTTGTATCTCTTTACACTTTTCATCAATCCGTTGTTCTTTAGCTTTCCTGAATTTGCAAATAATTTCCCATTTTATGGCTTTATGTCTCTGTTTTCCTGTTTCGTCTGATTTACTTTTGTCTTCGTCTTACTTCTATTAAATTCAGGATATCCTTTGTTATCCATGGTTTCTTATTTTCTTTTTGTGTATACCCCAGAATATCTCTGGCTGCCATGTCTAGGCTGAATTTAATGTTATTCCATTCTGTTTCTACTACCTTAGTATCAGATATTTTCCCGATATTTTTCAGCAATTTATTTGACTTTTTTTCGAATCTTTCTTGAATATCTTTATCTTTTAGTTTCTCAAAGTCAAAGTGCCATTTCCGTTTCTTTTTCAAATTTTGCAACTAAAGCAATAAACTGATTTTTGGTATTACATTATGCCAACGAGCTTTTGTGAATCTTTTTGTTATTATTTAATATTTGGTAAATACTTTTTGTTGAAATTAATGTTCTACTATTTTGATCTCACAGAAACACATAATTGTGAATTTAAAGAGGTCAGATTTCTACTGATGTCATTCTTCTTGCATCAGTAATCAATTTGGTCCACATGTCTGAATCTTGCAATGAAATATCACAATTTTTAATTTTTTGTAATTACAACTCATTCGTTAATAGGTATCAGTAAAATGAGCATTTCGAAGTGGGGGCTGCAAAAGTTGAAGCACCATGACTACCTTACATCCTGCGATATACATACATTATTTTAATTCCATCTGTCATTAAAAATCGTATTACATTTTGAAGCCCTCCGATGTTAGCCGTCTGAGCGAAACAATAGCTGGCAGAGAAGGGCTTCAATGCGTACCTTGCGCCCATGTTGCTTATGACTGTTTTTCGCCTAGCCCCTTCCCCCAATTATTTTAAAATTTGTGTTTAATACATTCAACACTGTTTGGATAAAAAAAGACAGTCGACATCGTTATAGGTAATATCGTAAGACCTTGATAAATAGTTCTGTATTTTATTGTGATCAATTTATCTTGAATACGATGCATGTCAATCTGACAATACTAAATTGCCATTTTGCTGACTAATGCTCGAGCGCTTTAATCTTCGATTATTAATGGCAATTTGGTCGAGTCCGATTGTAGAGCATTCGAAGAAAAATTATGCAATTAAATAGCAAATAAAAAAGCAGCTAAATTATTATTTTTGTATTTGCTTAACGAAATACAGAATAAAGAAAAACATTTGCCGTTGAAGGCGGTAAATATAATTTACCAACCTAATATGAAGACAATAAATTAAATTTATAGATTAGGAAGGCGAAAACATTATTTAATATAGGCTTGGACATGTTACCGTGGGTTCGTAACTGTAGTTTTTGATTGGTAATCGATTATTTACTTTCCTAGGGAAATAAATAAAAATTTACGTCCTGTTTGATAACCATTCTAGTAAATTCAACCTACACAATCATGTTTTAGTGATGCAAATGTTAATTATGCCTAAAGTAGGGCAAAACAAAATTTATTTGAACTCACAAACTCTTTGATTGTTACTGTAGTATCTATATGATAAAACTTCATAAAACATGAATTCTAAAGTATGACAATGCACTTCTCCGGTCATGTCAGTTTGCCGTGCATTGTTTAATTTTCAGTATGGTTTGAGCTTAGCCACTATCTGAAGAGTGGTAGGCTGACTTTCTAATGAATTGTGCATAATTACCTTTTATTTGAACTTAGTGTACCAGTTGATGAAATGACTTGAAAAATTTCTATTTTAAGTTGAAACAACCCCCGGCAGGGTTATAATTCATCATTAGAGTGTTGGTAGACCATTATTTCATTCATTATAATTGATAAATTTTTATCTGCACATGGTCTCCCACATGATAAAATCATTTGCAAAAATTTGATTTTACTACAATCATGGCACCCATAGCCTTTGTCTTCACCACTGCCAGACTGACAGACTTACAGCAATCTTTTTGTTTTAGCCTACAAATAGTATATACAAAATATATACAATGATGAAATGACCAACGTTTTGGGGATACTGCCTCTTGGACTATCAAAGAAATGTGTCCTTTTGCATAGCAAGAGAGGATGCTTGTTACTATAATGAAATTAATGTAATGAAAATGCAGCATCTTGAAACAATTGTACAAATTACTGCTCAGTTGTTAAAGATTTTTTTTTTGAATTTCTGCAAATACAATTCGCACATAATTCTATGTAACCAATGGCGTCATTATGACGAGAGATAATTGAGAAAATATACAAATCTAAATCAAGTACGCAACCATACGCCAATTTCATTTTCAATTACGTTCAGCATTTTTGACAATCGTTTCTGACAGTGTCATGTTATAAGTTATGAGCCAAATATTAAATACAAATATTAGCAATTACACATGGCAAACTTATTTTCTATCTTACATTAGTTAATAAGATAAAAATAATAACTTAGACCTTTATGCAAAGCCTAACAGATCATTTCAAAACCCGCTAGTAATTGCCAGATGGAAAATATAAGGTTCCGGACAGGATTTGAACCTGTATCATCCGCTATTCATTTTTCCTACTTTGTATTCATTTAAGACACATTGAATTTCCTTTTTCTTTATAAATATTATTGTTGGCTATGGAAAAAAGCAGTTGAGCCGAATCTCCTTCGTGCCATCTGTTACCAAAATCTGAGATGTCTGGTGAAACAACACTAAGGCACAAATTGTGAGCTAAGTGATGCTGTACTTCCCATGAGGTATCCATGAAAATTACAACTTTGTTACTTCTGTTCTAATGAGCCCCAACTAGGGTGAAAAGCGTCGACAGGATACGTATTTTGAGTCAATTGCCATTAATTCTTTTTACATTATGTATATATATATATATATATATATATATATATATATATATATATAAAGACAAGTTACTTGCAGTCCGCAATAAGAAAATTGTATAAAAAGTAAGATGTATCTGTTTCGAAATTATATCATTATAATAGCTTTGATTACTTCATAGGGTTCTTGGGAACTATTCCACTCTGATGAGGCTAACTAGCCGAAACCATTGGTCAGTGGATGTTGCCTCCCCTATGAAGTAATAAAGCTAATGTTTTGTTAATGGCTATATAACTACCAGCCCGATTTGTATTTGTCAATGGCTCTTATTATTTTCATAAGAGTTTGTTTACAGATACATCTTACTTTTTATACAATTTTCTTATTGCGGACTGCAAGTAACTTGTCTTTGTTCATTTGAATTGTCTTTGGGGCATGAACCCGGGTGTCGCCACGAGAAGGTTTGTTACGTATGCAAATAAATTTTGCTGTAACATTCCGCAAATCTCAAAGGCCAGACGTACTTTTATAGTCATTTATAAAATTAATTATGTAGTTTCGGTTCAATTCTGTACTTCCACACTTTAGTAGTGTTGGTTTTTATCACCTGATGGCGGTTTTATTTACTTTTGCCATAGTACAGTGATTGTTTCGAAATTATATCATTATAATAGCTTTGATTACTTCATAGGGTTCTTGGGAACTATTCCACTCTGATGAGGCTAACTAGCCGAAACCATTGGTCAGTGGATGTTGCCTCCCCTATGAAGTAATAAAGCTAATGTTTTGTTAATGGCTATATAACTACCAGCCCGATTTGTATTTGTCAATGGCTCTTATTATTTTCATAAGAGTTTGTTTACAGATACATCTTACTTATATATATATATATATATATATATATATATATATATATATATATATATATTATTTTAGACCAGGGTAGAAAATTAAATAATCACATCAAATAATTTTAATCACCGTGTATAAGGAATTTTATTAAATAATACGCTTTATTAAAACCGTGAAGCATAAAAATTTATTAGTTTCATTAAACATAAGAGATTTAAATCATGTACAAGACGCTTTATATCAAAAGAAGCAGTATTAAAAGCTCTGCGTGTAATGTAATTATTCCTAAACAAATGGAAATTACGTGCAAAATTTATCTTAATTAACTCTATTTCAAGTAACCGGTATTGAACAAAACGTACAGATAATATCTATAGAAACTTGTAAAACCCAATAAAATGCAAATCCTAGAAGTGTTAGTTAGAAGTAGGATGTTTGAACACACCTGCGTATTTTAAAAGGCAATTTCAGTTTAATTTGTTTAGATAAACATGTCGATTCTAAGGATATTGGAAACGGTCAGATGCTTTAGCACGAAATACAAAACAGGGTTTATTTAAAAGCTCTGAGAATTAATATTATTTTGAACACCTGCGTAGTTTAAATATCACGTACGGCGAAAATTGTGTAGATAACAAATGGTTTCAAAGAATCTTGGAGAAACCGGGGCTTAATATTCACGAGAAGGTGCGATACGGGGTTATTAAACCCAGATAGTCCACATCGACTAAAATATAATCGATAATAAAGAATATCAATTTGCACCAATACGAACAGGTTAGAAAAGGAAAGAGAAAATGCGTCAAGCAAAGACACATATAGTAAAAGGCGTGATTTAAGCAACGTCACGAGGGTCACAATTGGTTGAAAATAGGATGCAAATATCAGAGGTAGAAACAACAATTTCTGTACAAAATTAATTAGTTTTTCTCGGACATGTTTGCGTGCCGTGTGAGAATTTCTGAGATTTAAATGGGGCGAGTGAAAAATTCGTAAAAACCGACGCGTGAGCGACGCACTGGGAACGTAGAATGAGAAATTCTTAAGAATTGTCTGTTTTGGGGAACAGACCGACGTGCCGGCTATTCGCTATATATAGAGGGGGTAATATGAGTTTCGGCCTCTTAGACTTTTGACTATTCGATGCGTTAAAAGCTCTTACATCCGCGACTTGATTCAAGATGTTAAACAGTGCATTTTAGTTTGATAAAATAATTTAAAATTTTGCTCGTATATTTTAGTGATTCAAAATAGTTTGTTATTTACGTGCTAACATGAATGTACTTCAGTGCACTTAGATACAAGGTAATAAAATTTAGTATCACTGTACCAATTAGCAAAATTTACAACGACAAATGTATACACAAAAGTAGGCAGTTTTGGCGTATATTGGTGAAAGACGCATGAATTTCTTTGTTATTTTCGGGGTGTTAATAATTAAATGGTTCAAATACGTGTCTGGATCCATGAAACAAGGGTCAGATATACACAGATGAGTTCCGGAAAAGCCCAGAAACAACTTTAAATAAATGGTGATGGAGAAAATTTTAAAAGCGTTGAGAATTAGAAGCCGTAAATATAATCCTGTTGGAATGGTGTGATTAACTAAAGGGACGATGTACATTGAAGCTTCGAGGACAGTAACCTTCAGGTAAATTATACTATTTTGTTTGACATTTTTGTGTGTGTTGAATAACTTTATAATTGATTTACTTTAAATGGACATTAGTGAAATTGTACTAACCATAAAATTTTAATTTTAAGATGAAATTTGCTTGTTTAAGTAGAAAGGGGTATTTAGTATTGATGTTCGGGAATATGATGAAACTTTGGGTATGTCTTTGAGCTCAATTAGACGAACCTGGTTAATTAACGTAAAAGGGTGGTAGATGCCCCCTTTTTACTCTGCATATATTGTTATATTAATTAGTAGGCATCCAACAAGGACTTTAATTCTGGATGCACAATGATAATAAAATTAATCTTGAAATTCTTTTTAAAACTGAATTTTATGCTGAAATTTAATTTGAAAATTTAATGTATTCTGAATATTGATGTAAATAGAGTTAACGTTGATGTTTGTGGTAGGAATGTGTTTGTTTTTTTTTATGTATGAGGATGAAAGCTATCTAGAGGAGCAGCCGAGGCGATTAACAGAAGAAAATCAACAGACCAGGTAATTCAAGAGGTTTCACAGCATTCTTGATGCCCAATCTGTGGAGCTCGATTCGAAAAGTGGAGTACCCGGATAGTGGAGGTCTCACAGCATTCTTTGGCGACCCAAAAGTGAGGCTCGAGTTCCAAATAAAATTTTTGTGATTTTATTCCAGGAAACTGGCGATCTGAGAGAGAGAGTTTTTGTGTGTGTATAAATTTAGGAGTATTTTAGAGTGTGTGTGAGTGATTTGAACGTATGCAGAGAAAGGAGTGGTTAAGGAGTCAAGGAGTGGAAATTGGAAGTGACGATAGTGCATTGTGTGAAAAAAATACGAAAATGGAAGAAGCTGGAGGCAGTAGAGATCAGTCGAAGACGGAATCAGGGGATCAAGGAAACGAGATGATATTGAGAATGTTAGAGAGGATGAGTGCAGAATCGAATAAGAAATTTGACCAATTAAATCAGGAATTAGGGGATAAAATAGAAAAATCGACGAAAGAATTTACAGAATTTAAAGATAGTCTTACCATGAAAATGGGGGAAGTTGAAAATAGGGTTGATAAAAATGAGCGGGATATTACAGGTCTTCGACAGGAAATGGGACATTTAAGGTCCGAAGTACGCATTTTTTGTGAAGAAGAGATTAATGTAAAAATGACTGAAGTAACGGACTCATGTAGGGATCAGTTAGGCAGGGTAGAACGCGAAGTTAGTAGTATTAAATACAACATGTCAAATTTAACGGGGGATGGTCCCAGATTTTCTACAGGTGGAGTATCATTGGACCAACACATGAAATTTTATGGCGATAACAGGGTAAATCCACAAATTTTTATTAATAGTGTAAGAAATCTAGTGGGAAATTTATTTGACGAACAGACTAAACTAAATACGATAAAGGCTTTATTAAAAGACAATGCGGAAGCGTGGTACAATTTAGTAGGACAGGACATAGACACGTATCAGGACTTTGAAAACAAATTTTTAAAGCACTACTGGAGTGACCACAGACAAGACCAGGTACGAGACGACTTAATCACAGGGAAATTTAAGGAGAATTTTCAGGAAGTAGAGCAATATGCTATACGCAAGTATAGCATAGCTAACAACTGAACCCACCACTGACGGACCGACAAATTATTAAGTATTTATCACGACACTTGAGGTAGAAATAAGACAACACGTAGCACTACAGAACATAGTGGACAGAGAAATGTTTTGGAATACCTGCAGAGGTACGACGACGTAAGTAGTGGACGACCTCGGGAAAATAGGGAAAGACAGATCAACACAGTTAGGTTTGACAATAGACGGGACAACTATGCTAGAAGGGGGAATAATTACGGATACCAGCGACAGAATTGGGAACAGAGACGACCATACGTTAGGAGTAATAGTTTAGGAAGGGGACCTGCACAGAGACCGGGACCTACCAGAATGAATAGTTCACCAGACATGAGCGGACTGCTAATACAGACACGGAACGAGTGGAAACGCCTAGGACATACGCTGAGGTGACGGCTAGACCAGGACCGAGTAGGGAAAACAGACCTGGACAGGATTTTTAGAACGCGACAGACCACTAGATTTCAGTGTAAATGTATATGAACATCCACGTGAATTTTTCAAAATTGAGGAGGAAGTAGAGCCAGAAACTGAGGAAAAATTATGTTTGCCAATTATTAATTTAGAAATTTTTGAGAATAGTGTGGAAGTATTACTTGATACAGGGGCAGAGGCGAGTTTAATATCGGAGGAATTCGTCAGCAAAATTAGGGATAAGGTTTGTGATAGAATTATGCCAATAAGGCGTAGCCATTTAGTAGCTCCAAATAAAAAGAAGTTTGCTGTAGTAAATAGTGTTGTGGTGCTTAGGATAGATATAGGAGGTTTAAGCTGTGAACAGGAGTTTGTAATTGTACCTGGACTGAAGTTTCAGAGCATTTTAGGTGTTGACTGTATGATGAAGTTAGGGGTTTTGATAGATATGGAGAGGAAGGTAGTAAGGATTAAGGATAGGGTAGTGCCATGGAAGGGCAGTTATGAAGTCACAGAGGATGACACGGGGTTGAATATTAATGTAGTAGAGGTAGAGGATGATGAAGGTAAACAGATCAACACAATAGGATGTCCAGAGGATAGGAAAGTAGAGGTTCAAGCTTTAATACAAAAACATGCAGAAGTAGTGGGGGTAGAAGCAGCATATCGGGAGCAGGTGAAGGCAGAAATATTTTTGACGAGGTTAAGTGGCAAGTTTGTTTTTAATAAAGTAGATTTAAGGAATTCATTCTGGCGGATTCCATTACATAAGAATTCTAGAAGGTACGTAGGATTTTCCGTAGAGGGAAAATTTGATAATTTTAAAGTAGTATCGTTTGGTTTGTCGGCAGAAAGGAAAAAAATAGTAAATGAGAAACATTCAAGTGTAGGGACTGAAGAAGAAGTAATATTTAAGAGTAAGGATAATAGGGATGATAAGTTTATTGTATGTGAGAGAACAGGGATGTTAAGTATAGATATAGAAGGGGGAGAAATAGGGATGAAGAGTATTAGGATAGGTGAGAAGAAAGACTTGGAGGGTCAAGAAGAGAGTTAGATTTAAATAACTTGATGAACAAAGGATAGAGATAGGTGAATTTTAGTATAGATATAGGAATAAGAATAGAATAGAGAGTGGATATAGGTGGATATAGAAAAGTAGAAGTAAGTGTTTATAGAAAATAAAGCTAGGTATAGGATAAATATGGGAGATAATTAGGAATAGGTTTAGGATGAGAATAAAGAGTAAATGTAGGAAGAAAATAAGATAGGTTAAGTGTAGATATTTCATAGAAGATTAGTGGAGAGTTAGGAATAGAGTAAGAGTAGGATAGGCATATAGGATTAGGTAGGGGGAAGTAAAGTATAGTGAAGATTAGTTAAAAGTTAGGAATAGGATAGGTATATAGGATGTATATAGGATTAGATGGATGAGTAGGATGAAGTTAGGGATAATTTCAGTTTATAGAATTAGGTGAGAGTTAGGAATAGGATAGGGATATAGGATAGGTGTAAATATTTTTTTGGATTGGAGACAAAGTAGGTAAGTTAGATAGATAAGGGTAGAGAGATAGGCAATTTTTTTGTAATTTTTGTCTAAATGCTTTATATTTGCATTCAAATAAGTGGGATTATTTGTATTCAAATAGGGGGAAAATACTCATATTTAGACCAGGGTAGAAAATTAAATAATCACATCAAATAATTTTAATCACCGTGTATAAGGAATTTTATTAAATAATACGCTTTATTAAAACCGTGAAGCATAAAAATTTATTAGTTTCATTAAACATAAGAGATTTAAATCATGTACAAGACGCTTTATATCAAAAGAAGCAGTATTAAAAGCTCTGCGTGTAATGTAATTATTCCTAAACAAATGGAAATTACGTGCAAAATTTATCTTAATTAACTCTATTTCAAGTAACCGGTATTGAACAAAACGTACAGATAATATCTATAGAAACTTGTAAAAACCCAATAAAATGCAAATCCTAGAAGTGTTAGTTAGAAGTAGGATGTTTGAACACACCTGCGTATTTTAAAAGGCAATTTCAGTTTAATTTGTTTAGATAAACATGTCGATTCTAAGGATACTGGAAACGGTCAGATGCTTTAGCACGAAATACAAAACAGGGTTTATTTAAAAAGCTCTGAGAATTAATATTATTTTGAACACCTGCGTAGTTTAAATATCACGTACGGCGAAAATTGTGTAGATAACAAATGGTTTCAAAGAATCTTGGAGAAACCGGGGCTTAATATTCACGAGAAGGTGCGATACGGGGTTATTAAACCCAGATAGTCCACATGGACTAAAATATAATCGATAATAAAGAATATCAATTTGCACCAATACGAACAGGTTAGAAAAGGAAAGAGAAAATGCGTCAAGCAAAGACACATATAGTAAAGGCGTGATTTAAGCAACGTCACGAGGGTCACAATTGGTTGAAAATAGGATGCAAATATCAGAGGTAGAAACAACAATTTCTGTACAAAATTAATTAGTTTTTCTCGGACATGTTTGCGTGCCGTGTGAGAATTTCTGAGATTTAAATGGGGCGAGTGAAAAATTCGTAAAAACCGACGCGTGAGCGACGCACTGGGAACGTAGAATGAGAAATTCTTAAGAATTGTCTGTTTTGGGGAACAGACCGACGTGCCGGCTATTCGCTATATATAGAGGGGGTAATATGAGTTTCGGCCTCTTAGACTTTTGACTATTCGATGCGTTAAAAGCTCTTACATCCGCGACTTGATTCAAGATGTTAAACAGTGCATTTTAGTTTGATAAAATAATTTAAAATTTTGCTCGTATATTTTAGTGATTCAAAATAGTTTGTTATTTACGTGCTAACATGAATGTACTTCAGTGCACTTAGATACAAGGTAATAAAATTTAGTATCACTGTACCAATTAGCAAAATTTACAACGACAAATGTATACACAAAAGTAGGCAGTTTTGGCGTATATTGGTGAAAGACGCATGAATTTCTTTGCTATTTTTCGGGGGTGTTAATAATTAAATGGTTCAAATACGTGTCTGGATCCATGAAACAAGGGTCAGATATACACAGATGAGTTCCGGAAAAGCCCAGAAACAACTTTAAATAAATGGTGATGGAGAAAATTTTAAAAGCGTTGAGAATTAGAAGCCGTAAATATAATCCTGTTGGAATGGTGTGATTAACTAAAGGGACGATGTACATTGAAGCTTCGAGGACAGTAACCTTCAGGTAAATTATACTATTTTGTTTGACATTTTTGTGTGTGTTGAATAACTTTATAATTGATTTACTTTAAATGGACATTAGTGAAATTGTACTAACCATAAAATTTTAATTTTAAGATGAAATTTGCTTGTTTAAGTAGAAAGGGGCATTTAGTATTGATGTTCGGGAATATGATGAAACTTTGGGTATGTCTTTGAGCTCAATTAGACGAACCTGGTTAATTAACGTAAAAGTGTGGTAGATGCTCCCTTTTTACTCTGCATATATTGTTATATTAATTAGTAGGCATCCAACAAGGACTTTAATTCTGGATGCACAATGATAATAAAATTAATCTTGAAATTCTTTTTAAAACTGAATTTTATGCTGAAATTTAATTTGAAAATTTAATGTATTCTGAATATTGATGTAAATAGAGTTAACGTTGATGTTTGTGGTAGGAATGTGTTTGTTTTTTTTTATGTATGAGGATGAAAGCTATCTAGAGGAGCAGCCGAGGCGATTAACAGAAGAAAATCAACAGACCAGGTAATTCAAGAGGTTTCACAGCATTCTTGACGCCCAATCTGTGGGGCTCGATTCGAAAAGCGGAGTACCCGGATAGTGGAGGTTTCACAGCATTCTATATATATATATATATATATATATATATATATATATATATATTTATATTAGGTGGACTTTATTTATACTTGGTGCAAATTACTTTTCAAGCTTTTATTCGGCACGCCCCCTGAAATTGTTACATTTGGAGAGAAAAAAAGTATACAAAATTTCAGCTAATCGGATAAAGGTTAAAGTTTAAAAAATATGATTTTTTATGAAAAGTAGGGAAATTCGATGGAAAAAGTTCTAGATGATGATTAAATGTGTTTTTATTTATAAATATTAAGTATTATATTTACTAGTAAGTACAACTGCACATAAAATGAACAATAAATGAAAAACTGTATATAAACATATTTTACAAATCCTTCCTAAAAGTGGATTTATTGACTTTAAGTATTTTTGACAAGTTCCATCCCGGTTTTAAAACTATCTTCATTTGCTGTAGTATCAAAAGAAAGTACTTGAATTTTATCTAACAGTTTCCAGTCGTTTAAAAGTTCATACACCGCATTAGCTTGGTCATTTCCGCTACTTGAAGAGATAACGGGAATTCCTAATAGTTTTTCAATTCCTTTGTAAGATACTAGTATTGCAAATCTCTCTAATTGTTCTTTACCAACTAATGCAGGTAACATCTTTCCGTCCTAGTATACAGTAATTGCGTCAGGTTCAGATTTGTCAAAAGCAGTACACAATACTTCCCCTACATGTGATTTACCAATGTTACACTCGAAGGTATTGCATTGGCCAGGATGCGAGTTTTTTTTTACCTGAAAAATTTTGAATTTTGCCGAACCCTGCTGTTCCAAGCAAGGTAGGGATCTTTAATGTGCATGACAATACACACACACATCGGACCTCCATTTTACCTCTCATCCGAAGACACAATACTTCAGCAATTTTTTTTGAGTATTTGTGAACATTGATGCCGAATAGGCGTACGATTAATAGCTAAATCGTTTACATCGTGATCGAGAGCCTGAGGAATTGCAATTATATTTTGTACTGCATTGCAATCAGTTACTTTACATTTATCCAAGATCGTAATTAGTTTTAGTGTAATTATTTGTGTTCGACCACGTAATTTTTTTCACGCAATTTCATCATTCGGATCAGGTTTGTTAATGCTTACGTCCAAGTCTGAAATATTCTCAGATACAATACTTATTTCGCTTGTATCGGATAATTGCTTTCCTTCTTCGTTTAATATCGATGATGATGATGATGATGATGATGATGATGATTGCAATTCCACTACTTTTTCTAGTCCTAAATAATACATATAACTTTTATCTACATTTATTTTTTAGTGTGGCCGATTTGCCGATTTTCGTGACGTGCATTGCTTCCAACCACCAGTTTGTCAGAGATCCATGCCATTCAGTAGAATCAATGATCTTCCAACAAGTTTAGCCAATGAACCTGCAACACATTCCTATTGTCAATCTAACGTTGCATATCCTATAACTGCTGTGGAAAATATGTTTATGTCACCACAAGTAGCAGTAAAACCGAGCCAGGACATTGCAAAATTCTGTACATTATATGATCTTCCAGAGTTTAGCGGACGCCCCGAAGACTGGCCAATTTTCATAAATGCGTTTCAAGAATCCACGGCTGCATATCAGTATACCTCTTTAGAAAATATGTTTCGTCTTCAAAAGAGTTTAAAAGGTGCGGCTCGTGAAGAAGTGGAAAGTTTGTTAATAAGTCCACAAGGAGTAACTGACGTTCTTGAACAACTTGAATTCAAATATGGTCGACCTGAAATTCTTATCAAATCGCAGCTTGAAAAGGCTCGGGATATTCAACCTATTCCCGAAAACCATTTGGAACGTCTAGTTAGTTTTGCTTCTAAGGTTCAAAACCTAAATATATTTTTGAAGAACGCAAAGGCAACTCAACACTTGTGTAATCCCACTTTGCTAGATGAGCTTTTTTCCAAAATGCCCATGTCCAAAAAAATAGAATGGACCGCGTATGCCGCTAATATAAATCCGTTCCCATCATTAGAGCATCTTAGTGAATGGTTGAAACAACTGGCTAGAATTATAGCAAAGGTAACATTGAACACACAAACGGCAGTGACGAGATCGCAACAGCTACAGCCAAAGAATAATTCCAAACGGGTGTTCACTATGAACAAGAATAAAGCCACTGGAAGTCAAATCAAGAAGTGCATTAAGTGTTCTGGGTTGCACCATTTGTCTCAGTGCGACGAATACTTAAATGGTTCTTCAGACATTCGATGGCAGTTGGTGAAAAAACACAGGTTGTGCTTTTCCTGTTTGTCTGAAGGCCATAGCATTCAAAGATGCCGACGCAAAAAACCCTGTCAAATGCAAGACTGTAAAAGAATTCACCATCCGACCTTACATGACAATACCTCACAAACATGCCGGGAAGAAACTACAAGTGCCCATCCAGTAAAAACAACGCGTGCAACATTCGATCCAAAAACCACGCAGTTGTTGTTTAAAATATTACCAGTTCACCTCATTGGCCCCAGTAATCGCAGCATAAAAACTTATGCGTTTATAGACGAAGGATCGGCTATTTCACTAATGGATGAAGCACTGTTGTTAGATTTGGGTTTAACCTCAGAGAAGCGGCCACTCGCTTTGCAGTGGTTTGGAGGGAAAGTAGTGGAAGTACCATCTATGTCTGTGGATTTGAAGATTAAAGGTGTTGAATCAGGAAAAGATTGGTAAAATTTAAAAACATGCACCGTGCCTATGTTAGAGTTGCCAACTCAAACAGTAAATTTGAATGACTTACACAGTCGATACCACGAGATAAAAGGATTTTTTCCAGTTTGTGAATACGCCAAAGCCAATCCAAGAATTTTAATTGGTATCGATAATTGTCATATAACGCGCTGCTTGAAAACAATACGTTGTGATCGTGAAGTTATTGCTGCGGAATAGGTTGGGTTGTTTATGGTGTGCAGCCTAGCGGAAAATCGTATCATAGTTGCCACTTGTCAACTGTTATGCACATTCAAGAGGCAAAGCAATTTGAAATTGACCGTATGGTAAAAGAGTATTTTACTACTGAAAATTTTGGTGTTGCCGTGCCGTCAGCTGAACCTCTTGAATCTAAAGAAATACTCAGAGCGAGGAAAATATTGAAGTTGACAACTAAAAGGATTGGTGACAGATTTGAAACTGGTTTATTATGGAAAGCAGACGATGTGACGTTACCAAATAACTATACTATGGCATTTAATCGTTTGCGTTATATAGAGCTAAAAATGAAAAAAGAACAGTCATTTTACGAAGCATACAACACCGTGATGACTAGCTACATATCCAAAGGATATGCTAGAAAACTAAGCCCAAACGAGATAGCTGTCAAAACGCCTAGAACTTGGTACCTCCCTTATTTTGCAGTGGTCAATCCAAATAAGCCAGGGAAGGTACGCATCGTATTTGACGCCCCTGCAGCTGTAAACGGAATCTCGTTGAACTCAGTTTTATTAAAAGGTCCAGATTTAAATCAACCATTGAATGGCATATTGTTTAGATTTCATGAAAATGCAATCGCCTTGTGTGCAGATATAAGAGAAATGTTCCTTCAAATTAAAATAAAAGAAGACCTGCATTCGCAACAATTTCTTTGGAAGAGCGGAAATATGGAAAAACCAGTCGAAACATATGTAATGACGTCAATGGTGTTTGGAGCCTCTTGTTCCCCATGCAGTGCCTTGTATGTTAGAAATAAGAATGCCGAGGAATCGGCAAGTAGCGAGTCTGAAGTGATGACAACAATAAAAGTCAAACACTATATGGACGACTTGGTCTCAAGTTTTGACAGTGAGGAGACAGCGCTACGCATAGGCGGCCGTGTTAGGGATACGCACGCAAAAGCTGAATTTGAACTTCGAGGTTTCGTGTCCAATTCTAGTACAGTACAATCTGTTTTAAATGGCAATCAAAGCCCTATGAGTGCCGTAATTAAAATTAATCCAGTTGATACTATAGATAAAGTGCTACGAATGTACTGGGATAGTAGCAACGATCAGTTCTGCTTTAAATTGTATTTACATCGAGTTAACCCAAATATTATCAAAGCCGAGCAGTGCCCGACCAAACGTGAATTTTTGAGCTTGGTGATGTCAATATATGACCCGTTAGGAATGCTGGCCAACCTTACAATTTATGGAAAGGCACTGTTGCAAGAATTGTGGCGCATAGGTGTCAAATGGGATGAAATGATTCCTAATGAAATTCATATGAAGGTCAGACAGTTTGTAAGAGCTTTACAAAAAATAAAGGACTTCCACTGGAATCGTCATTATTCAAGTTATATAAAACAACCTGACACAATTCTCGAGCTACATGTTTTTGTCGATGCGAGTGAGATTGCTTTCGCCGCAGTCGCCTACTGGCGTGTCCTATGGCAAGATATTATTGAAGTTTGTTTTATTGCGGGGAAAACTAAGTGTGCACCAAAGGTCTTGTCTATTCCTCGTTTAGAACTTCAAGCGGCGTTGTTAAGTACACGTTTGCGAAATGCAATTATAGAAAATCACAATGTGCAGCCAAAAAGGTCTTACTTCTGGAGCAACTCTAAAACGGTAGTTTCCTGGATAAAATCAGACCATCGACAATTTAAAACATTTGTAGCACTTCGAGTTCTTAAAACAAACTGAGGAGTTCTGGCCCAGATTTGTTGACAAACAAATACCTATTGAATATTTTGAAGAGAAACGTCAATATCATGTGATTAGTTTAGATACGGTTATTATAGATTTTACTAAATATTCCAATTTTCTTCGTTTAGTACAAACAATTGCTTGGGTGATGAGACCTCTTCGTGTTATTCGAGAAGCTAGTGGAAATGGGAGCCTAAAAAACACAATAGCCGCTCTATCCGTGGAAGAGATCCAACTCGCTGAAAAAATATTATGTAAGTTAGCCCAGCGTCAAGTTTTCAGTAGCGAAATTGATGATCTAAAAGCTAATCAGTCAGTTTCAAGTAGCAGCAGCATATTTACACTTAACCCTATGCTAAACGAAGAAGGTGTACTTTGTGCGTATGGGAGAACTGATTATGCATCAGCATTACCAGAGTCTGCACGTCGAGCAGCCATACTTCCTAAGAACCACGCTTTCACCGATTTAGTCGCCTCATGGTATCACAATAGATTTCACCATCAGAACGAAAAATTAATGATTAATGAAATAAGAAAAAAGTACTGGATATTGCATGTCAGAGTAGTTGTGAAGCAAATTAAAGCAAACTGCATTCAGTGCAAAATTAGAAAGGTTACACCAAAACCTCCTATGATGGGGCAGTTACCAGCAGATCGTTTGACACCATTTGTAAGACCATTTACTTACACTGGTCTAGATTATTTTGGTCCGTTGCAAGTTGCTATAGGAAGGAGAAGAGAAAAGAGGTGGGCCGCATTATTTACATGCATGATAATTCGCGCAGTACATATAGAGCTAGCCACTAATCTATCCACAGATGCCTGCATATTGTACATAAGAAATTTTGTTAATCCTCGCGGGGTCCCTATCAAGATACGCTCAGATATGGGCACTAATTTTGTAGATTCTGATGGCGAGCTACATAAGGTTGAAGATATATTCAACATGGCCTACATTCAGAACGAACTTTCAGTTCGGAATATAAAATGGGAATTTAACTGTCCAGCCAACCCCAGCAGTGGTGGATGTTGGGAAAGGCTTGTCCAGTCGATCAAAAAAGTACTTGCGATAGTGCTGAAGGAAGTAGCTCCGCAGGTGGAGACTTTACACAGTCTTTTGATAGAAGCTGAAAACATTATTAATAGCCGTCCACTTACTCACATACCGATAAATGCAGATGACCCAGAGCCGCTTACGCCTAACCACTTTTTGCTGGATACAACAAATTCGACTCAAACTCCAGGATCAGAGACAGCATCTAGTAGCCGAAAGCAATACCAGATAAGCCAGCAACTAAAGAACTGCTTTTGGCGTCGCTGGATACGCGAATATTTGCCAACTCTTACAAAGCGGACTAAATGGTTTTTGCCCCAAAAGCCGTTTAAAGAAGGTGACCTGGTAATAATTTGTGATGAGGCCTCCCCCAGAAGTCAGTGGCGGAAAGGCGTGATTGTAAATAGTTTTCTTGCTAAAGATGGGCACATACGTATAGTTGAAGTAAGGACGAGCAGCGGTGTTTTAAAACGTCCTATGTCAAAATTAGCCAAACTCGATGTGATAAGTAAAGCTTGATAGCTTTACGGTGGGTGGACATGTTGCAGTACAACA
Organism: Platerodrilus igneus; assembly: GCA_036346225.1. Taxonomy (NCBI): domain Eukaryota; kingdom Metazoa; phylum Arthropoda; class Insecta; order Coleoptera; family Lycidae; genus Platerodrilus; species Platerodrilus igneus. The sequence continues at coordinate 715,249 of JARFIW010001001.1, read as the reverse complement.
TAAATAATAGTAAACTTTGGATTTGTTTTGAGTTTATGAAAGTTTAAGAAGGCATATGTTGATGCATGGTTATTATATTTAAATTTGTCATATATAGTTGTCATTAGTTTTTGAAAGGGGAAAACATATAAGAAATAAACCTTACCCTAAACTACAAGATTTATAGTTTTATTGTGTGTACCTTGCCTGTCTACACCTCCCGCCTAATCTTGTAGAGGTTCTATTTCTTTGCATCTCGATTGCCAATTTGTGGATTAGCCAACCGCAACAGTCATCGTTTTGAACAATTACTGCAATAAATTATTTATTAGATAAGGGTTTTTACCGCCATTTTGTACATAGTTTTTCGTTTAACATTAATGCATTCTTATGGTTACTTAGTTACATTTATTTGATTTAATCAGACAATATTGGCTATAAATCACAAACTAGTCAATTTAGGTATAAGAACAGTATACAGAAAAATAGTAAATTTCAGCAGCTATCTGAATTGCAAATAATATACAGAGTGTTCCATTTATAAATCCAAACATTTAATAATTTTGTTAATTAAGTAAGGAACAATTGCAACTGGATCACCCTGTATGTATACTGGAAGATTTGGTTACAGGATGTGGTGCCTTTGGGCCTTAACTAACTCCAACCTAAGCTAGAGTTAGAAGCATAGGTTTATCAACATTTAATTGAAGTCGCGTTTCCCTAATAAAAAATCGGAAAATAGTTAAAATCTCGAAAACTATGACAGATAAATATACGATCGTATTAAGAAAAACTAATCAGAAATAAACAAGGAATCGAAAACTGGCATTAGGTATAGGGTATTTCATTTAAAATAACAATGTTACTACTACGTTTTATTAGAATTGGCAACACTGCATAGGTGAAAATATTTTAAATTGAGAAAGCATGTTCGCTTACATAAGTGACCAAAAATTCAAACCGCTATGTTAAGTGTTTCTCCGTAAACATCCAATAGGCTATCCACCGTGAATCACTCTGTATATATATATATACAGGGTGAGTTTTTTTTCATTTTCACTATGGGCATCTTGGAAACCGTTAGAGATAGACAGACGCTCAAATGGGAAAAGTAATGCAGTTTTGTCTGCTGATCTCGCATGTGCTTTTCTTTTTCAAAAAAAATCCACAGATTTCTAGATATATTGAAAAAACTAAATATCGCAATTTTTTTCAAATTCCTCTGTCAGCTTTATTGTTGGCATTAGAGAAATAATGTAAATAGAAAACTTGTAGATATTTTTATGCTGAATTAGAATGAGTGATTGGAAAAATTAAATTTTTTTTTGTTTCATAGATATGTACATAACCTCAATTTTTTTAAATGGAAAGCAAAGTTGGCTATGGGCTTGTTTAATAGCTTACGTTGTGCAGATTTCACTGATATAGCACATGATGGAGTTACTATTGGAAATGACCAAAATATTGAGTTTTATAGATTTATTTAATAAAATAGCTATGTTTCAATATACAATTAGAAAAGGAGACTTAACGACTGTATTTCTTTATCATAACAGTACTTGATAGCTATTTTTAACAACATGTTGGTAACAGGAACGATTAACTTATAAAAAAATCATTCAAACAACAATAACAATATGTAAACAATTTAATATTATGCAGATTGAAAATCACAAAAACCTTAAAGTATAAGAAATGGAAACAAAACTAAAATACGAACAAACACAAACTGAATAAATATTGTATTAACAAATTACAAATGCTCAAAAAGCTCACCATTTTGTTCAATACATAGCCTACATCTTTTAGTAATGGAATGCATTGCTTTTTTTATGAACGCTTAGTAATGCTTCTATGAGCATTAATTATAGCTTCACGTAGTTGTGCTTCTGTATGAATTTTTTTAATATACACTTTATTTTTCACATGTTCATGTATAAAAAAGTCTAATATTGAAAATTCCGGGCTCGGGGTGGCCACTGAACTAGACCATTTCTGCCAATTCAAGAATCTGGATATAACCGATTTAAATAATCCGTAACACTACGGGTGTTGGCGGTGCGCCATCATGCTGGAACCATTTGAGTCCCACACGCACTCGTAAAGTAAGTTCATCTAAAAGATTCTCTACATTTGTTTCCAACATATTTAAATATTTTTCTCCCGTTAAACTTCTATTAAATATTATAGGTCCTATAATATTGGTCCCTAGAACACCACACCATACATTAAAACCAAATTTTATTTGAGGTCTTCGTTACTGAACTGCATGCGGATTTTCTTGCATCTATAGATGCTCATTGAACCTATTAATAATACTACAATTTGTGGAAATTCGTGATCCTGCTGACACTTCTTCACAAACCATCTGCAAAATCTTATCTGCTTGTCCTTCATCTCGTGGATGGAATGTTTGAGCAATTGATATTTTGTATGGATGAAACTTATGCTTTTTCAGGACCCGAACAACGGACCGTTGGGATATTCCACTGGATAAAGCAATTTCTCTTGAAGAAGTTGAAGGATTGACCTGAACGCTAGCTAATACATTTATTTGCATACTTTCATCAATATTTTGTACATTGTGTTCATTTCCTTGTATAAAACTACTATAGTCTCTTAAATTTATATACAAGTTACGAAATGTCGGAACAGATGGTTGATGGCGGTTAAAGTAGCGCTCAAAATATAAATCTGTTGCTCTAGTGGAATTTTTATTATACTCAATGTAACAAGTTAACATATCGAGCTTTTCCTCGTTACTATAATTCATTTTAGCATAAGGGAACCTAATTATTAATAATAATGTAAACAATAACACCAATGACAGTTACTTCAAAATACAAAGTGCGATTCTATAGACTTGTTTTATTTTTTCATGGGTGGTCTGATAATTATGCACAATAAAAACAAAAAACCTTAATACTTCGGTCATTTAGAAGAATAACTCCATCATGTGCTATATCAGTGAAATCTACATAACATAAGCTATTAAACAAGCCCATAGCCAACTATGCTTTCCGTTTAAAAAAATTGAGATTATGTACATACCTATGAAACAAAAAAATTAAATTTTTCCAATCACTCGTTCTAATTCAGCATAAAAATATCTACAAGTTTTCTATTTGGATTATTTCTATTATGCCAACAATAAAGCCAACAGATGGATTTGAAAAAAATTGCGATATTTAGTTTTTTCAATAGATCTAGATATCCGTGGATTTTTTCTAGAAAAGAAAAGCACATGCCAGATCAGCAGACAAAACCGCATTACTTTTCCCATTTGAGCATCTCTCTATCTCTAACAGTTTCCAAGATGCCCATAGTGAAAATGAAAAAAAACTCACCCTGTATATAAGTTAGTTACCTTGTATAAGTATATTTCTGTATTCAAACCTGTGTAAACAAACACTCCAGATATTTTTATATAGAATGATAAGTTTTTATGGGGTAAGAAAATTATGGAAGAAAAGAGAATAAAATGTAACAAACTAGTTCATGCATTGTCTTATAATAAGAAGAGATATGGTTTTAAAATATTACATAATAAAAAATTTATTGACATGTTCGAGGAAAGAAAATTAATGGGTTTTCAAAAATGTGGTGTTCAGAGTTCAGGAAATATTATAATTAGGAAAATAAACACTTTTTATAAATATAAGTTACTGGAATGTGGTTGAGACGTATTTTGTAGAAACCCAATCGATTTTTAAACAGGTGCAATTTTGGTAGCTTGTATTTCAGAGAAAATTTTAATTAGATCCACAGTTCATTTAACAATTGAAAACTTGATAAGCTGTATAAAGAAGGAGAAGCAGCACCCAGCTCCTTTATTTCATGCTTTCGATTTGTTTTTATTAGAAGCTTCCCTATATGAAGTGCTTGATTTGAAAGCTTATACAAAAAGTTCTTTCATAGTTTATTAGTGTATTACTGATCATAATTAATTTGAAAACAGTATAAAAATTGTCAAAAATTTGAGTTGTTGAACCACTTTTAACTAATTCACTTATGAAGGAAATATGGTAAACCTGTTATATTAATTCAGAAGATCATTTTAAATGCTGCCGATCATAAAAGAAAAATCAAATGGGTCAAGATGTATTTTTGCAGCGACCTTAACATGGAAACGAATTCAAAAAAAGTTTTTATTATGCTACAAATAGGAAAAGAGTCTTCTTGCTATTGACATTGAAAATTCATGATTCTTTCCATACAGTTTCAAAACACTGTATGGAAAGTAATTCTGCTAATTAGAATAAGGTTTTGCTGTGCTATGCACATTTTGATTAATTGTTTAGGCTAAGTTATAAAAAAGATAGAAATTATTTTCAGAACATCATTTTTGTAAAAAAGGGTAAAAGGTTAAAATACATGTTTGTAAGTCATTGATTGGAATTTTACTCAAATTATAATGTGGCATGTCCATTTGTATAATCAAAATCTTCAAGAAATAACTGAGATAAAGATGTTAATAAAAGATAAAGTAATAAACAAAATTTACAGATTGCTTTTAAGCATACAAGTATTTTCCATAATAAACTTAAAGAACTAGTAATAAAATTTTCTCAAAAACCTAGTCTTATGGAATGTCTGGAGTGAACAAAATTTGAGAGGATAAAACAGTTCTACAAAATTATACTGAGTGTTGGATTTAAAAGATATAAAGGCTTCTTATGATTAAAAACTTCAAGGTTGTTGCTTCTACTAAAATAATCCTATTGATGGCTTTAAACTATTAATTTAACCATTCACTTTAGTTACTTGTCATTAATATGGCTGAATGCTGTATTTAGAATACAATGTTTTTAATAAAACTTTAATACATTATACTATAATTTGGCTATGCCGTAGTAAAATTTTGCCACAAAAATAAAGAAATACATATACAATTCTATGTAGTATTGTATATGTTTGTATATGATTGTAACAAAACATATTTCAAATATAATTTGAAATATGTTTTGTTTTTGCTATATTAAGTGAAGTACTGTACTTTCATATACTTGTGGTCCACTCTGAATATTCTATATTATAGCAATTAGTTACATATGCAACAAATATAACTATTTTCATACAATTAGGATACCTACCGTTATACGATTGGATAGAGGTATAGGATGCCCTTTTCTTTTCCATTCAACATTAGGAATCGGTGCTCCAGATAGTGGAATATTAATGTTAACAGGTTCTCCTGCACGTACCTTAATCTTCCTTCCAATTAAGTGATCAAGCCACAATTTTGGTTTTTCTGTAATATAATGTTTTAGTTAAGTTAAATGCAATTATATTTGTAATTTACCTTTCATAGGTTTGGCTGTATAAACATTTGAAGCTTCACTAGGTTTTCCTGCACCAGCAGCATTTACAGCAGATACTCTGTATTCATATTGATGTCCATCTTGAACATGATCATCATTAAATTCCAACTGATGTACTGGTTCCTTATTAACATGAACCCATCTACCAGTTGCACGGTCTCGGCGCTCTATATTATATCCAACAATTGGAGAACCACCATTGCTAATTGGTGCTGACCATTTAATTTTTATATGATCTTTGTTGCTGTCTACCAGCTCTGGTTTTCCAGGTTTGCCGGGAACATCTACAATTCAAATGTAAAATATTATAAGAAATTTGTTTATTAAATTATACCATATTGATTTTTAGCAACTATTGGTGCTTCGCTTTGCAAAGGATCTGAACGGCCTTGCAGGTTTTCAGCCATTACTCTAAATTCATATTTGGTTCCTTCAGTTAAACGTGGCACAATGGCATGTGTATTTTTTGGACTTATATAATTAACAGCAGGTACCCAACCACCTCCATGAGTCAAATCACGTTTTTCTATTACATATGCCCTAAAATTAATAATATTTTGATATGCATATTAAAATAAACATTAAACTATACAAATTACAAATTGTACAAATAAAATCAGAATTGGGAGATTATTTTAGTAGTTAATACGGTCACATACCCTAAACTTTTGTCTTTATCAGCTTTGAACATTTGCTTTCCAACAGTAGTAAAGAAACTTTTAAATGAAATACCACAATAAAAAAACAATGAAGGAAATACTTAATACACACAAACTAAAAAAACAAACACCTGCACTTTCTCTACAAAACTGAAAACTAGAAAGTAACGAAAAAGCAAAAATATGATTATCAATGCTTAAAATTTTTATACTACATGAAAAGTATCTGATTCTAATCTCTGGTTGCCAAATTCGTGTTAAACATTTCGATTCAAAATAAATTAAGTATTAAAATGCTACTAAATTTCTTTAATTTTAAATTTATAGAATCTTCAAGATATATTATAAAGGCAGAAGTGCTCTGCTATGTTGCAGTTTAGTACAACAATTTGCTTACAGTTTTTAACGTTTTAAAATAATTTGGTTCAAAATCTTCAATTTCACTAATTAAAATATAAAAAGGTATTAGAATCTTAATTTTCATTTGTTAGATTTAAATATGGTTGCAAGGATAGCCTTGCTTAATCATACTCTAGAAAGTTGAACAACTCTATTAAAATTATGGTTTAAATTTCATATCATAATTCAAGTTTTCGTGATTAGTTTGAAAGGATCCATATTACATTATAAGGATAATTTTGCCTGGATATTGATTAATCTTCATAAGTTAATTAATTAAAATTTTATATTTATTAATTTTGTTCTGTATCTGAAAATATTGCAGAGTATTGCAAGTGAACGTTAATCATTTAGTTATATAAATTTTAGAGTTAACATATGAAATCGTAGAATCCAGTTTTAATTTTTGTATACTGTGTTCTAAATGTCATTGCGGTCATTCACCCCTAAATGAATGATTTATATTACTCTGAGGTGTTATTTTATATCTAGCAAAAGTAACTTCTACTGTATTCATTGTTATTTTCTGGATTATATATTCTATTTTTTTTGTGCAGTCCAGTCAAAATTTAAAAATGTAGAAAAATGATGCACACACAGCAACGTGATAAACTTGTATCCTGATCATTTGTGGATTATAAGGTTAAGTGAGATACAAAGTACTACACGATAGTCTCGTGAAAGAATTTATTTGCGCTGAACCTTTTCGTTCACAACTAAAAGACACAAAACCATCATAACTCACTCTCAGTCAGATTACTATTATAAATAATGTCATTAATAGTGGTCGTGCCTCACAATCAACGATATAGTTTAGCAGTATGACGTAGTACAAAGAACAGTTACCAAGACCTAAAGTGCGCTTGGGGATGCTAAATATGACACATCATATGCATTGATTGAACATTTGAGCTTGGTTGTTGAATGGCGTTAAAGTTAAGGCTACTATCCCAACAACCCGCTATTATATGAATTAACCTTGGAAAACGTTTGCCAGAAAAATAATAGCACTCTATTAAATACAAATAAGGACATGTTTGCCTATTATAAAAGCATCTACATAGCTGTTACGAAAAACTGATCAATATTATTGCATGATTTGGTGTGGTCTTCTTAAATATCAATAATGTTTGTGCTTAAAAAATTTATTTTAGTCATAATAGTTATTTCAAAAGTGAACTTTTTGTAAGTTTTGTAAGCATTTTTCTTTGCCTGAAGAGATCATTGAAGCATTTAATTAGAGGTATCTCATTCAGAGAGGAAGAATTGTTTTGAAAACTGGTTCCATCGAATGCAAAAGGGTATCACCATGATGAAAGAGGAATATTTTGAGATCCAATCAAGAGATTCACCTAACATAGTGTTTTTTTATATTTTCTCGAATTTTAGTAGTGACCACCATACAATTTTAAGTTCAAAATACACAGGAATTGCACCCTTGTTCGTAATAGTAATAATTAGCATTATTTTAATTTGAAGTTACGTGCTTTTTAAGTGGATATGTTTATCAACAGTTTTTGTGTGGAAATGTTTGGGTGTCAGGAGTTTTAAAACCAGTTATGTTAGCTGTTAATAATATAGGATCTCATACACTCAATTGTAGACAATTTCTCAAGTTTATTGAAAAGATTGGAAACTGACACTATATTATACCACAGTATGAAGGCTTAGATACAGAAAAGTTGTAATGCGATTTTTTGAGCTTCAAGAAATAATCAAAATTTTCTTAAATATAAAAAATTATCAGCTGGTTGAGTTATAAAACAATGAGTGGATATGAAAGTCACCAATTTATGTATGACCTTAATTTAAAATTATAATGAAAAACCAGTTTCTTCTGCATGCTCTATACACTAATATAAAGTCCTTTCAACAAACAATCATTTTCTTTTAATCCCAATTGAACAAAAAAAGTTGCATGTATTTTAATACATGCCAAACATTCAGTCGACAAACTGATACTACATTTTTGTTTGATTTTGGCAATGAAGCTACGAGTACTTTAAAAATAAATTTTGAGTGTTGTTCCTTACATTTTAATGCAATTGCAATTGAAATCAAGGTTATTCAAAATCCTTTTATGCCAACATAGAAACCTTTAACTCAGAACTTCAAATGGAAAGGATCTATTTGCAGTGTAGTGCAATTTTTTAAGAAAATATTTAAAATCATCATTGCTGAAATTTTACGTCCTCCACTTACACAGTTTGGTCAGTTGCATAAATTTATTCATGGCTTCTTTCTGCTTTCAGAACTACTTATTTGAGTGAATAAACATTCTCCAAATTGAAATATATAAAAAAATATTTACAAATTCAAGTTAATTGACGAACATTTAAAGTCGCTGCTGGTAATTTCCACTAATAAACTTAATCCAGGACTGCACATAATTGTTAGTGGAAAGTTTCCTCTATATTAAGCATAATTATAATGTTTAATTTCATACTGTTAATTATCTATGTACGTCAGTTATTATCCATTTCGAATGGACCTGCACCTTGCCGAAGTTCTAAATTACTAGAACAGGTGAAATGACTTGCGTGTTCTAATGAGCTAAAGAGCCAAACTACAGGTCCAACCAAAGTAGTAGGGTCGTTAGTGAGGAACCAGACTAAGACAGGTCCCCGAAAGAGGGCAGCGGCTCTTTCCGTAGTTAGATTGGCAGAGGCCATAGGGGTCGGTATGGCAGTCTAAGGCAAATTACCGCGATGTGGAAGGCAACGGGAAACCACCACATTATCTCCCAAGTACACAGCGTACTTAAATTGTAACAAACATGATGGAATTCTCTGAGCTAAAAGATTCCGGAGTTAAAATAGTCCCCCATTCGGATCTCCGAGAGGGGACTACTTCGGAGGATGCGATCGGAAAGTTAAAAATAAGAGTCTGGAACATTCTGCGAGTCGGAGCGGGGAATGTTAGAAGTATGAAGCAAGTAGGTAAGCTAGAGAACCTAAAAATCGAAATGAATAGGTTATCACTATACATAGTAGGGATCAGCGAAGTTCGGTGGTCAGAGGCGGGGGATATTTGGAAACACTCGTGTGAAACAGCGATTCAGCTAATTGTAAATGACTGGAAAGAATCAATGGATAAAGGAAAGGCGGTGTGTGCAGTCTTTATAGATTACAAAAGAGCATTTGAGACTATAAGTAGAAATATTCTCATTCAAAAATTAAAAAAATATGGAGTTAAAGACAATGCGATAGAGTGGTTTAAAGACTACCTACAAAACAGGGAGCAAGAAACGAGATGGCAACGGGAAACATCTAGTAAATCAGAAATTGAGTGGGGTGTTCCACAAGGAAGTATTTTGGGACCATTGCTTTTTATAATTTACATAAACGATATAGTGAATGTAGTGAAGATAACAAAGATGCATATGTTTGCTGATGACACTTTAATATATGCTGAAGGTGCAAATGTAATAAACCTGATTCAATCTGTAAATAGTGATTTAATAAGAATTAGCAAATATTTAGTTGGAAATAAGCTGAAGATAAATGTTGATAAAACAAAATGGATGTTGTTAACGAATGATAGAAGTTATCAAATGATAAAAACAGAAAATAGGAATGTACAAATAGATGGGTCTGATATTGAACTGGTAGAGAACATTAAATACCTTGGCGTAATAATCGACCCAAAAATTAACTTTTAAAATGCATCTACAGATGGTTATAAATAAAGTAAGCAAAAAGGTTGGATTTCTGAGAAGAATTAGTGCAAAGTTATCAAGTTTTGCTCGAATAACTTTATATAGAGCAGTAGTTTATCCACACCTAACGTATTGCAGCACCATTTTATTCGTCTCAAACCAAGATGATTTGGAAATATTGCAAAAGATACAAAATCGTGCAATGAGATGTTTATTAAAATGTAGCAGATTTGCCAAAGTCCGTAAAATGTTAGAATGCCTAAATTTTTTAAATGTTCAGGAACAAATGAAATATAATAGTATGGTTTTTATATATAAAATTATAAATGGTTTGCTGCCTTCGTACTTGGTTAGCAACTTAATTAAAGTGTCAGATATACATAACTACAGCACAAGACAAGCAGACAATTACTATATACACAAAAAGAATAAAACGATAACCACAAAAAATGTATTTCATTATGGCGTTAAGATATATAATACATTACCAAAATCAGTTACAAATCGGCCTTCTCAAAGAAAATTTAAGAGTAATTTAAAAAAATATATTTTAAGTTGTAGAAATGAAAACTAATTATATTATTAACTGTATTTTAATAATTTGCTTTATAGTATAATATTTTGTTTTTATACTTTAATAACCTATATTGAGTTATGCAATAAATCTACTTACTTACTGGAGACTTCAGGTTAATTCATACAGGAGCAGAGGAAGGAAATTTGGGTGTGGGGATAGTTATGCGAAAAAAGATAGGACGGCGTGTAGAAAACTACTTACAAAAGAACGAAAGGGTACTCATGGTTAGATTAGAATCTAAACCGGTAAACACAGTAATAATACAAGTATACATGCCCACCTCTAGCTACAGTGACTAAGAGGTAGAAACCATCTACAAAGATATCAACGACATTAAGATACGTATAAGGACATAAAAATTTAATAATTACGGGGGATTTTAATGCCGTGGTAGGTGAGGGTAGGGAAGGAGCAGTAGTAGGTTTATTTGGTTTAGGCACGAGAAACAACAGGGGAAATAGGCTGGTAGAATTTTGTGACAAGAACAATTTAATCATCACAAACACATTATTTCAACATCATGCTAGAAGACGATATACGTGGAAGATGCCAGGAGATATAGGAAGATATCAAATAGATTACATTCTTGTTAGACAACGGTTTAGGAATCAAGTAAAAGACTGTAGAAGCTACCCAGAAGCAGATATAGATACTGACCACAACATCGTAATTATGAAGGCCGCACTTAAATTTAAGAATGTGAAAAAAGAAACGGAAAAAGGCACTTGGACTTAGAGAAACTAAAAGATAAAGATATTCAAGAAAGATTCGAAAAAAGTCAAATGAATTGCTCAAAGATATTGGGAAAATATCTGATACTAAGGAAGTAGAAACAGAATGGAATAACATTAAATCCAGCCTAGACATGGCGGCCAGAGATATTCTGGGGTATACACAAAAAGAAAATAAGAAACCATGGATAACAAAGGATATCCTGAATTTAATAGAAGAAAGACGAAAATACAAAAATAAATCAGCCGAAACAGTAAAACAGAGATACAAAGCCATAAGATGGGAAGTTATTCGAAAATGCAGGAAAGCTAAAGAACAATGGATTGATGAAAAGTGCAAGAGGTACAAACGAAGATGGAAATAGGAAAGACAGACGAAGCATACAAATTAATTAGAATGAATTTTAGGGATATAAAACCGTATAGCAAAAATATAAGGGACACACAAGGAAACGTCATCATAGAAAACGTAGAGAAAGTGGGTAGATGGCAAGAATATATAGGGAATTTATATGCAGGAGAGGAACTAACTGCATTAGAACAGGAATCAGACATTCAAAATGATGACTTGGGCTATCCTATACTTAGAGATGAGTTTGAAAAATGGTAAGGCGCCGGGTACAGATAAGGTGCAAGCAGAAACTCTAAAAGCCGCTGGACAAACAGTAACAGAACATCTCTTCCAACTTGTAAGCTATATGTATGAGACAGGCGAGATATCCAAAGATTTCAAACGTAACATCATAGTAACTATACCAAAAAAGAAAGGTGCGGATAGATGTGAAAATTTTCGAACAATAAATTTGACAGCACATGTGTCAAAAACGGGCAGAAGAAATACTAGGAGAAGACCAATTTGGGTTTAGGCGAAACAGGGGAACACGGGAGGCTATTTTAGCTCTGAGAAGGATAATGGAGAAAACAATAGAAAAGGGAGAAAGTGTGTATATAGGGTTTGTAAATCTGGAAAAAGCATTCGACAATGTAAAATGGAAAATTTTTTTTGAAATACTCAAAAGATTGGAATGAGTTATAGGGATAGACGAATAGTACATAGCTTATACAGAGAGCAAACAGCAGTAATAGAATTAGAGTAGGAACGTAGAGAAGTAAACATTAGGAAAGGGGTGAGACAGGGATGTGCCCTATCCCCATTGGTTTTTAACTTGTACATAGAAGAGGCAAGGAATACTGTCAAATGCAGGAAGACATTTGGAATTACTATGCAGGGACAAAAAATTGATATGCTTAGATTTGCAGATGATATAGCGGTATTAGCGTCTAGCAATGAAGAGTTAGAAGCTGCTCTTAATGAAATGGAAACCGTTCTAACAGAGAGATACGGTATGAAAATTAACAAAAATAAAACTAAAGTTCTAGTATGCAAAGGTGGGGAATATTAATCAAAAACAAGAATACAAGTATGTAACACGAACTTACAAGAGGTTAAGGATTTCTGATACCTAGGAAGCCAAATAACGCAAGATGGGAAAAGCACAAAAGATACAAAACAAAGATTAGCACAAGGTCGTGCTACATTCAACAAGAAAAAGCAACTACTGTGCTCAAAGACCACAAACATAGAAACAAGGAAAAGATTGCTTGAAACATATGTGTGGAGCACAGCACTGTATGGCTGTGAAGCCTGGACAGTAGGAGAAGCAGACAAGAAAAAGGTAGAAGCCTTTGAAATGTGGTGCTACAGACGTATGATGAAAATATCATGGACAGACAAAGTTAAGAACGAAGAGGTACTAAAAATGGTAGGGGAAGAAAGAAATATGTGGAAAACGGTAAAAAAATAGGAGAGATAGGATGATAGGCCATATACTACAGCATGAGGTAATAGTGCGGAATACATTGGAAGCAGAGATAGGAAAAAAGAGAAGAAGAGGCAGATCTAGGTTAGACTACTGCACACAGATAGTAAAAGATGTAGGCTGTAGGGGTTTCAGGGAGATGTGTAGGCTAGCCCAGAATAGAAATCAATGGAGGTACGCATCCAACCAATTCCAAGATGGATAAACTAATGACGAAAAAATAACTGTGCTTAAACATGATGATTATTATAAGTAACTACAAGAATTGGTTGGGCAATATTCTCGAATAATGTTAAGTGTGTGAAAGGAGTTACCGGAAAAGTATTATTTCGGCAAATGTGTAAGTGTTGGGGGATCTTGGTAGCCACAGGTTGCTTAACCCCCTTCACTGAATCTCGATGAAATTGGGCATAAAATTAGAAAACAATAGAAGGGGAACAAGCTGTATACACATGCTGTGTGAGAATTTCAGGGAACTATGTAGGCTAACTCAGAATATAAATAAGTGCAGGTACGTGTCCAACCAGTTTTGAGATGGAAAACCTAATGACGAAAAAATAAGCGCAGATAAATCTGATGATTAGTATAAAAAACTAGTTGCTGATTGCGAAATATCTGCAACTAATGTTGACTGTGCGAAAAGATATTGGAAAATATATTAAATCGGTAAATGGTTAAGTGTTGGGGGAACTTGGCAGTCACAGGATGCTTACCTCCCTTCACAACCACTGAAGGTCGGAGAAATAGGGTATATAATTGTACAACAATAGAAGGTGATCGAACTGCATCTAACAAGAAAGAACAGCGCCTATGAGGAAAGACAACAAACATAGAACAAGAGGAAAATTGTTGAAAGCATATGCGTGAAGCACAGCACAGTATGCTTATGAAATACGGACAGTCTGAAACGCAGACAGAAAACAGTAGCAGCCTTTTGAAATGCTGTGCTTCAGATGTATGAGGACGATAGCATGGACAAACAAAGATAATAACAAATAGGTTATAGAAATAGTAGGGGAACAAGGATATCTGGGGAAAAAGATAAGAGAAATAGAAGGGCAGAATACGTTTTAAGGCATTTTTGGGGAATAGAATGGGGTATATTACAAGCAGAGATAGGAAAAAAGAGGTAGATGTAAACCTAGATCAGATGGTGATAGATGCAGACTGTGCAAATTTCAGGGAAATCTGTAGGTTAGCTCAGAATAGGAAACAATGATGGTACGCTTCTAACCAGTTCCAGGAATGAAGACCTAATGATGATGATGTCAGTTATTATAAGTTTCTAGAATAAATCTCATACCAATACTTACAGTTAAAATGCTCAATCTTATTGTGTATATCAGTGATTGTTTCTTAATTGGTTGTTAAATAGAAACACCTTGATTACTATTTTGTATGATTTACTTACATTTTACAATGTAGTCAAAATAAACTGTGATGAGTCAGATATAGGGCATGCTCGGTCCACTATCGCAGGCCTGATTGATGGTACATGCAAAGCGATATTGGCCTGTGGGCCCCAGTGTGGACATCTTTGTCCTAAGCATTACGTGTATACTATTAATTTTTTTTTAAATAAATAAATGATGCTAACTAGCATTAGTCATCATTACAATTTAGTTTTCCACTTCATTCGTATAATAACTTAGCATACTGCAATTACACATTAAAGCATGTTTTATGTAACAAACTAAAACATGCAGGACACAATCCAGATTTTACATAAAACCATAAGCTACAAAAAAGTGTTGGCTTATTGAACACTATACGTGCAGATACTGTTACGAAGGGTTTTCCTGATAAATAATGAATTTGAAAAAGCAATTACAATACATATCAGTATTTTAAAAATGTGATGTATCTTGTGAAACTTGATATTATACATTAATGTTTATATTTGTTATATCATTAGCTGATTGCTGAATACTAAAAAACTGAATGTAGTGAATGAAATTAAAATAATAATTCACACATTTAAAATATTTTTGAGTCTCTATTACAGTACTGGTAACACTTATACTCTATACACTGTGTTGTAACGTATAAATTTAGTATTCTGCACAAGAGTGTTACACAATGCCCTATTAACTATAAATTATAGATACTTGATCTTTTTTCAATTATGATCTTATAAAGATAGTACTTTATAGCGTGAGCATTTAACATCCAATATCCATGAATTATCAATAACCAGATAATTTGAATTTATAGTCCTCAAACTTTATATTTTAGTTTGACACTAGTATTTTTGATTTTGATAATGAAACCTAACAAATTTTTAAAATACAGTATATATCAAATACCCAACATCGGCAGTTTTAACAGTATCACGTAATACACATTAACCAATTGAACATATTATGCAAACCACGATTAAGAGCATAAACTACATATTAGTAGTGGTAACAGTCCTACAAAAATTAGCAGATCGATTTCGATATTCAATATGTTAAGACCTGATTAAAATCAGATTCTCAAACGTCATACATAATATGTAGCATTTTACTATTTTCAGGTTAAAGTTTCTAGTGTTAAAATGACTACCATGAGATAAGCGAAGTCACAAAAGTATTAAATTATAGATATATGAAGTGCTTACGTAATTTCACTACCACCATTATCGCTTGGATGCTTCCAAGATAAAGTTACACTCTGTGAAGTAACTTCCTCATTTACTAGTGGACCACCAGGAGGTCCTGGACGATCTGAAAAGAGTATATCATTATTTTCTAATTCCGGCCTCAGTACCAATCACTTACCTAACACAGTAACCTGAAATGAACCTTGATCTGCACCCAAGTTGTTGCGAATAGCTAAATGGTACAATCCACTATCAGATCGTTTAGCATTTACAGTATGGATTGTAGTATGATGGCCTGCCGAAGTGACTGATATGCGCTCATTAGGAATTAGCGATTTTCCATTTAGGGACCACAAAACTTCTGGCGTAGGTTCACCAGTAAAATCAACATCAACATGTAGAATCAATCCAGCCTTAATGCGAATGTCATTGAGAGGTGTTTTAATTTTAGGAGGCACTAAAAAATGTTTTTTTTTTAGTAATTAATAAAGAAATATTAGTGATATTACAAAATCTTGACTTAGCAGTAACAATGTCAGATGGTTCTGAGGGTTCACTTTGACCAGCATTATTGGTTGCTATAATCCTAAATTCGTAGTCTTGACCTTCTGTCAACTCAGGGACTGTTGCAGTTGTGCTTCTAGCTGGTACAGTTGCTGCATTTACCCAATATGGACTTCCTTTTTCCTTTTTCTGGATTAGATATCCAGTAACTGGAGATCCTCCATCATTTTTAGGAGGATTCCACTCCAAATCAACATGGTCTTTATCCCAATCTGTAACAATTGGCTTACCTGGTGCACTAGGTTCATCTGAAATATATATAGTAAAATCTGAAACTTAAAAGATGATATATTTATATACCAAATTCATTTTTAGCAATAGTGCCTTTAACCGTTTCCAAAGGTTCTGATTCACCAATTGCATTTACAGCCTTTACACGAAAATAATATTCCTTTTTATGTATTAAACGAGGCACTTCATGGCTGCAAATTGTTGACATACCACCATCAGACCAAACTCCTCTTGACACATCCATTTTTTCAATAATATAATGAAGAATTGGAGAAGAACCATCATACAATGGTGGTCTCCATGTTAGACGAGCACTTTCTTTAGTAACATTTGAAACATCAAGTGGTGCTTGGGGAGGTCCTGGTTTGTCTAGCACAGTAACATTAGCAGATGTATTTATTGAGCCATGTTCATTAGAAAGTGTTAGTGCGTATTTTCCCGCATCTAATCTTGTTGCAAATGGAATATCAAATGCTACTTTATTGTTAAATACTTGCATATCTATTCGATCACTTGCTTTAATTTCATGACCGTTCAAAGTCCACTTAGCAATAGGTTTAGGTGCTGCCTCAATTGGAATATTCCAACTAATACGCTGTCCTACTTTCACCACCAAATCATTTAGAGTGGTTTTATCAAATGTAGGTGCCAAAAATCTTGGTTTAGCAATGATGGGCAGAGAAGCTTCACTGGGTTCAGAATTACCACCTTTATTTACTGCAATTACTCTAAACTCATATTCTTCCCCTTCTGTTAAGTTTGGAACTGTTCCTTTAGTAGTATTTCCAGGAACTTCAACAGCCTTTTCCCATACTCTAAAATAAAGTAATACAGTTTTACTGCATGTAAATAGATAACAAAAATTTTTTCAAAATATACAAACATATACCAAAGAAAGCAAAAATGATTCTACTTCCAACTTTTCTGTACCAATTAATTATTTGATATCACAACTTATGTTTGCTAAGTAAATTTTCGTATTTTGCTTTATATAGTTTCTTCAGTATATGTACGTAGAGATTGTTAAAAAGATAACTACTGTTAGAAGAATAAAAGATATTGACTACATGCTTAATTATTAAAAAAGATTTTAGGTGACTTTTTGATGTGTGTATGCGAGTTTGCACACAGGAATAAGTATATATGTGCATATAAATGTACATATTTAGGCATATGTTTAATTGAATTTGGTAGAGTAAATAAATATACACACGGGGAGTTTTTAGTGTGGCAACGGTCGATAACTCCGTTATTATAAAAGCTACGTAAACCAAATTTGGAGACATATTAAGCATGCCTAAAGTGCACATTTTAAAAATATTTGGAAGCATACAGGATGTTTCATAATTCCAGGGCATATTAAACTTATATTTTTTTAAATAGAACACCCTATATATTATTACATTTTTGAAAAGCCCATGAAAAGAGCTTTAATTTGATATCAAATTGTATCTGTTTATTCTTTTTAGTTTTTGAGATATTCAACTGTTTTTAGAGAAAATGACTCTGATTAGATACATTGCCACTGCACTAATACACAACTTATGTTAATTTTCAAGATGCAGAAAATTTTACTATATACCATAGTATATTTGTAAATATCACACTTTTGAATCTTCTTCACAGTATACAGGGTGTGTCAGGTTTCGCAAAATGCAATTTTTAAAACTTTTTTTAAATGGTACCCTACCAATTTTCTTGCTATAATAGATAGTTCATTAAGTGTCCTTTCATTTTTATTAAGCATTCCCTAAACCTAAATCCATTACTTTCTGAGATATTTTTGATTTTCTTCAAATTTTAAGAATGTTTTTAATTTACATAACCTAAAATAACTTACTATTGGAGAATATTATAAAACAATTACTACATTTTGATTAACAATTAACTGCACTTATCCAATAACAATTTTCACTAAAGATATAACAACCTATAATAATATGCTATCAACAGAATTCTGCCAGATCTACAATACGCATTTTATAGAAAATGTTCAAACAGGAAATCAGGCAGGCTTTGAAAAAAATAACAATTACAATTAAAATGTCATTTAGGTTTATTAATTGTAGTGTGTTGTCATTTAACACATTATCAGTTCTGTTTTAAATGTAATCTTTGAAGGAGTTTTCAAAATGAATTTTACCGTGGAAGAACAAATAGATATGGTTTGGGTATTGGGAGCAAGTTTAAGAAATTGCCTACTTGCATCAAGAATATACCAAGAGAGATATTTTGTTAAATGACAACACACTACAATTAATAAACCTAAATGACATTTTAATTGTAATTGTTATTTTTTTCAAAGCCTGCCTGATTTCCTGCTTGAACATTTTCTATAAAATGCATATTGTTGATCTGGCAAAATTCTGTTGATAGCGTATTATTATAGGTTGTTATATCTTTAGTGAAAATTGTTATTGGATAAGTGTGGTTAATTGTTAATCAAAATGTAGTAATTGTTTTATAATATTCTCCAATAGTAAGTTATTTTAGGTTATGTAAATTAAAAACATTCTTAAAATTTGAAGAAAATCAAAAATACCTCAGAAAGTAATGGATTTAGGTATAGGGAATGCTTAACAAAAATGAAAGGACACTTAATGAACTATCCATTATAGCAATAAAATTGGTAGGGTACCATTTAAAAAAAGTTTTAAAAATTGCATTTTGCGAAACCTGACACCCTGTATACTGTGAAGAAGATTCAAAAGTGTGATATTTACAAATATACTCTGGTATATAGTAAAATTTTCTGCATCTTGAAAATTAACATAAGTTGTGTATTAGTGCAGTGGCAATGTATCTAATCAGGGTCATTTTCTCTAAAAACAGTTGAATATCTCAAAAACTAAAAAGAATAAACAGATACAATTTGATATCAAATTAAAGCTCTTTTCATGGGCTTTTCAAAAATGTAATAATATATAGGTGTTCTATTTAAAAAAATATAAGTTTAATATGCCCTGGAATTATAAAACACCCTGTATGCTTCCAAATATTTTTAAAATGTGCACTTTAGGCATGCCTAATATGCCTCCAAATTTGGTTTACGTAGCTTTTATAATAACAAAGTTATCGACCGTTGCCACACTAAAAACTCACCCTGTATATAAATAATGAAAAATAAGATGTATCTGTAAATAAACCCTTATAAAAATAATAAGAGCTTAGTTACAATACAAATCAAGCTAATAGTTGCATGGCCATTAACAAAACAATAGCGTTATTATTTCACAAGGGGAGGAAACATCTACTTACTGGTTTCAGCTTTTTTAAGCTTCGTCAAAATACATTAGTTTCCAACAACCCTGTGAAGTAATCGAAGCTATTATACTGATATAATTTCGAAAAAATCTTTGTACTTTTTTGTAGTTCCACGCTTAGTAGTGTTGGTGTTTTACCACCTGATGGCGTTATTATTTACTTTTGCCATGGTACAAAGATTCTTTCGAAATTATATTAGTATAATAGCTTCGATTACTTCAAGGGTTGTTGGAAACTAATCTGCTCTGACGAAGCTTAAAGAAACTGAAACCGGTAAGTAGATGTTTCCTCCCCTTGTGAAATAATAATGCTATTGTTTTGTTAATGGCTATGCAACTATTAGCTCGATTTGTATTGTAAATAAGCTCTTATGATTTTCATAAGGGTTTATTTACAGATACATCTTATTTTTCATTGTGTTCTACACAAATTCCTTATTGCGGACTGCAAATAACTTGTATTGTTATATATATATATATATATATATATATATATATATATATATATATATATATATATATATATTATAAAACTCTATTTTATTGACCAGGAATCTATGTTTAATATGAAGATGAAATTAATTAACATCCCAACACATTAATTTCATCTTCATATTAAATATATATATATATATATATATATATATATATATATATATATATATATAAAATATAAAATATGTTTTATATTTATATTTGGTATATATGTAATCAATTTAACATGTGATTTTAATGCAAGGGGATATCTTTCTAGGTATGAACTGCTCTTGAGTCTATATCTAAGTATAATTATTTACTCTTTATAAAATGCATACACCCATTGATATAAATTCGTTACAGTATAATATTGTTTACCTACCCATGTTTAGGTTTCTTTTCAATTATATAACTTGTGATAGGGGATCCATTATCTTTTTTAGGTGCAGTCCATTCCAAATCAACATGGTCTTTGTTCCAATCAGTTGCATGTGGACTGCTAGGTTTATCCGGTTTTCCATAAGGATCTTTAGCAGTGATGCTTTCTGCGGTATTTAGGGGCAAAGAATCACCTTGCTTATTTACAGCACGTACTCGGAAGTTGTAATCATGACCTTCAGTTAAATGATCAGCTCTTATGGAAGTGCCTATGGCTTCCCCAAGTGGAACCCACCGCATAGTTTCTGTATCTTGCTTTTCAACAACATAGTGTGTTATATCAGAGCCCCCATCATCTTTTGGAGGTCGCCAATTTAAGGTGAGTGAATTCTTTGTGACGTTGGTTGCATTCAGTGGTCCTTCAGGAGGAGATGGAACATCCAAGATGGTTACATGTACCGTAGCTACATCTTTACCATTGATATTCTTTGCAGAAAGTTGATATGTTCCACTATCAGAGCGTTTAGCTTCAGATATTCTAAGTTTTGTATTATAGTCTTCATTAGTAATTTTAATACGATCAGTGTTTAGCAAAGGATTATCCTTAAATTCCCATATTTTTGTTGGTGGTGGTTCTCCAATTACAGGAACATTAAACTCAAATGTTTTACCAACTGGAATTTTTATATTATTTAAGTGGCTTCGATCAATTTTAGGTGCAACTATAAAAAAAATTTAACATATTAAAAAAAATTACTGACAACTGACTATGAAAAATAAACTTATTGCTATCAAAATAAACCTTTAATAAGAATTCTGAAATCGCTTAATGGTATCCGTATCTTATATACGTTACAAGAGAGAACATAAAACTAAAAATAAATATTGACCTGTCACTGGCTTTAGGGCATGCAATAAATTAAAGAGGGAGGGGGGTCCCAAAAAATATTAGTTTACATGCATGTATATAGATCAGTATTTTGATAGCTTCAATAATGCTTCTTCAAAATAGCTGACTCGTTTGGGTTTTATATTATATCCACATCAGCTCTTCACTAGACCTCTAGTTTAACACTTACACAAAATAACACTGTAATTATCATATGAATTACAATAACCACTAGAGACTGACACTTTCTATTCTTTACGATATCATTAACACTATAAAAAAAGTCATTCATTCATACATATTGTAATAACTGCCCCGGAGTGCCTAGAGTAAAAAAGGACCAAGCCATTAAACTAACAATAGATTAAAATTTACAAGTGCGCACTTAAAGGTTACAAAAAAGAACGAACTAGAAATCTTCTGGACGTTTTTTGAAGATTGTAAAAGCTTTATAGATTACGTATGCCACATGGGGAGACAAAACATCAGTTTCTATTGAAGTACAAAGATGTGATTGTGATATAAAACATGAAATAAAGTGTTAGAGTAAATGCAATTTAAAATGCTTAGGTTTATACTGTATTATATGTAAATTGACATATTGTTTGCATCACGTTATAACAAACGATTACCTAAATGCATGCTTTTGACTTTTGTAAATATTCTGTCAAGACTGTATGTTCGTAATATAGCTTTTTACTGAGGTTTCCAATTTTTTCTTTTTGTATCACCCACCCCACTCTACAACATTTTTGAGCTAGCCCGAAATTCAATTCTTTTGGATTTCGACTTTACCATTCTGTTCTCTGTTTTGTTGTAATATTCAGTGTAGGTGATTTTCTTTACTCACTTTACTGCTTTCTTTCTTGTTTGCATGGAATACTGTAACCTTTTAATATTTGGCGAATCCGATGTGTGGCTACAATTCTTGAAACATATCTTTTAATTGGGCTATGATTTCCAAAGCCTTTCTGTTGTTGTTAAAAATTTGATCCGTTTCTTAAACCGTTCTTTTTGGAATCATCTATTCTCAATCAACATTTTGTCCTGAATTTTCTCTACATACATCCTTTCGTCCTGGCGCAATTTTTTGCGATAGTTTTTTTGTCACTTGTCTGTTACATGGTGATTTTCTGTAAATTTTTCTTTATGTCGAGTTACCAAAATTGTGTTTTCTCTGGAAATTCAAGTTTTTGAAAACACTGGCGCCAAATTTTATGTTACAGTATTCAGTGCAGACAAGAAAGAAAGTAAAGTAAGTAAATAAAATCGCTTACACCAAATACCATAGCAAAATGGACAGAATGGTAAAATCGAAATTCAAAAGAATTGGATTTCTGGTTAGCTCAAAAACGTCGTAGATTGGGGTAGGTGATTCAGAAAGAAAAAAACTGGAAACCTCAGTAAAAAGCTATATTATTAACATAGTCCTGAAAAAATATTTACAAGGTCAGAGACACACATTTACGTAATCGTACATTATTAAACAAAGCATCAATTTACATATAATACAGATGAAGCTAAACATTTAAAAATATCGAGAATAAAATCGTAATATCTAAATAATAGGTACATGTATACATGCAAGAATACTTACAACATGTTGCAGCCCTAACTATGTACACAAGAAATAATACAGTAACATGTACAAGAAATAATACTGTATATATATATACTGCTGTGATAAGGGGTTGTTTAGGGGTGTATTGAGTAGTAAGGGTCATGTAGGAACAATAAATAGCAATAGGAATCAGAAAACTGCATTTATTTAGCAGAAAAATAAGTAATTCGTACATTATGTAAATAGCAGGCATTTAACACCCTGTATATAGACCGAAATTAACTTTAAACGATGCCAGTAAGCATATCTTTCAACGATAGAACGCGTATTCAGCAGAGAAATAATCGTACATGTAATTAAGCATACGTTGCAAAGTGTTATACAAGTTTATAAAATAAAGACGCAGTAGAATAGATAAAAACCTAACAAAGCTTCATGCAATTACACTGGAACAATAAACGCTTTTATAAGAAAACGCAGTTTCAGAGATAAATAAATTCATGAACGAAAACAGCATTAGAATTACATTATTTATTTTCTACAGTTATCCAAAAAGCTTTATCTATACAAAACAACAGACGTAAGTTGAAAGTCTGGCCGCGATAACAAATAATAAGGCAGTCAAAGATCGCAAATAAACATGATGGCACGGAAATCCGAATGAATTTCATCAGAAAACAGCTTGAAATATTAAAGACAAACCTGGTTGGTCGCTACAATCTGCAAAACTGCTTGGAAACCCAACCCAAAAGTAGTGGGAAAAGGCTATTTAACACCCACCGGTGATAAGACAGCTCAGTTTTCCACTTGAGGCAGGTTGAATCCACATCACTTTTAACCAGAAATCTACGCGTCAAATAAATAGAGCTTGTAATATAGTGAAAACAGTGCTGCATGAACATTGTGTTAAGAATATATGAAAAGTTTTTGCCGGTTTTTTGTTAAGAAAACGTGAGTAGAAATTAGTTAATTAATTTAAATTAAATATTTATAATGATAGGGCTTCAAATCTGCATCGACAATAATACTTCTGGATTATTTCTGGTCAATTCTAAGCTGCGTCGAAAAGCATTTCTAATTCTAATCCATCGTCCTAAGGGGACAATTCTAATCCACGTCAGAAATACTTATGGTTCTAATTTGCAACGAAAACAATTCTAATTTTAATTCTGGTATAATTATGGGACAATTCTAATACGCTGCTAATTTATGATCCCAAGTTTGGAATTTCAAGTGGTATTTAAGGGAAGAGATTCAAAACAGATACGGAGAAATATAGAAAAAGCACGAGCTGATTTTGGAACAAGGTTCAACATAAGGAGTACAAAGTAGAGCATTGGTTTCGATTGAAGATAATGAGGGGGTGTTGATCCACAACGCGAGACAAATCAGGTTAGATTTACCTAGTTATAAGTAACATTTTCTAATCTAAATTTTAACATTGAATATATTAATTTTCTCACTAATTTGTTAAGAGTCAACAAGGACATTGAGTACGTTAAAACTTACGTAATAGTCATAAGAAGGTCTCGAACATTCCAGATTTTTTTGTAAAGAAGTTGTTTTTGGTGACTTTATATTGAATTATAAGTATATAAATTTTGGGATAAATAATCCATATGATATTAATTGATTGAAGGGTGTATTTAAAGAATTTCAAAAATTGTAAATATTATTTCCTTTCATTATATGAAATTAATTGACTTCGTTTTATCAATTCAAACAGGTAATCATAAAGGGGTGAAAAAGAAAATTGATCATCGTAACGTTGTGCACTATGTGTAGATTAAAAAGGGCTAGCCGTGGCATAATAATAAAAGTAAAAGATTAATTTGGGAGAAACACAGAGCGGTGGCGTTAAGTAGAACGTTTATTACACCGAGTACGGCATTATCATGTCAATTTACATAACGCAACCAACGTGGGGCGAAAACTACATATCAATTTTTTAATGGCTGCCCAAGCCTGGGGCTCGAATTAAATTAAAGAAATTTGATAATACGACCGTGGGATTTAAAAATAACAAAATAAAATAATTAAATTAAACTAGGACCATAATCAAAGGGTTTTAATTTGAGAAAGATTACAGAAACCAAAATTCAGAGAAATTTGTACATTAATTAAATTTAGGCAGATTCATTTTAGTGTTTAAGAGTTGGTGTAAATATAATAAATTTCAAAAATGGGCAAAAGAATAAGGGAAACAAGGGAGGCACTAAGAAATCAAGGAGTGGAAATAGGATCCCAAGAGAGTGTAATAATCCAGGAAAGGAGTTCTAGCGAAGAACGGCGGATCTCACAGGAAACGAAAATGATGGAAATTTTGAATGGCACTGAATAGTAAAATGGACAAAAATGAGGAGGCCATGAAAAACATGACTACGAAAATCGACAAAAAAAGCGAACAAATAGGTAAGGAAATCAAAATTCTGAGTGATGGATTAAGGGAAACCAACTCAACAATTGTGGAGATGAGAGCACAAATGCAAGAAAAAATTGTGAGGATTACAGATGAAATCGACTGTGTATGGGATCATGTTGGAATGATGAAATCCAAACAGGAAAAATGTGAAAGTGAGACAAACGATAAACTCACGAATTTAGACACTAAAATACGGAACATAGAAGAAAAGTGTGAAACAGGATTCAGGACGATAAATCGGGAAATAAGTAATTTAAAAACGAATTCAGGAAATTGTAATAGTAGGGAACCAATTATGCTAACTCAACCAAATCTTTTAATCGATCAATATACAAAATTTTACGGGGACGGAAAATTAAATTCAAAAATCTTTTTGAAAAATATTAAAATGTTAGTACATGGTTCAACAGACGAGCAATATAAATTAAACTTAGTAAAATCAATGCTGAAAGGGAGAGCTGAAATGTGGTATAACTTAGTTGAAAGCGAGGTCGAAACATTTCAACAGTTCCAACAAAAATTTCTATGACACTTTTGGGGGGATAATCAACAAGATAAAGTTAGGAATGACCTGAGCATGGGAAAATACAATTCAGAGAGAGGAATGACGCGGGAATTATATGCTATTGAAAAGTTTAGTGTAGCGAAACAATTACATCCTCCTTTACACGACAAACAAATTATAAAATATTTGGCAGGGCATTTCAACGCAGAAGTAAAACAATATATTACAATACAGAATATAGTGGACCGGGACACATTTATAGAATATTTACAAAGGTATGATGAGTTGGAATCAAACAATAGAACGGAAAATAATACTAGGGATCAACACACAGATTTTATAAGGATGCAAAGAAACACAGACTCGAAGAATCAATTATAAACCAAACAATTATAATCATTGGAGAAATTTTAACAGGGGTAATTACAACAATTTTAATAATGATTTCAGGCAAACTAGAAATAAGGGTCAGATACCAAGGCAACAAATAGAATGAACTAATCACGAGGGAAACAATAATCGAGAAATAAATAGACGGGCACATGAGGACCGATGCACACAAACAAGGAATATTAATCGCACATACGCAGAGATAACGAGTCAGGCAGGACCTTCCACGCAAAACCAAAATTTCTAGATACGAATGAACCAAGTAAACTTCTACGGATAAACGGATACGAACATCAGCGCGAATTTATTAAACATGAGACGGAAAATGAATTAGGAAGATTTGAAAGAAACTTATTACAGATAGTTAATTTAAAAGTGGAAAATAAAATAGTTAGAGTATTGATTGATACTGGGGCAGAAGCATCACTTGTTGCGGGAGAATTTGTTAAACGAGGGAAATTGAGGAATAAGACAATACCTATAACGAGGTGTAATTTGGTGGCACCGAATAATAAGAAATTTGCGAAAATAAATGAAATGGTAATTCTGAGATGAAAAATGGGAAAATGATTTTATGGTTGTACCTGGACTAAAGATAGATATTATATTTGGGATGGATATTATAGACAAGTTGGGGTTGAAGATAAATGCAGAATGCAAAGAAATAGAGTGCAATGGAAAGTATATTAAATGGTATGAAAAGGGTAATATAGAAATAGAGGGTGACTGCGTGAATATTAATCAGTTTGATGATGAAATAGATAAGGAGCGGAATATAAATGAAGAGATTAAATGTACAGAGGATTTGAGAAATAGGGTGAATATATTATTAAGAAAGCATTCAGGATTAATAGGGTCGAAATCAAGAATTGCCACAGGTTATGAGCACAAATTAGAAGTAGTTAACACCGAACTGTTTAACACTAAATTATATCCTATTCCAGTAGCATACAGGGATAGAGTAAAGGAAGAAATAGAAGAAATGTTACGTGAAGCTATCATCGAAAGCTTCAGTACACTTTGTGATTCCATTAGTCGTCGTGAAGAAAAGTGATGATAGCATCAGATTATGTTTAGATGCAAGAAAGATTAATAAGCGAACAAAACCGCAATGCAATTGTCCACCAACAATGGATAGCATATTAGCGAGAATAGGTAATAAGAACATCTATAGCAAATTAGACTTAAAGAATTCATTTTGGTTGATTCCATTAGTGCGAGAATCAAGGAAATATATGGGTTTTTCAGTAGAAAGAACAATATACCAATTTAAAGTGGTCCCGTTTGGTTTGTCCTCGAGTACGGCTGCACTAGTGAAGGCTATGCAGAATATTTTGGTATCGTATGAGGAATTTTGTATCCACTACGTGGATGATGTTTTGATATTTAGTGATAGTGTGGAACAACACTTTGTACATTTGGAAAGAATTTTATTAGAGTTAAATATAGCAGGTTTAAGGTTAGATGTAATGAAGTGCGAATTTTTTCAAGATAGGGTTAAATTTTTAGGATAGCAAGGGTATAATTATAGAGTAGGGAACAAACAAATATGAGCTAAAAAGACATGAATTCAGGAACAATAAGGGGAAAGTTACAAATAAATTTAATTCACACCCATACAAAGGGGACATGAATAAGTAAATAAAATGTAAAATAAATTTAGGTATAGGCATACATAGGGTAGTAAAATAGGACATAGGTATAAGATTAAATAGATGTAAATAGGGGATTACCAAAAGGGGAGTTAGATTTCTAAAATAAAATAAAAATATAAGAATTTATAGACCAATGTGAGTTTAACGGCACGTTGGGCGCCAAAAAGGACATTGTTCTAAAATTTTATATTTTAATTTGGGGAATAATGCTGTGATAAGGGATTGTTTAGGGGTGTATTGAGTAGTAAGGATCGTGTATGAACAATAAATAGCAATAGGAATCAGAAAACTGCATTTATTTAGCAGAAAAATAAGTAATTCGTACATTATGTAAATAGCAAGCATTTAATACCCTGTATATAGACCGTAATTAACTTTAAACGATGCCAGTAAGCATATCTTTCAACAATAGAACACGTATTCAGCAGAGAAATAATCGTACATGTAATTAAGCATACGTTGCGAAGTGTTATACAAGTTTATAAAATAAAGACAAACCTGGTTGGTCGCGACAATCTGCAAAACTGCTTGGAAAAGCAACCCAAAGGTAGTGGGAATAGGCTATTTAACACCCATCGGTGATAAGACAGCTCAGTTTTCCACTTGAGGCCGGTTGAAAGTGTATTTAATATTTTTATTAAGCTCGGAGTTAAGTTTCGGATATAGGGGAGGCTTTGCAGGTTTGTGGTAGCTCGCTTATCAATTTTACTTCCAGTAGCGGTATTAAATAATATTTTTTGTAGTAGGGTTCTAGGATAACCGTTATTTATTAAAGTGTTTTTTAAGTTTGTTAGATTTTGTTTAAGAAATTGTGGGTGACATATTTTAATAATTCTATTTTTTAGAAATAAAACGGTGTTAAGTTTATGTTTAATTGTGTGTTCCGAGTAAAAATTAACATACCTTCTGGAGTCAGTGGGTTTTTTATATATATATATCTAGCATTAGTTGATTATTATTGTCTCTTGTTATTTTTATATCAAGAAAAGGAATACTACTGTTTTGTTCAACTTCGATTGTGAATTTTAGATTAGGATTAAAATTATTGAATGCATTTAACGTTTCCGTTACAGAGTTACTTGGTATGGAGCAAAGAATGTCATCTACGAATTTAAGTATGAAGGGAATCTGAAATGAAAGTGACGGAAGAGTTGTTTCTATTAAGTGATCGAGTATAATCTGAGCAATAATCGATAATAAAGGTGAACCCATTGGAGTTCCAGAGGTTTGTAAGTAAAACTGATTTTGAAACGAGAAATAGGTGTTATTGAAAATTATATTTATTGTAGCGATGAACAGTTGACAAGAAAAAATTGCAGTGAGGTTGAATTTCGTCCCACTTTTCTTCTAATAGTTTTATAACGAGTGGTAATTGGATGTTTGTGAATAGAGATTCGGCATCTAGCGAGACCAAGATAAAATCTTTTTGTTATATTGTTTTATATATTTAAAATACTTTATGAATGTTATTAATGGGGTTACCTTTATATTTGAACTAAATAAATAAATAAATCAGTGTTCATGTAGCTAAATTTACAGAATTGAATTTAGTAAAGAAGTAGTTAGTGATAGTATTGAGAACTAAATTAGTGCAATAAACAATGTTAGTGAGTAGTTGTAATAATTGTCATCAGCTCTTTAAAATTTCTCTCTCTCTCTCTCTCACTCTCTCTCAAGCTTATATTCAGTCAACAAAGAACAGTGAAACTAGTTTGTTACAATATTTATTCTGAACTTGTGTGACATTTCAAATAAAACCATTATTTTTGCTACACTATGCATAACACAAATGCTTTGCAATCTATACTCATTTGTTTATTTATAAGTTGATGAATGAGGAATTCATCATAAGTGGACTTGTATCTAGAAGTTCTAAAATATTAAAACAGGTACAATG
The DNA here is from genome assembly GCA_036346225.1 of Platerodrilus igneus. Classification (NCBI taxonomy): domain Eukaryota; kingdom Metazoa; phylum Arthropoda; class Insecta; order Coleoptera; family Lycidae; genus Platerodrilus; species Platerodrilus igneus. The sequence goes on along the minus strand of JARFIW010001001.1, from coordinate 685,289 downwards.
GCATGCATGTTTCGGTGAGTTATAGAGCCGAACTATAGGTTTAGCGAATATTCAGACTAAGACAGATCCACTAAAAAAGGACAACAGCTCTTCTGGCACTTAGAATGACAGTGACCATAGGGGACAGTATGGCATTCTAAGACTGTACTTCTATTTGGAAGGCAACAGGAAACTCTCACATTATCTTCCAAATACACAGCGTACTTAAATTGCTTTTAAAATAATGGCATTCCTTGATGTAAAAGATTCCGGAGTTAAAATAGTTTCCCATTTGGATCTCTGGGAGGGGACTACTTCGGAGGATGTGATGGGCAAGTTCAAAAGAAGATCCAGGAACATTTTGCGAGTCGGAGCGTGAAATGTCAGAAGGATGAAGTAAGTAGGTAACCTAGAGAATTTGAAAATTGAAATACATAGGTTAGCATTAGACATTGTATGGATTAGTGAAGTTTGGTAGCCAGAGGCGGTGGATTTTTGGAGCGGAGGTTTTAGGGTAATTCATAAAGGATCAGAAGAAGGAAATTCAGGTGTGGGGATAGTTATGCAGAAAAAGATAGAGACACTGTGTAGAAAAATACTTATAAAGGAACAAAAAAGTACTCATGGTTAGATTAAAATCTAAATCAGTAAAGACAGTAATTATACAAGTATACATGCCCACATCTAACTAAAGTGAGAAGGAGGTAGAAGCAATCTACAAAGATATCGGAGACTTACTAAGATTCATAGAGGGACATGAAAATTTAATAATTACGAGAGATTTTAATGCAGTGGTAGGTGAGGGTAGGGAAGGAGCTGTAGTAGACTTCTTAGGTTTAATCTTGTAGAAAAAACGACGAAATACATTAGTGACAATTTTGAGACAAAAACAATTTAACCATCACAAATACAGTATTTCAACATCATGCTAAAAGACGATACATGTGGAAGATGTCAGGAGACATAGGAAGATATCAAATAGATTTCATTCTTGTTTGATAACAGTATATAAATCAAGTAAAAAACTGTAGAAGCTACCCAAAAGCAGATATAGACACTGACCACAACATAGTAATTATGAAAACCAACCTTAAATTTAAAAATTTGAAAAAAGGAAAAGAGGTACTTTTATTATGAGCAACTAAAAGACAAAGATATCCACGAAAAATTTGAGAAAAAGTCAAACAAATTGCTGAAAGACATCAGCAAAATTTCTAATACTAAAGAAGTAGAAACAGAATGAAATGACATTAAATCCAGCCTAGACATAGCAGCCAGAGATGTTCTAAGGTACACGAATTGCTAAAAGACATCAGCAAAATTTCTAATACTAAAGAAATAGAAACAGAATGACATGACATTAAATCCAGCTTATACATAGTGGCCAGAGATGTTCTGAGGTACAAACAAAAATAAAATAAAAAACCATTGGTAATAAAGGATATTCTGAATTTAATAGAAGATGGAAATACAAAAACAGACCCGACAAAACAGGAAAACAGAGATACAAAGCCATAAAATGGAAAATCACTTGCAAATGTTGGAAAGCTAAAGAACAAGGGATTGATGAAAAGTGCAAAAAAGTACAAATTGATGGAAATAGGAAAGATAGATGAAGCATACAGACTAATTAGGATGAATGTTAGGGATATAAAATCGTAGAGCAAAAATTTAAGGGGCGCGGGAAGAAATATCATTATAGATAATGTAGAGAGAGAGGTTATATGGGAAGAGTATATAGGGAATTTATATGCAGGACAGGAACTAGAACCACTACAACAGGAATCAGACATTGAAAATGAATGACTTGGGATATCCTTTACTTAAAGATGAATTTGAATTAGCAAGCAGAAAATCTAAAAGCCACTCATCTAGCAATAACAGACACCTCTTCCAACTTGTAAGCTATATGTATGAGACAAACGAGTTATCTAGAGATTTCAAACGTAACACCATAGTCACTATATCAAAAAAGAGAGGTGCAGAGGGATGTGAAAATTTTCTAACAATAAGATTGATAGGATATATGTCAAAACTATTAACTATAAATGTACAAAATGGATGAAAAAATGGGCTGAAGAAATACTAGGAGAAAATCAAATTGGGTTTAGATAAAAGAGAGGAACACATGAAGTTATTTTAGCTTTAAGAGTGATAATGGAAAAACAATAGAAAAGGAGAAAGAGTGTATATGGGGTTTGTAAATCTGGAAAAACATTCAATAATGTAAAATAGGAAAAAATGTTCCAAATACTCAAAAGATTGGAATGAATGATTGAGATACACGGATAGTGCATAGCTTTATACAAAGAGCAAACAGCTGTAATAGAATTAGGGCCCTGTACCCATTAATTTTGAACTTGTATATCAAAGAGGCAATGGATACTGTCAAATGCAGAAAGACATTTGGAATTATTATGCAAGGACAAACGACTGATATAGATGTAGATGTACATGCAGATGATATAGCAGTATTAGCATCTGGCAAGGAGGAGTTATAAGCAGCTCAATGAAATTGAAACAGTGCTAAAAAAGAGATACAGTATAAAAATTAATAAAAATAAAACTAAAGTACTAGTATGTAAAGGAGAGGTAAATAAATCAAAAACCAGAATACAAATATGACACAAGAACTCACAAGAGGTAAATGATCTCTGCCACCTGGGAAGTCAAATAACAAAAGATGAGAAAAGAAAGGATACAAAACAAAAATTAGCCAAACCTGTGCTGTATTTAACAAGAAAAGGCAACTACTATGTTCAAAAGGCAACAAACAGAAACAAGGAAAAGATTGCTAAAAACATGTATGAAGCACAGCATTGTATGGCTGTTAAATGCGGACAGTAAGAGAAACAGAGAGAAAAAAGATAGAAGCCTTTGAAATGTGGTGCTACAGACTTATGAAGAAAATATCATAGACAGACAAAGTTAAGAACAAAGAAGTACTACAAATGGTAGAAGAAAGAAATATATAGAAAACAGTAAAGAATAGGAGAAATAGGATGATAGGGCACATACTATGGCACAAGGCAATGGAGTGGCATATATTATAAGCAGATAAGGAAAAAGGAGAGGTAGAGGTAGACTTAAATTAGACTATTGCACACAGATAGTGGAAGATGTGGGCTGCAGGAATTTTATAGAAATGTGTAGGTTAGCTAAGAATAGAAAACAATGAAAAGTATGTGTCTAACCATTTCTAAAGATCTAACGATGATGATGGAAAAGTAATACGTTCTATTAGCAAAATATTTTAAATAACAGGAATAGCTATTATTTCATAATTTAATAACTAAATAGATTTCAAACAATTGCATTAGTGTTGACACGTACAGCAGTAAAGAATTATTTATTTTATTTATTTATAATTGAATATAATACAGAAATAATCTAAATAATACTAACAGATTAAGCGTATGCGAACAAAGAAAGGAATTCATGCAAATTAACAAACCTGATTTACAGTATGTCTGAAGAAAACAGAATTCAAAACAAAGATATCACGATTGGTAAAATGACGATTATAAACCTTAACAAGCTGCCTAAAAACATGTTCAGGCCATAGTTTGTAGGATGAAATTTGATGACAAATGGCTGGATGCTTCGTGTAAGCCTATAGTTGACTCTCAACTCATCAGAAATAATAAGTGATGACAATCGATAGTGTCATTCACTAGTTTGTGTAAAAAAATTGCCAAAGCACTCTATCGCCTACATTCTAGTGATTTTAAAACCACCAATTGGATATGGATAAGATGTGGAATTTCCAGAAAAGGAATGCGATGTTTTAAAAGTAGGTATTTCACAAATTTAGCTTGAACGATTACAAGTTTGAGAATAAGGTTTCAATAGGTATTCTATGGGTATTCTATAGGTACTCTATTGTATTCAAGTATGCTATGAACAAACTGTAATTTAAAATAGATATCACTCTAGCATCAGAAATAAGTGAGATATGCTGTTTTAGAAATCCAAGTATTCTAAAGGCTTTTAGGCACACAGAATTAACAGCAAAGAAAGTTTATAGTCAAATAAAATACCGAGACCACTAATCGACAAAACTGAATAAAATGGTATTTTATCTAAAAGATAGATAACAATAGTTGGGAAATGACATTTATAAAAGCAAATGATCTTACACTTCTTTATATTTATTCCAAGACAGTTATATTAGCACTACTTAACAAAGCTGTCATGATTATTCTGTAGTTTAATGTAATCATTTGAGTAGTAGTTTAGAGAATAACTTTTAAGATCATCAGCATACAACAAACATAAGGAAAAGAAAAGGCAGAGACAATATTGCTAATGAACAAAATGATCAAAATAGGTTCCAAGTGTGAGCATTGAGGGGCACCAGATGTAACTTGAATTGTCATAGATTCTAAAATACCAACTTTTAACAGTGAGTTGTCTGTAAACTATTATATATAGGAAGCAATCAATTGCAAGTAAGTTCTATGTACATCAATAGCATCAAGCGTTTTAAGTAAAAAAATTAAGACAAACCCTGTCGAAAGCTTTTGTTACATCAGTGCAAATGCCATCTATTTGAGCACCGTGTTCCACGTAATTAGAAAGATAATGATGAAGCATTCCTAAGTTAGCCGTAGTTGAACTCTCATAAATATCATGTTGTTCAGGCACAATAATATTTTCATTAGTGTTAAACAGTACTTCACTAATAACGGCTTCAAATAGTTTTTATATACAGGAAATTACACTAAATGATCTGTAGTTGACAATGTCCGCTTTTTGGCCAGATTTATGTATTGCAACAATAATTGATAATTTTCACATGCTAGGGAATATCCTATGACCAAACAAGTTTTGAAACAACAAACATAGAGGTTTTGCTAATAAAGAGTAACATTTCTTTAATACTGTTAAAGAAATTCCATGCGGACATGCCTTATGACTAGCCACCAATGAGCAAAGTAATAGTGAAACAATATGGGATGTCTACGATGTCAGGTATGGTGTATGAATAATGAGAGATATACATTTTCTACAAATGTTTGGCAAAGGCATTGCTAATGTCCACCGGATTGGAAAAAGTTTTGCTATCAAACTGCATATGGCTAGGAAGAGCTAGTTTTCTTAAGTTTTAGGGAATTGACCTAAGACCAGTAGAATTGTATAATCAGTAAGGATCTTCGTTTCAAGTTCGGAAATGTACATAAAGTAACACAGCTTGATTGAATGATTACATTCACGATAAATGTTGGAGCAACTAATCTCTGAGCCATTTCTTTTAAATTTCTGATAAGTTTATTGTTGAAAGTAATGAGCTTCTTTAATCCAGTGCTGTACCACTTGGAGTATTTAACAGAAGAAATATTCTTCATGGCTACAAATGGTCAAAATGTATAAAATAAAAATAGAATTTATTGATCAATACGTTCAGATCTCTTCTGGTGTTTCTGAGAAAGGACCAATCAGTTCCAGCAGAGTGATGATTCAATGAAGTAAAATTAGTTCTGGAAAAGCAGAAAAGTGGAAATTTCACCACTTGCTTTATTGAAGAAATAAGCATCAAATTGAATTGAAGTTTCAGCTATGGATGATGCTGATCAACTTTTACGAGTAAGACAATAACTTCAGAGACACGGAGTTCATTAATTTCATTGATGAATATCAAGTCAAGAAGTCTATTGTTGAAGTTCTGAATTGTATTCACTTGCCACAGTTCCAAAAATAATAAGTGATTAAGCAACAAGTTCAACCTGAGGTGAATTTTGTAAATTGAAATTGAAATATAAATTTAGAATTAGAATATTGATTTCTAGGATTGTCGCAAGTACCTAAAAATACTTGAAGACCATCAATTGGTTAAAGAGGTGTTAAATATACAGACCCTATAACAAATGTTAGGTTACCATAAATTTTTTTATCTAAAACTTACTCGGCAGATCATTGGAATCTTTATGCCTTTATTTAGACAGAACATAGTTACTAATTTTGTTTTTATCAACACTTGGATACACTTGAGTTAGGTGCAAATTTGATACTCTACTTCTCTGAAATTCAGTAACCCCTCAAAGCAATTGGATACTTCCAATTCATTAACCTTGGCTGTTCCTATGATTATTAAATTTTTATTCCTCTTACCAGTAAGAATAGACAAGGATAATCTATCTTTCTGTCTTGTAGATAATTTATTGCGTATAAAACTTCATTTGTAAACAACACATGCATATTCTTGGCAGCATTAGCATACATTTGCCTATTACTCACTAAATTGTTAGCAGAAGAAGAGATATCACCGGAAGATGTACTGCAATTAATTTTAATGAACTTATTAACAGATTTGACACTTAATTAGGTTTGTTTGTTGGAAATAAATTGACCTTTAGCTGATGGTGTGTTACTATTCAATCACAACTTATTATTGAGATTAGTTATCAAGCTTGTTAAAAGTTGTGTGAAGTTTATAGCGATAATGCTATATAAGAACATCAGTGCCAATGATGATTCACAAAAGTCCATGCTGGTAATTTTGATCTTAAGGATGCTTCTCGATCAGGAAAGCCAACCCAACTTGATGAGAATCAAATAAAGTCAATAATTGAGTCAAACAAGAATTACACAACACTAGAGATTGCCGAGATTGAATATTCATCATTTAACCGTTCATGACCATCTGACGAGTATAGGATGCATTAGCAAGCTTGATACTTGGGTTACAAATAAACTCAATGAAGTTTATTTGACGGCACGCATCAATATGCTCTTTAAATGTGAGAAAAATGATCCTTTTTTGAGGTGTTTAATAACTGGTGATGAGAAGTGGGCTGTTTATAAGAATGTGATTCGCAAACATTTTTGGATGTGTTGTGGTAACTTTCTGAAATAAAGCGATTCTACATTAAATTACAACAACCCTAATTGAAAACGCTAATCTAAATCCTTTATGTTATTCTCAAATAATAACAAGTTCTATATTCAAATATTAAAACTGTCCTGTATAAATGTTTCTCAGTATGTGGAATATATTTTATAACCTTTAGAAATTCATTAAAAACAAACAAGAATTTGCTTCTACTAAATACTCTTCCTTGCAATATGTGCTACTTAGTTTGTAATTTCAAATAGTTATTCATCAAAAGATTAAAGCTCGCCTTAGCAATTCTTCATAACACTGCTCGTTATTTTCAAATAGTTATTAATTGAAAGATTGAATACTTAAATGTGTTGTTATTTGCTCGTGTTCTGTGAAGTTCTATTTTGTGGTAGCGTAGATCGATAATCATACAAACCTCTATCCTTTGTTAAAAAGTCAGGCCACTTTATATGCTTGACAGTATTTCTGGTTGTCTAAATCGCAGGGGCATTTTAAAATGTAGTTTGCTTTCGCATTCGTGCAACAAAATTTAATGGAATTATCGTATTTTGTTTTCTTAACTCTAGGAAGGTTATGCCGTTGTATATATTCTCGATTGCCTTCCCAGAATATTCTACACCAATATCAGTGGAAATGGTTTTATATTTTCCGTCCATGTTTTCAAAACTGTATAAATATAAATCTAACTTTGAAAAAGGTGTCTTTATTATTCGATTTCGCTCTGTTACTTGTTCGTCACTCTACTACTGTTACACAATGTCCTGTAAGCATTGTAAAATCGCGCTTTTAAAATGCGTTTGTGCTAGTACAGTATAGTTAAGTTGTTCCAGCCCCCAGCTGCATTTCCGGAGATGGTACCACAGAGAAGATAGCTCCAGGTACAATGCATTTTTCCGTTTACTTTATTTTGTGTTGCTGTTTTGGTAGATAGACATTCTGTCGATTAATTCCACAATACATTGCAGACCGATGTTAGCGTACGCTTGCTACTCGACCAATTATGTATTTATTTTTAAAAATTAGTTTAAAAATTTTAAATGTATTTAGAGCATTATTCTACTAGTTGCTTTTTACTGTATAAACCATTGTGAACATCAACAACGGAATATTTAAAATTTTAATGTTAGGAGATGCATTTCCTACAAAAATTTTTACTTACTATATTATTATTTCGATATTTTTGAGGTTTAGGTTACACTGTATCATATGTATATTGATGCTTTATGTACATCATGTTGTAATGAACGATTATGCAAATATGTATTTTCTACGTTTGTAAATATTCTTTTGGGACTGAATGTTTTTCTACATGTGCGTAATATAAATTTCATTGTTAGTGAGGTGTCCAATTCTTTTCTCTCTAGGTCACCCATCCCACTCTACAACGCTTTTGAGCTAGCCCAAACTCTGATTCTTTTGGAGTTCGATTCTATCCATGTGTTTTGTTGTGGTATTCGGTGTAGGCAATTCTTTCTACTACTTACTGCGCTGCGTTCTTTCTTGTCTGCATGGAATACTGTAAAACATAACACCCGATTTGATGATCCTCCTCAAATTATACCATCAGTGTGGTGGGATTTTAGAGGTGTTGTGTATTTCGAGACTCTATCAAGGAACAAAACCATTAATTTAGTGTACTGTCAACAATTGAATAGTTTGAATGAATGCACTATTCGGAAGTGTTCAAATCATGTAAATCATAAAGGAATTGTGTTCCATCATAACAACACTCGACCACATACAAGTTTGATAACTCGGTAAAAAATATTGGACCTTGGATGGAATATTTTTAAACATCCAACATACTCGCCAGATCTTGCTCCATCGAATTTTCATTTGCTTTGTTCTCTGCATAACTCATGGTGTAACATAACGTTTGATTCAGATGAGGATTTGAATCGGCACTTTGCTTAACTTTTCACTGATAAAACAGGTCTTTCTATGAACGAGGAATTATGAAACTTGCTAAAAAATAACGAAAACTTATTGAGCAAAATGGATAATATATCATTGATTGATCTAATATCTATATGTTAATAAAACACTTTTAAAACATTGAAAAAATGCACCATGCCTTTTTCGACAATCGGATAGTTCATAGGTTCCAAATGATTGCGTGTAAAACGTTCAATATTGGAAATGACTTCAGCAGTAGGACTAAACAAAAGTTGCTTATCACTAGTAAATAATCTAACTAAATCAATATTGCTGGATTTCAAATTGACTATTTTTTGCCTAAGCTTATTGATTTCTCAATGCAGGGAAATAGTTTCCTGATCGACAATATATCTCATTATAAGAGCAAATTTCTCACTTGAAGGAAAACTTCCATAGAGTAAAATAATTCTGTGCCATATCTAAATCATTCCTGTACAGAACAGACTCGCAACAATTATTATTAGAATAGATATTCGTCGTACCATCGTCATTTATATCAACATCCTTGATAGATATAGCACAATTAATAAAATAATATGTTTTATCACACTTAACATTACTTATAATTAAACGTTTCCTTTCACTGTATGAACAATAAACCCTTACTTGACCATTTAACACTCTAAAAATTTATTGACAACTTCTTCTCACAATACACATACATTTTATTATGATTAGTTAAACCAAGCTGTTCACTAACAGCCATTTTGTGATCATGGGGCATCTTACACACAACGTTTTATCGCAAGAAAGAGAACGCTTTTAGTGCTTAAGATATTTTCTGATTCTTATTAGCATTGTTATTTATTACAGTCTTTTTGACTTTTACTTGAGCTATTTAAGACACTCGTTGCTTTGTTCTATTACTTTGTACTTCTACAGCATTTAAACTAAGTTAATTAAAAAGATAAATTCAAGTACTCTTTCAAAACCTGTCAGTTCTTATAAATCTAATATGGTGCTTGAAAATGCATTAAGAAAAGTTAAGAACTACTTACGATTTTTAGGTCTTGCAACATGGATCTTGGAAGCATCACTAGGTTCACTAGGACCTGCTTTGTTTATAGCTCGTACACGGAATTCATATGGAGTACCTTCAATTAAGTCATCAACTCTGGCAGTTGTAGTATCTCCTTCAACGTCTGCACATTTTTCCCAGTTGGGATGATATTTGTCTCGTTTCTCAATAATGTATCCTGTAATAGGCGAACCATTGTCACTAGAAGGTTTGTTCCATTTAAGTTCAACAAAGTCTTTGTCAAAATCAACCACTTCTGGTGTTCCAGGTTTGCCAGGTTCTTCAAACGGATTTTTTGCTTCAATAGCTTGTGCTGTTTGTAAAGGTTCCGACTTTCCTTGCTTATTAACAGCTTTTACTCTAAATTTATATTTTTTACCAGGAATTAGGCCGTCTATAGCTATTGATGTTTCAGGACCATCAGTTTCACCAGCTGTAACCCATCGACCAGTTGCTTCATCCATCTTTTCAACAATAAACTTTTCAACAGGATTACCTCCGTCATCAGCAACAGGCCTCCATTGTAGCTTGCAGCCATTGGCATGGACATCCGAAACTTTGAGTGGGCCTCCTGGAGGACCTGGAACATCTAAAACTATAACCTCAACATCAGCAATATCTTTTCCATTTATATTTTCAGCTGTAACAGTGTATGTTCCAGCATCTGCACGGGTAGTATTACGTACTGCCAATTTGGTATTATAGTCAGAATGCTTAATTTTTATATTATCACTAGGCCGCAGTTCTTTACCATGCAGAAGCCATTTTGTTTCAGGTACAGGTTCACCAGAAACTTTAACATCAAAATTGAAACCTTGCCCTGCTTTAATGCGAACTTCAATAAGATTGCTACGGTCTATTTTGGGTGCAAGATTCCGTGGTTTTGCAATTATGGTTGGTGTCTCATTACTTGGACTTCCAGGTCCTGCAGCATTTACAGCACGCACTCGGAACTGATAAGGTTGCCCTTCCACTAAATCAGGAACAGTAGCTTTCAGCTGAGTTGCAGGTACTTCTAAAGCCTTTTCCCAGTCTCCAAACTTATCTTTCTTTTCAATAATATATGAAGTTATAGCAGCTCCATTATCATCTTTAGGTGGTGCCCAAGCTAGGTCCACATGATCTTTATCCCAATCAGTAGCTTTGAGATTGCCTGGCGGACCTGGTTCATCTGCAATTATACTATTAGTAAAAAATAAACAAATAAAGAATAAATTGTACCAAATGGATTTTTCGCTATTATTGGTGAATCTGACACTAAAGGTTTTGATTCACCTTCAGGATTTACAGCAAAAACTCTAAATTTATACTCTTTGTCTGGAACTAAACCTGTTACCTCAAAGTCTGCAATAAAATAACTAAAATAGTAAATACGAATAAAATTTTTGTCTTTTTACTTGGTTCTGTAGATCTTCCGCAGGGCACCCATGTATTGGTGTCAGTATCCATTTTTTCCACTTGGTAGTATTCTATTGGTAATCCACCATCATCTCTCGGACGTTTCCATTTCAACTTGCACCCGTTTTTATTTACATCTGTAGTTTGTAAAGGTCCCTCTGGAGCACCTGGTTTATCAGTTACAGTAACATCGATGGTTACACTATCTTTTCCAGAGTTGTTGGTTGCAGTAACAGTATATTCACCACTATCCTCACGCTTTACTGGTCGAATAGCAATTTTCGTGTGATAGTCAACATTATCAATTTGAATCTTGTTGCTATCTTTTAGAACAACTCCAGCACATCGCCATTCAACATGTGGAGCCGGTTCTCCAGTAATGTTAGCTTCAAATTTAAGAAGAGATCCAGCAGATAGAGTAACATTATGTAGGTAGCGACGATCGATGTGTGGAGCCACTATAATGTAAATAATTAGATAACTGTTAATTGTAAGTCAAAATTCAATTATGTACACTATATACTTATAATACATGCCTGCAAATATATTTCAAAAAGCACAAACCTGTTTAAGTTTTAAATTTGTAATAAAAATAAAATATCTGAATAATTTGTTGACAAAAATGAAAAATATACGCTTTAAATTAAATTTCCCTTTACCAAAAATTTTGGCAAAAATCAAAATAAACAATTTTTGGTAAATTGAGAATTAATTATCTGAAAGGATAAAAGAATGAACAATGAGGTGGATTTTACTTTACCTTGATTGAAAATGTTAATATGCAGTGAAACTTAAAACAATAATTACTTTTATGGATAATTATTATTAGATTACTTTTTTAATAACCTATATGTTTGACATAAATTCTAAATTTCACATTATTGCTTCAATATATATATATATATATATATATATATATAATGGGCATGTCAAAAGTTAAAGATAAATCTTAAAAAAACAATACCAAAACTTCAAAATTTAGTGTATAGATAAGCGACTAAAGTGCAAATTTGAAAACCGATTAGATCAAAACCGCATATCACACATATAGTTTAAACCTATCATTCAAATAACAAACATCAGTAATAGAAGAACTAGCATTAAAACTTCAATCTTTTGCACGCCTTCTTTCAGCGCCTTTAAATAGTTTGTTGTAGCTAAAAATTATAAAACTAAATGCAAACTACCTGATCTGGCATAAATTGCATTTATGATAAAAGCTAAAAAATATATAACAATTACATTGGAAAAATAATAGATATAAACAACTAAAGAAATTAAAATTTGTTTAAAAAACTTTATAGCATGGCCAATAGGTCACTATATTCTTATATTCTAATATGGGGATATTTCTAACAAGAATTAATACACGGTTAATACTAATCAATCAATTAATATTGTTTATATGTATTGCATCTTCAAAATGTCATACTTATAAGAATATTATAATTCTGTTAGGTTTAGGCAGTGCAGCATCTGTCTGGGAGTTCACATAAATTGTATGGTCAGATCATGACCTTACAGGGCTGTAAAATTTCTTGCATACAAGGAAAGTCAATTGAATGCTGACAATGTAAGAGGAAAGTATCACTTCGTGTAGTACTGGTCGTTAGTTTTTGTTGTTACTTTCAAGCATGATTGGGTTATCGATTATAATCATGTAATATCACCAAAATACTGAGTAGCGTAAGTGTTCGTAGAAGGTCATATTAATATTAGTTTTCTAGGCAATAATTCTAAGCAGAATCAATCATAGCACAGGTGTATTGGTTTTTCTATAGGTGCATCGTATTTTAGTTAGAGGTGCCAGGAATTCAATACCCGTAAGTTAAGTTTTAAGCTCATATCAGGTTCTTTGAAATGGTAATGTAACTTTTTAATTACAGTTTATATCACGCCCTTTTGTGCAATGCATCGCTTAAATCAGCATCTTGTGCCTAGTTAATTAAGTTCTCAACACATGTACAATGCTGTGTGAACAAACATTAATATTCAATTTTGTCATTTCTTTGAATATAGTGATTATTGAATGGTCTAACTGTTATTTTGATTTACTCGTTATCATTAACGAGGTAATAGAGGGTTATTGCATCTTGAAGCAATCTGGAGCCTTTTCAAGTTATCAATAATGCTATCAGATCTGACTATCAAACTTGATTTTAATGTAAAATGTGTTCTCTTCGATATGGTCATAAAATTAAAACAATTGATACAGTTTTAAAAACTGCATACAGCTTTTAAACTTTGAAAAAATGAAAATCTTTTTAGACAAAAAGAAATTCATATTTCAGCATACTAAAAAGCCTTAGATTATTCGTTAGAGCATATGAAAGATAACTTCCGATTATGTCAGAAATAGAACGAACTCCAAAACCTAAACTGTATTCCCTAAATTGCAAAATGAATTTAAAAACTTGAAATAACTTTTTAGTTTTCATAAACTTTTGGGCTTTTAAACCAAGAAAAGATGTTACAGGAAATGAAGAATATAATCCACATTTTTAGCATTTCTAATTTAATTCTTTTTAAACTTTGTAAGTTTCAGTGACAGATTTAGATATGTATAAATAAAACCAAATGGTTAGTAAAATAGCACAACAATTTTTAATAGAGGCTTAATTTATTTCCTAGGCAGCCAGTTAATCCAATAAAAATTCATGACTACAGTTAACAATTGAAACTAATTTTAAATCCTGAAAGATTTCTAAAACATTTAATAATAGAAGTCATAATTATTAATGTAAGTTCAACGTTTGACACAAAATGCAATTTTTACAATACAAGATAAAAGCCTTTTCACACTTAAAGTAACTGAAAAACTCATCTAGGACAAACACTATTAGCAAACTTAGTAAATTTTAAAAGATGCCAATTTAATAAATTTCCTTTTAAATTTTTCAAAGTACAGAATTTCTTTAAAAAAATTGAAAAACCATTCCAAAGCTAATTACAGTATTGCTAGTAACAGAAAGCAAATCATACAATATAAAATTATGCAACTGAAGGAATATAAGTAATAACATATTTAAATTATTTTTCGTATACCTTATTTAATAATATTCACTACTGGCTACATTTTCAAAGTTTACTTTTAAATATTCTGCTAATCATGTACCTATTTTATTCAATTCATCTTCAAACTTTTAAAGTTAGTAATATCCAATAGAAGTACACATTTTCTTCAGTTCAATGTTTTATTTTACTAACACCAGAATTTGTTATCCGAAATACATGTAGGTGATAAATAAGTAATATACGTTTTTGTTTTGTATTGCTACGATGAATAATGGCAATCTGTTTATCTATGAAGGCTTCACGCCAATTTTTCTCATGTTATATATGATCAGATTAGTGTCTTGGAAGTTGTAGAATGTAAAGAACTTTTTATAATTTGAAATCGAAATGTACATTTTGCACCAATATTACCAAACTGAGAGGATTCAGCAGTAACTTCTACCGAATTCCTGTTTAACAATTTTTATTATTCATTTAGATAGGTAGTTATTACTACATTCTTAAAAATAAATATTAGATTTTAAAATTTCATTAAAACATCTATATGGCTCAATATTTAGATGAATTTGAACTTACTGCTACATACACATTGTTATGTTATTAATATGTTTTAATATTAAATCAGCACCCATCCACATTTTATAAATCTATAAAATTGAGCTTTCCGACTGCTTTCCTTATATATAAATGCCTTGATTTGGACTAACCTTTCGGCATTCTATTACAATCGAGTATTTTACTATACAATCTTGCATATAACTGTTGAACCCCATGTACAGTTGATTGGTTGTATTACCATCAATAGAATTTTCTTATAGTAATAATTCTAAGTTATCTTTTTTATTAGTGCTTGATCGGCATGACACTTAGTTACAGCAAGGCACTAGGCAAGGTATACGTTATTTTGATATTTCTACAAAAAAGGATTTTGCACCTCCCACTTGTTATACCATCTTTAATAGAGTAATATTTTCAGAAGCTTCATTCTATAATTTCTTTGTTGTTAGAATATTTTATTATTATACCAGCATCCATCCACATCTTATAAATATACACAATTTAGTTTTCTTTCGCTATAGGTATTCCAATTTGTAGCAACTTTTGGGCATTCTATTATAACTGAGCAATTACTCAACAGTTCATCTTGAGTGATGCAAAAACATGCATAACAACATTAAAGCCCATGAGTATTTGATTAGTTACATTATTGTTGAACCAAGTTTCTGATAGTAAAAATTCTCTTTTTGAAAATTTAATAATCCTAATTTATTTTCCTTATTACTCTTCTATAGGCAGGATAGTAGTTACACCTAGGAATTAAGTAGGGTTTTGGTTATTTTCATGCTTGTATAAAACAGGATTTTGCAATTTCCTATACCTTTAATAGTTTAAATATTTTCTGCTTGGAAGCTTCACTCTGTAATTTACTTAAATTGTGTGGAAATGTGTGCACTACTTTATAGCTATAAACAATACAACTTAGTTTATAATTTACTTTTATGACTAAACTACTTCTGAGATAACTACACCTTTAAAAATCAACCAAATAAATTACTGATTGCAGTGGGTTACCTCAAAAAACAAGCATTAAACCATTCAATAAACAAAACAAAACAGTGTCACCAATTACAGCAGTCAAAGTTTTTAAAAGTTTCTAGTAATGCTATTTTATTTTCATGGTAACAATTGTGACTAGTAGGTCACCTTTTACTTAAGGTTTTATTAACCATTTCTCAATATGAAAACAACATTAAAAATATGACATAAATCAAAATATTAAACTCATACATATGCATGGTATGTCAATAAATATGATGCAACTGATAACAAGCAGTTTTTTAATGTAACAAAAAATTTAGCTGCATATAATATGAAATTTAAATTATTAAAATTCAGTTTTATGCTGTTCTTCTAAGACAAAATAGCATATTTCTAAAATGATGTTAAGAATAATTCTAGCATACTTTGAAATGTTACAACACAATAACTTTTAAGAATACATCTTTTGTTTTGGAAAAGCATATATTCTTATAAGAAACATGCAAATTTGCACAAACAAGTCATTAAAACTAAAATGTTTGATTATCTTACAGTATCTGGGTTTTGCAATAAACGTCTTTCCTGTATCTGAGGGTTGACTTTGACCAGCTTTATTGACAGCAACGACACGGAACTGATATTCATTTCCTTCAATAAGTCCATGAACAACACCGCTTGGAGTTGGTGTAGATGTTTCAATAGCTTTTTCCCACAATGGGCTATATTTATCTTTCATTTCTATTATGTAACCTGTAACAGGAGATCCACCATCCGAAAGTGGTTCAGCCCATTTCAAAACTATGTGGTTTTCTGACCAGTCTTCTGGTTCAGGCATACCAGGACGGCTTGGTGTACCTTTATTTCAATGAACGTTAAAAATACTTAGTATATGTATAAAAGCACTTACCAAATGGATCCTTAGCAATAATCGATCCCAACGTTTCTAATGGTTCTGATTCACCTTCCTTATTAACTGCTTTGACTCTAAATTTATATTCATGACCGGGAATAAGTCCTTCAACTTTCAATTCTGGCGTATTTCCAGGTGTTTTTGCTACTGGTAACCAAATGCCATTTTCAGGGTCAAACTTCTCAACAATATAACCTTCTATTTCTTCTCCACCATTATCTTTTGGTTTTTTCCATTTTAATGTACAACCATCTTTGGTTATATCAGATACTTCGAGAGGACCTTCCGGTTTACTTGGTTTGGCTGTAATGTAAAAGAGTAATTGACAGTTACCAGTATTCACAGAAACAAAATGGTAGTTAATAATAAATAAAATAAAGTTTTGATATTCACTATTTGTTATTGTTGAAATTTCAAGTAAATGAGCAACTACAATATATGTTAGCAGTTTGCTTAAACGGTGCAAGTGTTCAAAATTACCGACTTGTAACATTGGCATTTTATTGTGATGTAAGACTTCTAAGTTTTAACGTGAGTTGTCTCATTTCAGTCTTAAAAAATAGTATTCTATGATATTTGATTCTAAATTCATTTTATTTTATAAGGCATATACATTGAGAATTGAACTATCATATTTATGTTCAATTGCTACATTATATTGTATGGTTGATTTACATAACTTTAATAACAATTTTGGTTATATTTTATAGTACATAATGATTGAATTCAACAGTTTAGATGAATTGTGTCAAAAATCATATATAAGATAAAATAATGACAGACTTTTTATGCAAAACCAAATTCAAATCAAGTTAAAAATTAAAAGATGGAAAATATAAGGTCCCAGATACCAAATGTAATTGAAAGTTAGGTTGATGTAATGGTTGTTTACATGATTTTGATTTGTAAATTTTCCAATTTTCGTCATCGGTCCCAGTGGTGTAATTGCAAAATATATAAAATATATAATCCCGGAATTTAAATACTATTAAATAAAATTTAACCTTCTTATTAAATGACAGAAAAGTTGAATGTGTATTTGCTGGAAGCTTGTCAAGCGTGCTTCGAAGATTTCAAACCGTTTTATTTTCCTTGTTATAATAATAAATAGGGTAGATAAGGCTGAACCAACAATAAGTAATTCCAGGTAATTTTAGTTGCAGACGTCAATTAGCGCGGCGAGGTTAAATTTAAGACTTCTAAAAAAGGACGTAAAACTTGATTATACGCAGCATAGGATGGGGATAACAGTCGTTCGTTATACAAATATTGAAAACAAGGTAACAGAGAAAGGTTATTTGAGAGCGTATGTATGAGTGAGATAGAGATAACGCGTGTTAGATATAGGCGTATTTTAAACATTAAGTTTCGTTGATATGGAGGGAATGTTCAGGGATGTTTTAGTATTGATTTTCAAATACTATGAAAACAGTTAGTGCAAGTGCGTTGGTCGTTAGATTCAAGTAATTTTCGAAGAAGTGTTTATAAAATTGTGATGGTTGGAAAACATTTACATGGAAGATTTGTTTACTTGACTTTGAGTGTGGCATAGTTTGGCCGTTTGTTATAGAAATTTTAGGAATTAAGACAGTCTTTACGAGGTGGAGGACTTGGATATAAGCCGGGGGAGTGGGGTTTGAAGCCCTCTTATTTGTTCAACAACCTCATGCTCCTGTTCGATTATTGCTTTTATGACTGCATAATATTTTAATTTAAATTATGATAAATATTATAAGTATAGCAGTTTGATTTTCAATTTGCACTAGTTGTGTAAATTATGCAATTCGTCTGGAGTAGATGTCGGCGCTTAACCAGGTTAGTTTATTATTAACATGTACGGTACTAGAAGAAGAGGTATGATGTACAGCGGAAGTTTGGATGCACTATCGAATGGTAGACATTAGAGGACTTCTTAGTCATTTGGTTACAGCTTGCAGTTTTGGTTAAAGCAATCCAGATTGGGGTTTTTCGTGCATGCAGCAGTCCAGGGTGGATGGTAGCTATGCTCCGTGTGTAAATATGTAACTCATGTAACTGCAGCTTTTTCGTTGTACATGTGTAAATATGTGATTAATGACTTTGGGAATTAGCAATAAAAGTTAAGGTTTTACTATGAGCTCATATTGAAACAGAGTTAGTGTAAGAAATATGTTGAAACCCTTTACTTTTTTTTTTAATTAATTGTAAATCTTTATCAGGGGTAATTATTGATCTCAAAATGTACTGTTAATGAAGTATTTTAAAGGAGATGTATATAGCTGTTTACATGAGGTTTGAAAGAGTAAATTAATTATGGCTTGTCTATTTATCATTAATTGAATATATTATCAGGTGTAAATATTGATCTTGAGTAGATGGAGTAGATGTCGGCGCTTAACCAGGTTAGTTTATTATTAACATGTACGGTACTAGAAGAAGAGGTATGATGTACAGCGGAAGTTTGGATGCACTATCGAATGGTAGACATTAGAGGACTTCTTAGTCATTTGGTTACAGCTTGCAGTTTTGGTTAAAGCAATCCAGATTGGGGTTTTTCGTGCATGCAGCAGTCCAGGGTGGATGGTAGCTATGCTCCGTGTGTAAATATGTAACTCATGTAACTGCAGCTTTTTCGTTGTACATGTGTAAATATGTGATTAATGACTTTGGGAATTAGCAATAAAAGTTAAGGTTTTACTATGAGCTCATATTGAAACAGAGTTAGTGTAAGAAATATGTTGAAACCCTTTACTTTTTTTTTTAATTAATTGTAAATCTTTATCAGGGGTAATTATTGATCTCAAAATGTACTGTTAATGAAGTATTTTAAAGGAGATGTATATAGCTGTTTACATGAGGTTTGAAAGAGTAAATTAATTATGGCTTGTCTATTTATCATTAATTGAATATATTATCAGGTGTAAATATTGATCTTGAAATATACTGTTTAGTGAGTAGTTTAAAGGGGATGTATATAACTTGTAAATAAGGTGTGAAAGAGGAGTCTAATTTCGATTTGGCTTGTATGTTCATTTTTGGAATATAAATAAATGTAGTCTATTTACCGTAGCTGAATTTTTCGAGTAGATAGTTTATTTTCAGGTAAAAGGGAGCAGAGCAGCCGTGGCAAATTTTACAAGAGAAAGTCGTAGCAATGAGTAAAGCCCAGCAGAGGAGGTCATATCAATTAATGACGCCCAAGTCATGGGGCTTTTTGTATTATTGAGATGGGCACCCAAGTTGTGGAACAGACCATAGTAATATATACATATATATATATATATATATATATATATATATATATATTGCTGTGGTAAGGCCTCACTTTGTGAGCGTCACTAAAGGAGTGCTGTGAAACAGATACAGCTATTTGTAAAACTTGAAATTGTTTACTTACCTTCCATTCTAACTTTGCCTGGCTAGCTCAACGGAATTCACGGAATTTTCAAAATGAAATAAAACAGTAATATCACAAAGCGTTCATACAGTATGAAATATTTTCTCTCTTACATGAGCATTTACACCATCGTTTCTTTTAAACAAAATAATTTCTACGAAGTACTTATTATGTATTAAAAAAAAATTATTCCTTACCTTATTTTAAATTTACAGAGCTAAATTTACTTTTCTATGGATGGTTTACCTGGTTATGTTTATTGCCACGCTTGTAAGGTTTGTTTGGCCAAAAATTCCTTGACAGATGTTCTATTAAAAAGTCAGAGTGTTTCGAACTCCAATCACAAATCTTCCTGTTAAAAATCCCTTACAAAAAATTATTAGGACTATCTTAAACTAAATATAAATAGTCCAATATTAGTTAAAAATAAATCTAAAACTAATACTTGCAGAACACACAAAAATGCTCCTCGTAATTAAACATCTTATTTTAAATTGATGTCCAAATTAGCTTACAAGATTTTCCATATTTAAAATCCTCGTTTCAAACAGCAATTACCAAAGTACATTTTTGGTTAAATATTCTTTTCAATTTTTAATAAAATTTTTAAAATAGCATTATCTTGAAGAATTTTCCCTCTTTATTGTAAATAATAAATTCCACTTTTCTAAATGCAATTTGCATTTAAAACATCACTTCTATATTCATGGTAAAAATAATTATTAAATTAAGGTGCATTTACTGCATACTTCAAATATTATCTTCACAAAGTAACAGCTTGCGACTTTCATCAAAATAACATTTCGCAATCGACTTTATGAATTGAATGAATCCTCGTTTTTAATAAACGGTTCCTTATATACACAATTTTATCTGTTTGCAGAATGTTGTAGAATTTCATTCTAAATAATAAACGCCTATCTTACATAATTTTCTTCTAAATCCTCATTAGTGTTCAATTGAGTTTTATTATCCTGTTATCTGGTTCCAGTTATTCGTGACGCACGCTGCCTCTTTTTGTTTAACACATATACTATTATTGTGGCATCGCATACTCAATTTTATCGGATATTTCTTGGATTTTGTGGATTTTTCAATTATCGGGCCAGTTACATATCCCCCAAATTATATATATATATATATATATATATATATATATATATATGTATATTCAGATGAAACTATTTAGTCTTAAGAAATAGATTGTTACATTGTATAATTGAAGGACACATTATAAAAGGTTAATGGAAGTTCATAAACCAGACATAAGAACAAAAACAGTTACTTTGTATTCCAGACGTAACACGACACCGCAGGTGCAGATCACAGTAGGTTATAAGACAGCAATTATTAGAATTAAGATTATTAAAATGTAATACTTTGTATTGTATCAAGAAATAGCAGACATGAGATCTGCATTTCCCACAAGTGATGTATGAGCAGGGATAGCATAAATACTCTCAAGAGCCCAAGATGGCCAGTCAGCCTCGAGCTTCACAACTTTAACATTGTTGGTTGTTCAACCTACTCATCCGAGTTTTAATTAATTTAATTAGTGAATAATAACTTTGATTATTTTTGATTTTAATACGTTAATGAACATAACGTACCTGTTTTTTGAAACCAATTGCAATTTCTGTTTAAATAAAATTGATAGAAGTTTTTTGGAAGAAAGCCTTTATATTCCTAATATTTTAGAAAATTCTTTATTTAAAATAAATTTCTGTAATCAACGGGTTAATAATTTAAACTTTAATTGGTTTTTAATGCAAAAGATGTTGCATTTTATAAAAAAATATTTGGTGTCGTGTTTCCGTACACAAAATTTATTACAATTGGGCTTTAAAATACACATTGATTATAGTTCCTTAAAAGCAAAATGCATAAAGCTAGTACTATTCTATACTATATACAGCAACTGAAAAGTGGTGATTATTTATACACGGGGAATTTGATTTTACACTTGTACCACAATGAATAAGAGTACGTTTGTATTACACAGGAAATTATACGGAAATTTCCATTTTTTCCGAATTCTTTTATATTTTGGTGGGATTTATTTGTAGAATTTGGGTTTCAATGACCTTTTCACGTCAATAAGGGCTAAACGCGTCGACAGGATGCCCTTGTGGTTACTATTGAGTCACTCGCCATTAAATTTCATTCTTTGATATTATTTTAGGACTCATTAAATTTACTTATTCTTTATATATATATATATATATATATATATATATATATATATATCCATTTCAAATGGACCTGTACCTTGCCGAAGTTCTAAATTACTAGAACAGGTGAAATGGCTTGCGTGTTCTAATGAGCTAAAGAGCCAAACTACAGGTTCAACCAAACTAGTATTGTCGTTAGTGAGGAACCAGACTAAGACAGGTCTCCGAAAGAGGACAGCGGCTCTTTCGGTACTTAGATTGGCAGAGACCATAGGGGTCGGTATGGCAGTCTAAGACACACTACTGCGATGTGAAAGGCAACGGGAAACCACCACATTATCTCCCAAGTACACAGCGTACTTAAATTGTAACAAACATGATGGCATTCTCTGGGGCAAAAGATTCCGGAGTTAAAATAGTCCCCCATTCGGATCTCCGGGAGGGGACTACTTCGGAATATGCGATCGGAAAGTTAAAAATAAGAGTCGGGGACATTCTGCGAGTCGGAGCGTGAAATGTTAGAAGTATGAAGCAAGTAGGTAAGCTAGAGAACCTAAAAATCGAAATGAATAGGTTATCACTAGACATAGTAGAGATCAGCGAAGTTGAGTGGAGACTTCAGGTTAATTCATACAGGAGCAGAGGAAGGAAATTTGGGTGTGGGGATAGTTATGCGGAAAAAGATAGGATACTGAGTTGAAAATTACTTACAAAAGAACGAAAGAGTACTCATGGTTAAATTAGAATCTAAACCGGTAAACACAGTAATAATTCAAGTATACATGCCCACCTCTAGCTACAGTGACGAAGAGGTAGAAGCCATCTACAAAGATATTGAAGACATATTAAGATACGTAAAAGGACATGAAAATTTAATAATTACGGGGGATTTTAATGCCGTGGTAGGTGAGGGGAGGGAAGGAGCGGTAGTAGGTTTATTTGGTTTAGGCACGAGAAACGACAGGGGAAATAGGCTGGTAGAATTTTGCGACAAGAACAATTTAATCATCACAAACACATTATTTCAACATCATGCTAGAAGACGATATAGGTGGAAGATGCCAGGAGATATAGGAAGATATCAAATAGATTACATTCTTTTTAGACAACGGTTTAGGAATCAAGTAAAAAACTGTAGAAGCTACCCAGAAGCAGATATAGATACTGACCACAACATCGTAATTATGAAGGCCGCACTTAAATTTAAAAATCTGAACAAAAGAAACGGAAAAAGGCACTTGAACTTAGAGAAACTAAAAGATAAAGATATTCAAGTAAGATTCGAAAAAAAGTCAAATGAATTGCTGAATGATTTCGGGAAAATATCTGAAACTAAGGAAGTAGAAACAGAATGGAATAATATTAAATCCAGCCTAGACATGGACGGCCAGAGATATTCTGGAGGTATACACAAAAGATTAAATAAGAAACCATGGATAACAAAGGATATCGTGAATTTAATAGAAGAAAGACGAAAATACAAAAAGGTAAATCAGACATTGAAAACATGGAAAACAGAGAGAATACAGAAGCCATAAAATGGGAAATTATTCGAAAATGCAGGAAAATGCAAAAGAGGATACAAACTAAGATGGAAATAGGAAAGACTAGACCGAAGCATACAAATTAATTAGAATGAATGTTTAAGGATATAAAACCGTATAGCAAAAATATAAGGAGCACAAAGAGAAACGTCATTATAGAAAATGTAGAGAAAGTAGCTAGAATGGCATGGAATATATCAGGAATGTTAATATTCTGAGGATGAGAGAAACTAACATCATGTAGAACAGAAGATCAGACATTGTGAAAAAATGACAATGAGGATATTCTATACTTAGAGCTGAGTTTGAAATTAGCAGGATATTAAAGAGTCTGAAATAAGGTAAGGCGGGACATATAAGGTGCAAGAACATGAAACATATTAAAGCCGAACTGGACAAGCAGTAGACAGAAAAACGTCTCTTCACAACTTGTAAGCTATATGTATGAGACTAGGCGAGATTACCCAAAGATTTCAAACAATAACAGTCATAGTAACGTATACCAAAAAGAAAGCGGATAGATGTGAAAATTTTCGAACAATAAGGTTTGACAGCACGAACGTAGATCGCGGACAAAAAATAAGTTAACTAGTAAATTGTGCAAAGACGAATGGAAAGTTAATACGAAGATATCAAAAGGAAAGCGAGTGAAATTTACAATTAGTGAAAAATAAGATAAAGAAGAAAACGGCGAAAATGTAACATTGGGTTTGAAAGGAAGGGTTTCAAAGAACATAAAAGGAAGTATGGTTAGCGGAAATCACAAGAAAGGAAAAAAGTTGAATACAAATGGATGTTGATACAATTTAGCTTAAAACAACATAATGAATAGGGGTAGAATAATGAAGGGAGAGGTACTATCCCATTGATTTAATGATAAAGAAAGGTAAGGAAGCGTTGGAATTATGGAAAAATTGAGTAATTGAGAATATGTATAGTTAAAGGAAAAATCTTGGAAATGGAAACGGTTCAACAGAGTACGTAGAAAATTAACAAAACTAAAACTAAAGTTCTAGTATGCAAAGGTGGAAAATAAATCAAAACAAGAATACAAGTATGTAACAAACTTAAAGAGGTTAAGGATTTCTGCTACCTAGGAAGCCAAATAATGCAAGATGGGAAAAGCACAAAAGATATAAAACAAAGATTAGCACAAAGTCGTGCTACATTTAACAAGAAAAGCAACTACTGTGCTCAAAGACCACAAACATAGAAACAAGGAAAGATTGCTTAAAACATATGTGTGGAGCACAGCACTGTATGGCTGTGAAGCCTGGACAGTAGTAGAAGCGGACAAGAAAAAGGTAGAAGCCTTTGAAATGTGGTGCTACAGACGTATGATGAAGATATCATGGACAGACAAAGTTTAGAACGAAGAGTACTAAAATGGTAGGGAAGAAAGAAATATGTGGAAAACGGTAAAAATAGGAGAGATAGGATGATAGGCCACATACTACGGCATGAGGGAATAGTGCGGAATATATTAGAAGCAGAGATAGGAAAAAAGAGAAGAAGAGGCAGACCTAGGTTAGACTACTGCACACAGATAGTAAAAGATGTAGGCTGTAGGAGTTTCAGAGAAATGTGTAGGCTAGCCCAGAATAGAAATCAATGGAGGTACGCATGCAACCAATCCCAAGATGGATAAACTAATGACAAAAATATAACTGTGCTTAAACATGATGATTATTATAAGTAACTACAAGAATTGGTTGGGCAATATTCTCAAATAATGTTAAGTGTGTGAAAGGATTTACGGGAAAACCATTTCGGCAAATGTCTAAGTGTTGGGGGATCTTGGTGGCCACAGGTTGCTTAACCCCCTTCACTGAATCTAGGTGGAATAGGGCATAAAATTAGAAAACAATAGAAGGGGAACGAGCTGTATACACATACTGTGTGAGAATTTCAGAGAACTATGTATGCTAGCTCAGAATATAAATAAGTGCAGGTACGTGTCCAACCAGTTTTGAGACAAAAAACCTAATGACGAAAAATAAGCGCAGATAAATCTGATGATTAGTATAAACAAATAGTTGTTGGTTGCGAAATATCTGCAACTAATGTTGACTGTGCAAAAAGATATATTGGAAAAAATATTAAATCGGTAAATGGTTAAGTGTTGGGAGAACTTGGCAGCCACAGGCTGCTTACCTCCCTTCACGAACCAGGATGGATGATGATGAAATAGGGTATGATAACTGTAAATATGAGAAGGTGACTCGAATGCATGCTAACATAGAAGAAGGACCTATGAGGAAAGACAACAATAATAGAACAAGATAGATAGATGTTGAAATGCATATGTGATGAGCAAGAAGTATGCTATGAATGATACAGGCATGTTGAGAATGAGAAGAATAAACGTAGAGTTATGAAATGCTGATGCTTCAGATTATGATGGAGATAGATGGAAGACAAAGATAATAAAAATAGGTTATATGAAATAGTAGGGGAAAAGGATATATGGGGAAAAGATGATAATAGAAGATGGAATACTATAAGGCATATTGGGGAATAGTATGGAATATATTAAGCAGAGATAGGAAAATAGAGTAGATGATAGACTAGATCAGATAGTGATAGATGCAGACTGATGATAATAATGATGAAATCGATGTAGGTAGATAGAATAGAAAATCATGGATATGATATGATGATGATGATGATGATGATGATGATGATGATGATGATGATGATGATGATGATGATGATGATGATGATGATGATGATGATGATGATGATGATGATGATGATGATGATGATGATGATGATGATGATGATGATGATGATGATGATGATGATGATGATGATGATGATGATGATGATGATGATGATGATGATGGTGATGATGATGATGATGATGATGATGATGATGATGATGATGATGATGATGATGATGATGATGAATGATATGAATGATGATGATGATGAATGATGATGATGAATGATGATGATATGATGATGATGATGAATGATGATGATGATGATGAATATGATATATGATATGATGATGATAATGATGAATGATAATGATGATGAATGATGATGATTAATAGATGAATATATATAATGATAATAATAATAGATGATGATGAATGATAATAATGATGATGATGATGATGATGATGATGATGATATAATGATAATGAGATGATGATGATGATGATGATGATGATGATGATGATGATGCATGAATGATGATGATGATGAGATGATAAGTAGATATGATATGATGATCAGATATGAGATGATAATGGAAGATAGATAATAATAATAGGTATAGATAATATAGATAGATATGGGAATAATGATGATAATGAATATGAATATAGATTTGAATAGTATGAATATATAATGATGATAGATAATAATGATAGATGATAGATAGATAGATATGATAGATGAATGAAATTAGATAATGAGTATAGATAGATAATATATATGATAATGATGATGATGATGATGATGATGATGATGATGATGATGATGATGATGATGATGATGATGATGATGATGATGATGATGATGATGATGATGATGATGATGATGATGATGATGATGATGATGATGATGATGATGATGATGATGATGATGATGATGATGATGATGATGATGATGATGATGATGATGATGATGATGATGATGATGATGATGATGATGATGATGATGATGATGATGATGATGATGATGATGATGATGATGATGATGATGATGATGATGATGATGATGATGATGATGATGATGATGATGATGATGATGATGATGATGATGATGATGATGATGATGATGATGATGATGATGATGATGATGATGATGATGATGATGATGATGATGATGATGATGATGATGATGATGATGATGATGATGATGATGATGATGATGATGATGATGATGATGATGATGATGATGATGATGATGATGATGATGATGATGATGATGATGATGATGATGATGATGATGATGATGATGATGATGATGATGATGATGATGATGATGATGATGATGATGATGATGATGATGATGATGATGATGATGATGATGATGATGATGATGATGATGATGATGATGATGATGATGATGATGATGATGATATATATATATATATATATATATATATATATAACAATCAATAACATGAAATAATAACTTAGACCTTTATGCAAAGCCCAAATGATCATTTCAAATCGAGTTAGTAATTGAAAGAAGGAAAATATAAGATCCTAGACAGGACTCGATATATGATTGACAAAATTGCTAAACATAATTGAAAATTCGGTTTATGTATGGTTGCGTACACGATTTGGATTTATAAATTTGCACCTTACTCTTTTCTCGATGTTATAAAAAGAGTAATTGCATGACGAAGTATAATAAATACTTCGGCACAGCTTGCATCGACCTTTATGGTTTCGGAGGCTGCATGAAACTTGAAATCACAGGGTAAGGGGAATGTTTAGAGAATATCTGAATGTTAAAATTTAAATATCAAGACACTTGTTTACACAACTATAAAATAACTTAGAGAAACAAAAGTTAAAACACGATAAGAGAAATTCGACTAAATATGTATATTAATACTCAGTTATTACAATTCCAAAGGCATGTATAAGATATACGCTTGTGTCATTAACATTGTAGACATCGCTATATATTTTAACATGATTAATTCACATATTTAATAAACATACACGAGAAAATTTCTATAGAGAAACCAAAATAAATAATCTCTGTTTAGAAACTCAAAATTTTACTTAATGCGGGAGTAAATCAAAAAGTGATCATAATTGTAGTAATGTCATGTAACAAATTCACATGAAATGAAAGTTCAAGTAATAAACCTTTTCACCATAAGAAGCTTCATGAAGTTCGAATGTTTACATATTTTTAGGTTATGTATTAGAGAATTTTATTTGAAATCAATTAAGGTAAGTAAAAGGTAATTAATAATCAAAACAAAATATTTGTAGTGACAAAGACAAATTTAAATAGAGGTTAGGCCTCTTTATTTTAACAGAAAAACGATAAGGTAAAAGTTTTAATCTCATACTACCTGTAGTATCAGTAACTGAACTACTACTAAGTTACTTAATTTATAGGAATCCTTCAATATCCAGGAAACTGAGACATCCTGCGTTGGAGGATCTCCTAGAGTAGGTACAAAACAACATGTGGTCGACTTCAAATGTTGTCTTTAACAGACTTCTGTTCCATAAAATTAAACTTGTAGATATTTTTCAATAAGATAATAACTGAGCAGCAATATGTAAGGTAGAAGGAAACGAAATATAAAATTCTTGTGATGAGTATTTATTTTACATCATCTGGTTGTGCGAATTGCACGAGCAACTTTTCCATGTAGAAAATCCGAATGAGAGAAACACGTCGCCGTGACATTTGTAACTGGAGCATATATCACCACCAAAGCATATATCACCACCAAAGCACCCATCTGTATAAATATTTGATGGGCTTAACGAATAAATAACTTCTTTATCCATTATACAAAACATCTAGAATTATATTTAAATGTTAATTTAGTATTTATGATTAGCAAATTTATATACCAGGTAAGCACATGAGGCAAGGTAGAAGTTCAAATCAAAAATGCTCAACAGTGCCAGATAAGCAATCAGATATTATCAGAGAAATGAAAATTTGACACTTCAAATAAATTATTTTCTGCCATCTTCGGGATGGACGATCTCTAGCGATTATTCTCAATAATACAGATTTTAGAACCACACCAGTTGTGCTTTTGGAATAAACACTTCAGAAATAACCAATAGGAAAATTTCATATAGATATAATTATAGTACAGAATTAGACCCACACGTTGTGCTTTTGGAATAAACACTTCAGAAATAACCAATAGGAAAATTTCATATAGATATAATTATTTGTACTTATTTAACAAATTAGGAACTTGTGGATTAAAACTAATAATCCAGGATTATGCGAAATAAATTCTTATAGAAGATATATTATGTAATAAAAAGAGTAATTTTATATTTAAATGTAGATATAAGCATTTATATGCTAATAGTGCCAAGCACAAATGTAACATGCTAAAATATAAGCAAAAAGGCATGTTACAAATTTTCCAATTATAGTCATCGGTCTCGGAGCGTAATTGGTAAATGCATAATCCTGGAAAGACTAAGATACAGGTTCAAGTCCTGTCCAAGACCTTATATTTTCCTTCTTTCAAGTACTAGCTCGATTTGAAATGATCATTTGGGCTTTGCATAGAAGTGGAATCGGAGCGTTTATGAAAATAAATTGAAATGAATCCTTTATGTTGGGGGGTCAATAAAACTACCATGAACTATTGGTTGAAGATGCCCGTATTGTTCTGCTAGCTCAGATGAAATTAAACAATGAAGATCCAACATCAAATTTATAATAACATCAAATTTTCATTAATAAACAATTCTTCAAATGATAATAATTCCTACATCCACAAACATCTTTTTTCAACACACATTATCCAAAAAGATTACTTTTGTGCAAGCATTAAAACCTACAAATACAATTTACATCATAAGTCTACAAAAAACATTTCATAACTACTAACTATTAATATAGAGTTCATACAGTCTGATATTTGTAATTGATATTCCCAAACATTTTTTTATGTAAGTCACACTATGAAACAAACAAAAAAATTTCTTTTAGAGATAGGTATGGATAATTGTAATACTCTTGTTTAAAATCCGTTAATAAGTGTAACTGATCAGGTACATTTTAAAAAACCTTTTGTAATGGTCAAATTAAATCGGAATTCGACCTCAAGAAAAATCTGAAATTATCCACTTAAAAAAAACATCTATATGCCAAACTCGTGTGTAGTTTAACCTACTTAAAATTAATAAAGCAAGCAAATGTCCTTCAAAGGATTTAAACAAAGATATACTTGCGTTCACTATTAAATTATCCTGGGATTCATAAATTCGTCCTTGTCCAAATTGTTAATTAAATTTCCATATACGTGTAGTAATTTACCAAAAGCAATTTACCAAAAAAGCATTTGAAAACCATATCACGCTTTCCATGTCACAGTTTTCTATTTAGATTTATCATACTGGCATATACTTCATTAAACTGACTGTGTTATTTACTTTCAATCAAAATGACTTAGGTCATCGATAACTTTAAAACACATTGTTCTTGACAAATATTTTAAACATCTAACATGAACTTGAACATAATTCAATTTTAATATAATTCATAGTTGACCGATAAACGACCAAATGATCATTGATCCCCATTCCTGATTATTTACCAGTTTATGTAGTATCAAGGTTTTTGTCATTAATATCTAGAAAGATCATGCTTCTGGTTAAGCTTATTCATACAGGCTGATGTAATTTCGTCAAAGGGCCATTAATTGATGCATTTTGTTGCCTTCAGTTTTAATTTAGTAAGTCGTAAAATAGTTTCTTAAGAGGTGTAGTGTGAAGAATGAATGTAAAATACTTATTGTCACAGGTTATCTTATCGAATTTATGGGTATTAAAAGCTGACATACTCGATAATTGAAGTGTTCATTCATGTTATTCGTTTAATTACCTGTCACGATTGTGGTTTAATTTGATTTATTGGCTAAATTTAGAACAATTGGAGTAGTTTCGATTTAAAATATAATTTTTCTTAATTTTCTTTGGAAATTAAACCACTCATAGTTGTTAAAATTGTTTTTATTTACGTTTCGATCCATGACCTAGGATCGTTGTCAAAAGTTGAACAGTATTGGTATATAACAAGTGAAAACACGCCTTAGGGTAACCTCAGAACCATATAAAATATTTGTAGAACAACATTGGTATCTGACAAATGTAAACCTGCCATAGAGTCGCTTTAGAACCATGTTAAAATCTACCAAGAGGTAGCCTAAATCATAATGAGTTTCCTCAAGATAAATATAAAAAAACGGCTGCTTAAGCCATACGGTAACGTAATCACACACTTCTTTAATAACCATCCTCTCAATCGTATAAATAGGAACACGTTAAAAGATGTTTTCCAATCTGCAAGTTATTGAATTTATATGAAATTTAACTATACAAAAATTAATCAGTTGATTTCACGTTAAGCATATTGACTACTTCAAACTCGCTCCCAGGGTGCAACACAAATTGAAGGCACTCATTCTTCTAAACTTTAAAATTTTCACCTACTGTATTCAAACAAAATATATCAAACATTAATAAATCAAAGTCACCTTCAATTTGTCATAAATGTCAAACTTGAAATTTTTAGTATTTTGACAATGATCCTAGATCATGGATCGAAATGTAAATGAAGACGATTTTAACAACTATGAATGGTTTAATTCTCAAGATGATTAAAAAAAGTACAAAACAAACCACAACAAACATACAGGAAGTATTTAAAATACAATTCTCACGTTTTGCAATAAATTCAACGAAATGAAGTAAAAATGCTTTTAGTCTTGTTATGAAATGAACTGAAAAGTACATGAACATGTATTCTCTTTATATTGTTTTAAAAATGGTATTTAATGGTTTTAGTGGAGGATTTCCACGGATTTTCAACTTACATAATATGCATTTTAAATGGCATTTAGTATCAGGGAATAATTTGCATTTTCACAGATTTGACTTACGTACTATGCTATTAAAGAAAATACTATTAATGTAACAGAAATAAAGCTTTTTAAAGTATTATATACAGAGTTTTTCTATACTAAAAAGAATTATTTGGTATTAGAAAAATTTGTTTGTTTTTCTCAAGTTTAGGGTGTGGTATAAATAGGATATGATGCTCAATTGCCCATTATCACATCATTTTCCCTCAAATTAAAATATAAAATTTAAAATCAATCCTTTGAGTTTACGTTGACTGCCATATTTTTACATTGATGAATAATTTTTCTATTTTTATTTCTAACTACTTACTAAATACAACCATTTGAATTAGCCTTATTATATACACACATATAAATAACTCAAACAACTCTTATTTTTTTATAAAATCTTAAGTTAAAACCACCTTCCTCAATTCCATCCTCTTATTACCTAAATTTTCTCATTGCTATTCTTTATTTCTTATTCACACTTTTTCATCAAGTTCAGTTACAAAAAAATTCCTTCGGCATACATATACTACACAAAAGATTTTAAAGAAACTCTCCCAAAAAATATAACTATCTCAACCAAGTATTGCATAAAATTTTTATTATGTGGTCCTAGAGACACCATATAGTTTTCAGGCCCATAGAAAAACTGAAAGAAAGGGGCTTATTTCAATCGATAAATACACCCATCCACCAAAAATCCTTTATATCTTCTTTCCAAAAATCAATTCTTTAAATCAATCTTCGAAAAAACTTTCTTACTAGCAAATCTCGCTAAAATACTATCTATTGACACAAACAATTATATTGTTTATTACTACTCTGATTTATACTCTTCATATTTAAACTTAATTTCTTATTAACATCACATATTTTATTACAATCACATGATTCATAAAATAAGAACTTGATTTCTCACAGATACCATCATTTAGATTTTTCTCAAACGCATTTAATTTTTTTATCGGTGATACTCTCATTTGAATCTTTATCACCTTTATTCAATTCATCCTTAGTCTCATCTCTCTTCAAAGTTTCCATTTTATTTTCATAACTTGTAGAAATACTTCAATCTTCATTTTTCAACTCGATATCTTAGGAATATTCAATTAACGCTGAGTACTTTATCCTGTACCTTACATGGATCCTCAATACTCTTTAACTCTACTTCATTTACCTCTTCCTATACCTCCTTTACCTTTTCCTCTATTTTATTTACTCCTTCATCCACTTCATTTACTTCTTCCACTACTTCGCATAAATTCAAACTAATACTGTTTTTCTCGACTTCTACTTTTACCTCATTGTGCCATTCAATATATTCTTTACCACATATAATCATCTTCTTCTTCGCATCTATTAGCAATTTTAACCCATCAATTAAGTCTATCCTAAAAATCGCTTCAATCCTCAATCTAGGTACAACCATAAATTCGTATGTAAACTCTAGATTCCTTAATTCACCTCCTATGATTGTTATGATGTTTATAATAATTGTACACTTCCTGTTGTTCGGTGCAACTAAGTTACATTTATGTATGGGTATCAACTCATTATTTAATTTTTGAATGCTCTTTTTAATAAAATTCTCCAAAATTAGCAATGCGAATTCTATATCTATAAGTACAGTAATCATTTTATCTTCTACGTTTAAATTTAAAATAGGTAATAAACTTTTATTTAAACTTTCTTCACTTTTTAGATCAAGTTTTATAAATTCATGTTGATGTTCATATTGATTAATTTCTAAGGATTTGCTTGGTCTGTCTCACTGAAAATCTGACCTCGCAGTTGAAGGTTTTGGTCTGTTTACTGTCTCAGCATTTGTTCTGTTGTTTTCTATAAGTGTTCTATCCCTCTGTAGATTTTTATTATTTTCACTTCCATTGGTCATTGTCCTATCTCGATGATTCAGGACTCATCTTCCCTTTCCCCTGGCTTTTCTGATGACATTGTTCTGGCCACAGTTGGCCCTATTAACGTTTCCTCTATTAAAAGGTCTGTCATTGTAATGTTCAGGTCTGCTACTTCGTTGATACCTGAAAAGGTTTATGGACTGGCTCCTAGGTCTGACATATCCTCCAGGGTTAATCCATCTCATTATACCTTTGAAGGTATTCTAAGAATACATCACTGTCTACAATGTTCTCTAAGGCGATGCATTGTCTTATCGCTGTTTCGAAATGTCCAGCCAAATATTTAATTATCCTTATATCCTCTAAAGAAGGATCGAGTTGCTTCACCACACTAAATTTTTTATGGCATACAATTCCCTTGTCATGCTTGAATTGATACTGTATTTCCCCATGATTGTTCCTTATTTTAAATGGTGAGTTATTTCTTCCCAGAAATGTTTTAAAAATTTAAATTCAAAATCTTTAAATTAGTTTAACTCGCTTTCAAGAAGATCCTACTATATTTTATTTTGTCTGCTCATCCCAACTATCCCGCATTAAAGCTTAAACATTACTTAAGAACATTTTTGGATTGAATTTGTTAGCCCCGTAAAATTTTGAATATTGTTCTAATGGGACGCTGGTTGGACTCCACCTTAAGAGTTCCCCAATATTAATATTTTTCACTCTTTCTTCTAAATATTCTACTTTATTTTCTAAATCTGTTATAAGGTTTTCTAAATCATTTATAAATGTTTTAAATCTGGCTTGACAAATTTCCTCTATTTCGTTTACTTTTTGATCTAAATTCTTACTTTTACCAAGAGTTTCCTTTTCATGCGCTTGTTGATTACCTTTTATTTGAACAATTTCCTTTTTAACACCCTCTATGTCTTCTAAAATTTGTACCACTTTTCCTCTAACTTCAAATTTCATTTCTTCTATGGTCTTATATGTCTCTTTTAAACCTCTAGTTAACCTATCACTCATCTTGTTAAATTTTCTTTCATTCCTGCCTTCCAATCTTAAACTCTCCACCAATTTTGCCATATTCCCTCCAAATTCTGCTTGTAATTCCTAACTATTTTTTATAAAACTTGTCCCCCATTTCCATCACATTTCTCTTGTTCCTTTCATGTTTTTCACTTATTCCTTTGAAATTTCTTTCATTTCGTACTTGCAAATTTTCTTGTTTTCTTGATTTAAAGACCATTTCAATTTCTACTTATTTAAACGTATAGGTTCACTACACTTTCATTATTTCAAATTTGTAGCTCGCTCAGTTAGGCAACCGACTTTGCTAGCCCTTTTATTTAATTTACAAGTAGGCATTTTATAAGTTATACTTTCAGGTTCCTTATCTAGACATATGTTGGATAATCAAGAATTTCCTAAATGTTGCTATTTAAAATAAAATCAAAAAGTGTTTTTGAATTTTTGTCACCAGATTTTCGAGTGTTAGTTTGCATTGGTTCTTCATTGATAATAATATGTTACAATATCCTTATGGTAAAAAATATGTTTTCTTTTTTTCGTAGCTAGTAGATAATTGAGGGGTGATGTTTCTTTAATAAAAATTTTAATGTTTTCAGCTAGGATTTAAACGCACATTCTTAGTCCGATATTTTATTCCTGCATTCTTAGGTTCTTTGAATTAATACTAACTTTGTCATACCACAAAATTTCACACTGTTGTAACCACATATTTAGATGGGCTGACATTGTATCCAGATAAAGTTATGGTAAGATAAAGGCCTTGCATTTACCTGAAACTCTCAAAAGCATATGTGAAGGAACATCAATAAATGCTAACAGGCACGATTTTTTAATTTTTTTATGATACAAGAGTTTATTTGTAGTGGAGAAATATTTAGAAATTAATGAGTAACATGTTTATTTAGTACTGTCATTATTAGAATAAGGATATAGTGTAGTTCTATATGATAATGTTTTTATATTAATGGATAACTATGTTAATTGGTTTCGAAATTGTAAATTGACTTGGATAATTGTCCATTAGTTGTGTCAAAGGTTAATTATTGACGTTTGTTGCTTGATTGCGCCTAAGTTCACTATTGTAAATATGTACCTTTTAATTTTATGTTTCAGTATTCTAGTTGGAACGTACTCGCCAGCATCAACCTAGTAAGTAATTAGGTAAAATGTTTTTATAGTTATCTAGGCTTGTTGGTGTATTTAGAATTTTAAATTATTTTAAGTTTATTGTCATGTTTTCCATGTATCATCAAGTTCATTAGACACAATCTGAATTTATCATGTTATTGTGTTTTAACCATTATGTAATTGTAATTAAATAGTTGTTTGCTGTGCAAATGCAGAATGTTGTAAGTTATGGTTGTTAAATGCTATTTAATGTTGTTAGCCTAAAGTATGCGGCAATATTTAAGGGATGTATAATTCATAGTTCTTTTATTTACAAAACACCCTTTGGTTTGAATGTTACTTAGATATAATTAATATTTAATAATAGTATGTGAGAAGTGAAGAATTCAGATATTTGTCTTTAAACCAGCAGTTCAATATTGTTTGCTATCTAAATTAATAGAAGTTATTTATTAGAGTTATATTTTACATGTGTTTTTGTGTATAACTATCATTTCAGGTACATATGTTCTAAAAAAGATGAATTGGGTCATGTGTCCTGTTGTTTTGTTTTTTAGATTCCCCAATGTCTGACTGTGTTAGCATGTCATTAGTTTCCTTATGTTCTATTCTTTTGTTACACGTAATTTGAGCGATCATTCTGTTACTGATTTTGTTCTTTTCTTACTGGCCTGCTCAGCTTAAGGGTAACTATATATATATATATATATATATATATATATATATATATATATATATATAGACGTGAAAAGGAGTCATGAGAGGTCATTGAAACCCAAAAAATTAAACCCACTAAAATATAAATGAATCTGGAAAAAATAGAACTTTCCAAAAATTCATGGTTGCACCCTGTATAATACAAGCTTACTTTTTGCCAAGCAAAATTGTAATTGCGTGCATGTAAATAATTACCATGTATGATATAAGCATATTGTAAATACATATCAATTAATGTGCAGTAGCGAAACACAATGCCGCGTTTTTAAATAGTCACTCTAAGATAAATACAAAGCCATTTATTTTCACTTATTAATTATCAATACATTTCTGATGCATATAGAAATGTTCTTCATTTGCTGTAAATAGCATAGAATAGTGCTAGCTTTATGCACTGTATGTAAGAAACTACAACCAATCTTTTATTACAATTATAAAAATGCAAATCGTTTGTATGAAAAGCAATTAAAGCTTTAAAATAATGAGCCAAATTGACTCTGTATAACCATGAATTCAATTTTAAATAAAACATGTACTCGAAATTTCGAGAATTGAAAAGAAACAGGTCAATTTTGTATGACCTAATTAATACAGAAGCGGCCGGAACATTAAAAATCCACAAAAATAGATAAGAATTATTTATTAACTTTAGCAATCAATGTAGGAGAGATGCGATGCGACAAATAACCTTATGCATTAGAGAAAGATGGACAGCGCACATAAATCAACACTAATGAGGTAATAAAACGTGAAGATTTCGATGGTAATGAGAAATTCAAAAAATTTTGCCTCATTACGGCGTTCTACATTCCGTACGGAGCTGGAACGTACTAAAAAAGAGATACATTCATAAATTCGATCGCGAAAATGTTACTTTGAGAAAAGAATTTCGATTCTGTTGTTTTGAGTATGCGGTACGCAAACCTTAATTTAATAATTACAGTGTAACATTGAATATAGAAGTCATTCCTAAAAATGCAGTTATTTGAATTTGTAATACATAATGAAGAGGAAAATTCTTTGAGAAACAAAAGCTACTTTAAAATTTTAATTAAATTATTGGAAGAAAGATTTAAGCGAATATGCATGATTTTGTAAACTGGGATTTGAACGTCAATTTAAAATAAAGCCAAGAATCCGAAGATATTTAATACTGTTAATTCCGAATTGGAAAAGCGCTTTGTGGATTTTTGCAAGTATTATTTTTAAAACATTGTTTGTAACTGATATTTGAGTATTTGTTATTTAAATTTAAGATAGAATAGGTCTTAATTACATAATAATTTTTTTTGTAAAGGTATTTACCAAGGAAAGTTTGTGCTAAGAATGTGAAACACTCGACTTTTTTTATAGACTATCTGTCAAAGAATTTTTTGGCCAAAACAAACCTTACAAACGTGGGAATAAAAAGCCAGCTAAACTATCCACAAGAGAAGAGATGTGCGTTAGTAAATTGTAAGCAACTTTAGGTGAGGAACATTTTTG
The DNA here is from genome assembly GCA_036346225.1 of Platerodrilus igneus. NCBI lineage: Eukaryota > Metazoa > Arthropoda > Insecta > Coleoptera > Lycidae > Platerodrilus > Platerodrilus igneus. The sequence goes on along the minus strand of JARFIW010001001.1, from coordinate 646,737 downwards.
ATAATTAAGTACCTGTTAGAAATAATTTGATGTTTGAAAGAAACTATGCTGTAAATGTTCTATAAGATTTTATATGAGAGAAAATATTTTTGACTGTATAGATCGTTTATGATATTGCTGTTTGATTTTATTTTATAAATTCCATTGTTTTCTTTGAGCTAGCCAGGCAAAGAAAAGTTAGAAATAAAGGTAAATCAACAATTTCAAATTTTACAATTTACTGTATCTGCATCACAGCACTCTTTTAGCGACGTCTAACGCCGGCCGTTGTCACAGCTATATATATATATATATATATATATATATATATATATATATGGAAGTAAGTTTAATGAGTCTTAAAATAATATCCAAGAATGAAATTTAATGGCAAGTGTCCTGATGAGCCTCAATAAGGGCGAAACACGTCGACAGGATGCACTTTGTGGCTAATATTGAGTCACTTGCCATTAAATTTCATTCTTGGATATATATACCCAAATATAAATGTACAGGCTCCATACTTATTTGTAATTAATATTATGCCTAATCATATAAATATGTACTTAAATGAATAGTAATACCTTTAAAGTAATAGATTATATTTTTAGTATGCTCACAGGCTGTAATTTACAATACCAAGAAAAAAAATGAAAAAATTCACCAAGAATATTTATTTGCAAATTTAGTTAGATTATCGAATTTTTAATAAGTCCTTGGCTCCATATGGAAAACAACATGCAATTTCTTATTTTTTAATTTGGTTCAATTACAAGGCTAAGTTCAACATTTTGTACCCACAATAATGTAGAAAACAATTTGGTTGTTTTGAAATCTGGTTTATAAAGTTGTAAATAACAATATAATTGCTCAAAAGTCCATGTAAAGACCTCATTGTTCACAAAATACCTCAAGGTTTCCAACTTGTTTCATACACATGGCACGTGGGCATTAAACATTTGTTCTGATAAGATTTCCTCTGATTGAATTGTGTTTGCAAATAATTTTCTAAATACGCTCACTTCCACATCATCTTCGAGTCAAGCGAGTTGGGAAGTCGTTGATGGTGGGACTTTGTGGTGAAAAATTTCAGTGCCTTAATCTATTTTTATTTCAGCACAAAATCCGTATGGCCAATAAAATCCGTATGGCCCACAAAAATCTGTAAGCCCAACAAAACTTAGTATGGTCAACAAAATCCTGTAGAATCAACAAATACCTACTAGCCTACATGTACCCGTAAACCAACCAACATTGTTAATGTCCAAGCATCCCTGAACTGACTGTCATCTTCAAGCTCATCTATCATGTACTATGACATCAGTCTGGGACATCGCGTGGGTTACTGCAAGCAACCAGCTGGAACTTGGGCCTAACCAATCTAAGGGTAGCAGCCAGCTACTTGTAGTTAAGGACATGTGATTTTTGCCTAATACCAAATGGATTTTTTTTTTGTTTTACAACCCCATTTACCACAAACGGCAAAGTTTCCAGCTGCAAAACCTCAATCGTTCCAGTCTGTAAGACCTGGCACCCAACTGAGTTGAAATTATAATTTTTTGTTGATTATTTAATATTTTTTACTTAGAATTTGTACGTAAATATTATAAAGATGCTATAAAACGAAATTTTGTTTAATTAATAATTTTTGATATGTCTAATACACGTGAAATTATTTAATTCTTTTCATGATTATTACGGGATACAAATTGTTTATTATATAACAGATACCTTCCCATATTAATATGTTCAATTTTCTAAAAAGGATAAATTAAGAATTTTAAAATTATCTACTCTGACAGGGTTTCTGAATCTACCCTAAATTCGTATCTTTTTAATACTTGCTAGATGCAGTGGCGTCCAACATCACTTTATTTTATTGTTTTAACAAAAAATATTTCAACCCTGCCTTTCTTATAATCTCCCATGGAATAATAGCCAAGGTAACAGCAGGCACAGCAGGTTTTTATAGTTCCATCCCGTATGTGTTAAAATTTTAAATCTCTTTAAAGTTCTGAATTATTCTACCTCCTCCCTTAGGCAAGATCGCAAAGCGCATTCTCTAAATAACTAAAACCATTACACTGGAGCCCAACACCTTGAGGTCCAAAATGTATAACAATTTTCGTTCGCTATATAAAAATCTAATACTGCTACAAACAATTACCTGAAATTCAACATGGGTTCTAACATTTTCAGAGTAATGTATGTGACAAATGGTCAAAATAAAGAGGCAGACCATTCTATGTATTTTGTTATTGTATTTTATTTATAGAATGTGGTCAATATAAATTTGATTGGAACAAAGTTCAGATAGTAGAAAAATAGACCCTAACAAGATCTCTTAAGATGTAAATTGCAGCTATCAGCTAATATTTTAAAATTCAACTATCTAAAAATTCCTGACCTAAAGACAAGAGTAATTGATATTGTGCCAAACAGAATATGCAGTATAGAATTCTATTTACCATGAAAGGAGAAATGCCTGTATATGTGCCAAAAACATTTTAAAAGTTGTTTAAGGTACACTATAATGTTTCCAAATATTGCAATATAAAACTAAATAAAAAGAATTATGAATGAACATGAACAGTGTTCAATATTAAAAGCGATTGAAATGAGAGAATCAATAAATATTTGATAATGGTTATGTAAGAATAATTATTAATAGGGAAGTTGAAGTGAAACATTTCTGATTTATGGCTGAGTTTTAAAAAAAGGAGGATCTGTTTATAAAGTTCAGGCAACAAACAGTTACAAACACAAAAAGAAGTCGCTTTAACTAAATCTGCCGTAAGTTTTGTTCTATCTATAACTGATTATAACATCTTCTGCATGTTACTTACGATAGAGAAATATTTCATTATAAGAAGATTTGCAATAAAAATTTTTTTTAATATATAGTTAATTTCAACTGAAGCCATGATTTTATTTAAAACAAAGAGGAATAAATACATAAGATGATCTTGTAGTGAGATTACAGCATAGGTTAAAGTAATAACCAGAAATTACTTTTAATAATACCACCAATGTTTCATTATATAATGTAATAACTTGCCTCTCCGTATTAGAATTTTGTATCAAATATGTGAATAAAAAATTACTACAAGCATATTGACTCTAAAAATCAATCACCGAATGTTAACTGAGTAAATGACAATTTAAATTAAAAAGTATTGTTGCATACAAATAACCAATAGCAATCTAAAACATTCCGAAACAAAATCAGATAGCACAATGCACCGACAAATTATTCAATCTCTTGTGAAATATTGATTAGTGATTATTCCAGTTAAAATTGTACCCTTCCTTTTTACAGGTAGGAATGGGTGTACAACAGAGTCTAAACAAAACTCTGGTGGGACTAGCATCGACCGTTTGTGGCTGCGGTAGATTGCAAACGACTATAAATCAGGTGTTTAGAGAACAAAGTTAAATTTTACCCAAACAAATTAGAACATAATTAAAGAAAATACCTTAATACAACTTATATATTGATGTTTAGTTAATAAATAACATTAATAAAAAAAATTAAATATATACTGTTATTTTCTTAAAACCAAATTTCATGCGACAAAATCACTAAGTGTAGTTTATATATCTACACTCTCATAATTTTAAAACTTTGTCTTAAATTCTACCAAATAAGATATTAGAAAATCGAAAATTATTATTGTGCTTAGGCACAATTTCAAATTAACGTTCTTAGTAAAAAGAAATCATAAATACTCTTTGTTGTATTTAACATTAGTTAAGAGAATTTGAATTAAACATTTAAATTGAACATAACCTCCAAATCCACTTCATGAAAGCTTTTATGTTTACAACTTATAAGGTTATACCAGGAAAGCAAAGATAATATTAAACTAGTTAAGATATATAGGTAAGCAAAAGTATGACTATGTTTTACATGCATTATTTTTCTAGATATTTAAGATTTAAAATGTAACACATGCACATTGTTCCGTCACGAAAGTAAATAAGATAAACTCATACCTGTATTCGTGATTTATGAAAGGAAACGTATACTTAAACACTGAGCTTATGGTTTGTTCAGAACCATAGAATCTTACAGTTTGTTGAGACGAACACCATCGTTAATTATTTTGGTTGTTAACCTCAAACTTCAAATTTGTAAGAGCCAATCATTTTGTTCCACAACCATATGTTTTGTTAACTGAGCATTTAATTTATTTTAGAAGGTAAATAAACGTCAACATGAATTCTTGTACGATAAAAGATAATATGTGTAGGTAGTAAAATTAATGCATAGGCTTAGATAACCTAGCATATATAGTTAAATTCTCCATCAGAGAATATTTTACCAGAGAATATGCCACGGGAAGATATGCCACTGGAGGATATGCGACCAGAGAACCCTAGAAAATAAACGTGTTACAAAAACGAAGTATTGTAATACGCCACAAGAAACCGTCTGAAAGTTTATCTATTAACGGCTTACTATTCATGCTCATATTGAACGGGTAATTCAGGTGGACGTTCTCCATATGCATTTTGCTAGTTCTGAAACGATATTTATGTATGTTAAGAAGAATAAAAGAAAAGACACCTTCTACATACCAGGTACAACATCATGGCCTTAGAAAGGACATCTTTATCAGGAAACAGCATGTGCACAAAAGAAAGTCAGATTTCAAAAGCACGAAAATTTATTCTGGTTTTGAAGATAACCACACATTTTGAGAGAGGGACAAACAAGAAAGCCATCCTAAATGACAGATTCATGTATACACCAGTTGTGTATTTATGGATATTATTCAAAGGTTTACCAATTAGAAATTACATCTGATTATAATTATTTATATTATTTATACTAAAGGGAAAATTAAATTAAAACTAAAGATCAACTTATTTAGTGTATTATTTTATAATACTAAAGGGAAATGTTACACAAATCAAAACTAACCTGTGATTGTTAACGGTATTAATATAAAATTATGTAACATGGCGAGGTGACGGCAAATTGACATGTGACACTGCACCGGACCAAGGAAAAAAAATATGACATTAGGAAATATTTTTTTTGTAGTAAGGCAATACGGTAAAAAAATAAATGAAAAGAGAGGGAGAAGAAAAAAATTAAATGTGTTGGGGAAAAAAGAATTTCATCATAAAGAACATTGAAAAAGAATAACAATAAGTGGTGTGATAACTAAGGCGTATCAAACGTCCGAAAGGGATACATATCGGTGGGGTAAAAAATCTGGGAAGTTATAATCGGTGAGGTCATAATCGATGAGAACTATTCACTCATTGGTGACATGTTTAAGAAAAAAAATAGAAAGAAAAAATGTAGAGAAAAAATAAAGTTATTACTGATTACACAAACCGTATAACAAAAAAATTAATAGAAAAATGCATTGGGGAGAGTTTAATTATACAAGCAAAATTTAATTTATGTCAGTACCAGTATAAGGTTTAAGGTCCTTGATGTGCCAATTATTCGTTTTTGACCCATCAGGATTAGTGAGGTTACATACAAGATTTGACAGTTTTTTATTAACAGTGCATAAGATATATTTTGGTGCAAGCTTTGAGGAAAATTCGTCTGCTGCACTAGATAAAATTTTGTTTGTTCTCCAGACAGTATCTCCGACTTTAAACAAAATTTCTCTGCGACGGAGATTGTATCTGTTAGCCATACTTTTGTATGCTAAATGAAGTTTATTATGGATTTCTTTAAAAAGAGCAAAAGACCTTGATGGTCAATGGCATATGCCTCTCTATCTTCTAACATAACAGCGACATCCTCTGAGGGTTTGTAAGGCAAACTATAAAATTTACCAGAGATAGGTACATGACGGCCAAAGACAAGAAAATTTGGTGTGAAACCAGTTGCTTCAGGTTTTGCGGAATTTATCGCGTATTGTATTTTAGACAAATTTTATCCCACTTATTATGTGTACTAATGTATGACCTGACGACAGTGCCTACAGATTTATTTATCCTTTCTACAAAGTTACCCTGCGGTGAATACACTGCATTAAACCAAATTTTTTCTATATCATATTTGAAACATACATTTTTAAAGTTATGGCCAGTCAACTGACTGCCGTTATCACAAATTATAAAGCGGGGTACGCCGTAAGTTAGGAAAACGTTTTCTAGATATTTTTCTATGGTATGTGCCTGAGCACTACGTAGTGGGCGAAGTAAGGTAAATTTAGAAAACCAGTCACCTATGAGTAGTAGCCATTTGTGACCTTGTTTGGAATGAGGAAGGGGTCCGATAAAATCGAGAGCTAAAGTATGGAAGGGGAAACGCACATCTTTTCCTTTTCCAAACAATCCTAATGGCGGTAAATTAGAAGCTTTTTATGCTCCACAGATAAGACAGTTTTGGCAATATCGCACCATATCAAATTTCATTTTAGGGCAGTAGTATGTCTCCTTTACTCTGGACAAAGTTTTAAAATAACCAAAATGACCAGCAGTAGGCGGATCATGACAATCACTAATTATGGTTTTTCTTTGTTTAGTTTATTTTGGTTTTGAAGATAACCACACATTTTGAGAGAGGGACAAACAAAAAAATCATCCTAAATGACAGATTCATGTATACACCAGTTGTGTATTTATGGACATTATTCAAAGGTTTACCAATTAGAAAATTACAATCTGATTATAATTATTTATATTATTTATACTAAAGGGAACATTAAATTAAAACTAAAGATCAATTTACTTAGTGTATTATTTTATAATACTAAAGGGAAATGTTACACAAATCAAAACTAATTTGTGATTGTTAACGGTATTAATATAAAATTAAAATGAATAAGGAAGGAAGTGAGACCTCAATGTAACATGGCGAGGCGATAGCAAATTGCATGTTACAAAATTACTCCAACATACATACTAATTTTCTTTTCAATTTTTTGAGAACTTTAGAAATAATTTTCTCAAAAATATCGTAGTTTTTAAAATATTTACATTACACCTGTACTTACATACTTTTATGCCTATCGTTAATAACTATTTTCTAATTCTGTCTCAGGATGTTCAATAAAGCTGACAAATATTAAAATCGCTTACACTACTTTACCTTTTAATATAATGAGCGCCAAGTTTAAATAGAAATTTTGTATTGGTCGGCCGGGTTCACACAAACACTTAGTAAATTTGTATTGCTAAACTACAATATTAAATAGTTTCTTATTTTCGTTGTCACTGTCTTTGAGATGTTTTTTAAATAAATTAGTGAATGTAATTAAACAGATTCTAAAAAATCTTTCCCCAGAAATATTTGTTCTTTCTTCAATTTATGGAATTACATTATATCATAATAAATTTAAAGGACATGACCTCTAATAGTACAGGAAATTGAGTAATTAACATATTGGCTTTCAATACTAAAATAATATGAAAAAATACACGCTCTTATTAATATCGAGTGTGTTACTAAAACGTAAGGTTCTTTTACATCACATTTTTAGCACACTGAAAAGTTAATTGCAAAGTTATTTGAGTTCATTATAACACCTAATTGCAACATGTTTTGAGTGACCAATCAGAACAGTGAATATATATTCACAATTTTACGAAATTACTATTCAACTAATGTATGTATTTGTAGTTACCACAATGTGATACTTTGTTTGTTGTAAATCAAGCCTATGTTCAGTTTATACTGTGCAACTAAAACCCATCCTATTATTTTAATTACTGAATCTGTTTGTTAAACACTCTATAGATACATTACCAATCATATTTATTGTTCTAGTAAAAATTCAACATTTGTATTTATTTCTAGAAGAATACTTCAGATGTTGGTTGGAAAGATAAGAAATTTTAGAAGTAAATACATTGATATATATATATATATATATATATATATATATATATTGTTCCGTCCAACCCTGTTAATATTCATTTAGTTTCTACATATTATTACTATAAAGTTTAAGTTTATTTGTTAATGGTAATATCTGCTAATTTATTTAAATTTAATAAACCCGGTCATGTTATCATGTAACCTCTTTAGGTTAATTTCATTTGAGAGGTGTCTGACTAACTATATACTGTCCAGAAACAATAATCAAAATAGGTCGGAACACTCGGTTCGGGTGGTTAATACTTTATGATCAACTCCCGATGTAGTCACAAAGGTCTGGACAAAGTTGTTGTTTTCCATAGTTAAATGACATTTGGAATCTTCCGGACTAGCTTGGGACTCTATCTCCCTCGGTTAATTGTAGAGACTATCAGGGGGTTCCTATTCTACGGACATTTTACAGCGCCACTACTTTCTTAAATTATTTTACAAGACAACACTACAGCGCGAAAGTAGAAGCTTTATAGAGTATAACGTAATTTAAGGAATTTACAGTTGAAGTTACTTTATATTGACTTTCTAATTAAATTAATTAATTACAAATACATACTATTACCTTTAACACTGTAGGTGATAGTCAAGCAAATAGTACTTATAACCACTTAATTGATATCTCTTACCAGTTTTTATCATCTGGTCTTTACGACCAGAACTGCATAGTTCAAACTCCTCTCTATCGTTAATTTATATGACCATAAACTTGAGTGAATAAATTTTAAGTCAACTCAAAGCATCTATTTCTACTGAAAGGATTTAATTAAACAAAATCAAATGAAAGTTATTTCTCTTTAACTAGTTTGTCGAATTTTAAATTTGGATTGTTACTTCATAATAAAAACATTTTTGGTTATCGAAGGTGATCAGATCTGAGGCCATGCGACTTACAGTTAAGACCACAAGGTCATTATATATTGCAATTACTAAATTTCAGTGTTGGTGAATAATCACTTCCCAATATGTAAAATTTCTAAGATCAATTTCATTTATACTTGGCTTTTAAACCAACATTTTTAAATAACATTACACAAGATCTTCCATCAATTATTATACAATAAAATTTTTAGATCAATAATATTAAGTAAAGTCATCTAATATTCCAACAGTTCGAATTTCAAGGGAAACGTTTTTATAACGACTCACCGTACATTACAGGCATGGCCATCTGGCTTTTCCATGACGTAGCAAATTGATTACTTGAACGTAACCTATATGGAGCCTCCAACTTGCATAGTTGTTTATGACATCTAAACGTGTCGTTGCTTTAATTTCTTGAGTTCAAAGTACAGCATCGGTAGTTAAATACATCTTGGTTAAAGACATGCTGATGCTTCTCAAAGTGCCATCATATGTAAGGATTATAAAAACTTTTCATGGTTGTATTAATTTTTGTTTTAGTTAAATCTATAATTAAACGTAGTTGCGCTACAAGTAAATAATATTTTATTAAATTTTACGTATAGAAATTATACGAACCATTGGTTAATTGGTTTCTATTAATTACTTAGGTGAACTATGATAATGGCTATACGTAGACTTGCGGCCAGAGCGCTCAACAAATACATGTTTGCGGGCTGGTATTTGGACTACAAGTGGTGGATCTTCCATGCAGCCGGCAGTGTTCAACAGAAGAACAACCTGTGGCATGTTACAAAACCGGTAGATGCGCATTGAACCTATGACTTTATTTACTTTGTTACAATAAATTTCGATTTCTGATCTGTGGAACCTATTGAGATTTATTTTATGAAAATTATACGAGTTTAGAGCGTTGAGTAAAATTTATAACACAAAATAATTTATTGGGAGGACAGCATATAAACTAAAAATAATCGATTCATTACAATATTGTTTCACAAGGGTCAGTAGACAATTAAACTGTTACAATCACCTTCAACGTTCTATTTTGTTTGCCATAGGTTTGGTGATTGTGTGGCCTAACACAGTCCATTGTCACCGCTTGAACAATAAGTTTCTGTTTCGGAGGTCAGTCCCCATATAGGACTACCTCACCGCTTTATATCAATTTTCGAGTGCAGTAATAAGTGTTCTGGATCCAAGAATCCTCACCGCTCTAACTGGACATCAGGTAAGAATATTGAAGGCCGCATGGTTTACTATCTGTTTGGTGATACACCCGCTTTCTCTACTGAGTATCTTTTTATGTACTCAACTATATATATATATATATATATATATATATATATATATATATATATATATATACCAATTACATGAGATGTATCCGTAAATGCACTTTACATTTACCTATACAAATCGAACTGGTATTTGCATAGCCATTACAAAACAATTACTTGATCGTTTTGTAGAGAGAAAAAACATCCATTGACCAGGTTTTGACCTCATTAGGTCTCGTCAGAATGGACTAGTTTTAACCCTAACAAAACATCAAGCAACCTCAATGTATATGCTCGAAGAAACTTCTGTACAATGGCGAAAGGAAAAATAGAGCGCCATCAGTTGGCTAACACCAACCCTAAGGCTGAAACTGTACAGAAGTTGATTCGAAACTATACTGTGTTTTATAAATGACTATAACAAATACGTTCTGCCTTTGGGATTTTAATGGCGCTCTATTTTTCCTTTCGCCATTGTACAGAAGTTTCTTCGAGCATATACATTGAGGTTGCTTGATGTTTTGTTAGGGTTAAAACTAGTCCATTCTGACGAGACCTAATGAGGTCAAAACCTGGTCAATGGATGTTTTTTCTCTCTACAAAACGATCAAGTAATTGTTTTGTAATGGCTATGTAAATACCAGTTCGATTTGTATAGGTAAATGTAAAGTGCATTTACGGATACATCTCATGTAATTGGTTAAATTTTAACTGCAAATTGCAGAGAAAGTTTTGCTTTTATATATATATATATATATATATATATATATATATATATAATAATAATAATATTGCGGACTGCAAATAACTTGTCTTGTTATATATATTATACTGTTAAAAAGGGGGTGGACTTATAAAATGTTTAAATAAGGCTTTGAAACGATTTGCTAGAATGGGGGTATATTTGGTTTTGTTAGAGTATTTTGTTTCAGGTATTTTGGTTTATAAATTAACAACAACTATTCCACGTTTATAAATTTATAAAGCTTTTGAAACTGCATTGCATTCAACAACGTATACCGGCCATAGACCAGGCTAAGCTAGTTGATAAGTTTGCATTGTATACGTATTTTAATTGTTATGGTTGCACGTATATGAAATTTAATTTGGAGTTAGCATTTTCAGAACCATTTGAATGTAAAAACAAATATCAAAATTGCTTGGTATACTGCACGCTTTTAAAATCTTAAGGAGTTAAGTGATATTCCTGAAAAATTTGTAAATGAAGTTCAGTTTGAATATGTTTGTAACAATTAAAGATTGGTTATGTAATGACAGGACGTTTACCGAATAAGACATAAATGTCTGTTACGTACAATTTAAAAGCTGAACCATCAAAGTTTGTTAGCTATTTTCAATATTGAAAAAGTTCAATATACATAAATCACTGGATTATCAAACCATCTAGAAAATGAATGTATCTAGAGAAAAGAACTGTATTATTAATCAATTATTAATAATTATAAATTGCATAGTGTGTGTAGAGATAGTTGTTATGGCAACGGAAACAAAGGAGGACGGATTTTATTTATAAAAGACTTCAAATTTATATTACTGAAAAATAGACGTGTTTTTGTACTGTTCTGAGTTTTATTTCATTTAAAAGTTACGAGTAAATTTTGAAAGTCAAGTTGTACCTGGAGATAGCAAATAGTAGCAGTTTTGTGGCGAATAAAAATTAATTAAAAGAGGGAGTGCTGGTCTGTACCGTTATCGTTTTGAAGAGGAAAGAATAGTGGAATTGGAGTTATCTGAGTATTTGTATAACATAGAATTTGTAGAAATATTAGTAGTTTTATAGTCCGGAGATTACCAGTTGCTCGAGTTACTTATTTTTTCAGGAGGTGCCTGCAGTTGGTCACTTGGCTTGAGGACGGCTGGAAGGCGGCGCTTGTATCTGGATTCCAGGTATTAGTATTTAATATCTACACAGTGCTTTAATCAAATTTATAAAAGTGGAACTAGTGTTTGGGGATACTTTTGGCTTTTAAAATTATTTTGAAAACTCCTTGGATATTTGTTTGGGTGTCTAGTTGAGAGGTGTTTGCCTAGGACGGACCCACCCTAGGTAGATTCCGCTACGTGTTTGACGGCCCTGTAAAATATTTAAGTGCAGCTGTCGTGTTAAATATTTAAAGATAAATTGTGTGGCATAACTCAACGAGGCTCTAAAATAAGACAAAGAGTGGCAGATAAATATATTACGCCTATCACTAATAAGGTAGGATCACAGTATATATAATATATGGCGCCCAACGTGCGCAGAGTAGATTTGTTAGTTGTACGTTGCATATATTCCATTTAAAAGTGAAAATTAATATTTGATTGACGTTTCATTTATATTTATTTGACAGTAGTAGTTGACAGTTGTTGAAGGTTTTGAATTTATCGTAGTAGGCAAGACGTAATTTGGTGTTCGTACTTTGGGCAATTTTAGCGGCGGTAAAACACTAGGTGGGGCCCATTATAACGAAGAAAAAATTTGTAAGGAATAATGGCGGACGACGATAGACATATAACGCGCTCAGGGAGAGTTTTCGGACGTGAAATAGAAATAGGAGATTTTAGAGTGAAAGACACAACACAGGAAACTGACGTACACGTGGAACCTGACATTACTGTTTTAGATGCCGGGCAGACAAGTGCTAGGGAAGAAGACGAACGGATAAGTTGCGAGAACATGGACATAATTTGGTTTTTGAAGAGACTGGAAAAATCACAGAATGAGGGGATGTTAGGATTAGAGAAGTCACAGAACCAGGGAATGTTAAGATTAGAAAAATCACAGGACGAAGGGATGAAAAAGTTAGAGGCCGGGATAAAAAGGATAGTGGCTATAGAGAATCGCATGGGAGAACTTACAGCGTCTGTACAAGGGACATATGAAAAATTTAAAAAGGAGATCCAACAAGAACTTGACACGCGGGTTAATGTGGTCGAGGGTAATTTTGTAAATGGAATAACATCCGTACGCGATGACATGGAAAACCTAGACAAACGTCACACAGACAGGTTAAAGATTCTGACAGACGAACACCAGACATTCGCTAGGAACATACAAACACAAGTTCGGGAAAACGTGGATAACACAACCGAACTTAAGACAAAGATAACAAATCTTGGGACGATGGTCGACGAAATGATATTAGGGGTGGATGGTTGGAACGTCCCATTCTAAGTTTTATAACTCATTGCAACTTTTAGTATCTTTTTAACATAATGCTCTGTGGTTAGAAGCCTTTGAATCTTTCCTTTGGTTAGATATTTCACTGAATTGACATTTGTCAAGTTGTTATTGTAGCACTGTATTAATGTGATGCACATTAATTTGCTTTTGTTCATAAAAAAGTGGTTTAATTGTGGGAAAATGTTATCTCACCTAAGGGTGATAACGAGCCCATGTGGTGGCTCGTCCTTCTTGATCCAGCCTTCGAATCGAAACGACGAACTTGGTGCGTTAGCAAAATTTATATCGCTTATTTTAGCGGATTCTAGCTTACTACCTTGGATAAAATTAATCTTTCTGGTGTTTGTGAGTAAGAAAGTTAATTATTACGCCTTTGGCGGATTTCACGTAGTTTTTATTAATACTATTGGGTTGGCCTTCGCTCAGTTAGTGAAGCACATTTTTGTGATATTTGTTATATTCTACCCACATTGTTATGTGGTAAGTAATTGCTTTGTAGCACTTCTTGTTCTATGTGTTACATGAATTTTAGGGTTCAAATTCAAGTCCAAATTTAAGTCCAAATTTACGTTTACGTCTGCGTGCGAGTCCAAGAGTAATTACATATTTTAGGTTTAGCAGTTCCAATTTAAGTAGATGCACATTTGTGAAGATTTGTTTAAGTAATCGTTCTGGTGGTATTACGATTACCCAGACTCGACAACTTACTGAAATAAATGGTATTGAAGCTCCCGACGAAGAACTAATTATTGATACAATAAGTTCCATCTGCTGGACTACCGAAATATTAATCGAAACCTGTTGGAGTTATCCGTTGATGAATATTACACCTGAAGCGATTTTGTGTGACCATCTGTAATTACTGTAATCCCGTTAAGTTGGATTTGGAATCCTTGACTGCTACTGGTGCATTGGAATTACTTCTTGAGGTCGTATACTTCCTTATTTAAGTGTGTTGTGTATGTTCTGTTGAGATTATTGAATTAATACTTTTGTGTATGAAACCTTATATTCACCCTCTTATTATTTTGCTTTGCATGCAACCATACTTACACCTGTGTGTAAGGTGGGTTGCGATAATTAACGTAAAATCTGTATTTATGATAAAATTATTTAGGTATTAATGTCTGAATGCTTCCTTAGTAAGTGCTATGTTCTTATGATTAATGCTAACAACTCGTTAATGCGTTCCAGTGATTTATACATATTGATTGTAAATCTAGTCACGAGCTTAGACCTTTGGTTAAATTATTACTCACTTGAGTTATGCGGTTATAGCGTACTTAGTGGCCACCAAGTCTGCGTACTCGATTATTACTTAGTACGAATTATTTTTGCGTATGGGCTCGTACCCGGATATTCTGAACACCATTGCGTTATTACTGTTAAATATTATTTATACAATCACCTGGAGTAAACATATATTTGCTTATTGTGAGCACTTAGCTTGGTTAATTTTCTCTTGAATCATTTAGGTTTGAATCTTGTATGTAGGATTATTTGTAGAATTATTTGTTCTAGTGAAATTTATATTTATGTGTTTGATTTCATGTTTGGCATTGTAGTTACTTCAATAAATTCAGGTTTAATTCTGTGCCCAATTTATTAATATAGTGAGTTACCTTGGGTTTCGCCCGAGAATAGTGGAACATTTCTCGTTGATTCTGCTTGCTCCTGTTCCTGGCGCCCATTAATAAAATAGTTAGTTTTGAGTTATTAGACCTTTCTAGTGGTTCCTTATGGTCCCTGAATGCGATTCTTTACCCACCGCCCTGATGAGTCTTTTTTGAGCTATTCCGGAGCACTATTTGTCATCGTAACGTTAAGGAACCCATTATATCGATTAGATATCGAATTTTTACCGTGGCATGGTAACGTGCAAAATATTAGAAATAAAGTTGATTATTTGGAAAGAACGCGGGAATTTGATTTGGGTTTTCAAAACAGGATGGGAAAGGACGCTTGGCCGAAATTTGAGGGGAGAAAAAACGAACAACCCATGGGATTTATTGATAAACTTGACGATTTTGTACTCAACGAACCCGAGAGAATCAAACTACAAATCGTAAGCGCGGGGTTACAAGGAAATGCCGAGAAATGGCATAGTATAATCCGGAACCAGTACACAACATACGACAAATTTAGACGCTTATTTATTGAACAATACTGGGGACACACACACCAGACAAACATACATACCGACTTAATTACTGGACGACACCAAACACATTTCGGAACACGCGAAGATTACGTTATCGAGAAGTATAATCTCGCGCAACACTTAACTCCAAAAATGCGTGAAGAGGACATCGTGCAGTTGTTATCGCGACACATGGAATCGGAAATAACACGCGCAATTGGGGTTCAGAACATAAAGACGTTGAAGGAATTTCTTGAGATCACGCGAAATTATGACACCGCAAGGGCCAATGAAAAACGTAGCGGGAATTATAGTAATTTTGAAGGGCACCGTGCATCAAGCAGGAACGATGTTAATGGTAGACAAGAACACAGACAAAGACATGGGCACGATTTTATAAGAGGGAACGGAACATACGACGATTACCAAAATGTAGGACAAACCATGCATCACGCCAACAATTACCACATGCAAGGAAGGGACCGACAAAATAGACAGAATTTCGAGACGCGAGACGACGCGGAGTATAATATGTACAAAACACAACGGAGCAATTACGATGACAGTAGGGACACCGGGGGTGGAGTTCACAGGCAACCGGACACTCCTAGGACTTTCGTCCAAACGATTACGGCACGCCAAGACACAACTGACAGAGATAACGAGATTCAGGTGGCGGAGGTACACGCACTGCCAGGTTTAAAAAACGCCGATTTCATAAATGTTGATAGTAACTTAGATATTAGTGTAGTTAGTTCTGTAAATAATTTATTGTTTTCTGAATATTTGAATAATAAGAAGCTACCGTTTGTTAAAATATGGTTAAATGGGGTTACATACTGGGGTCTTTGTGATACGGGATCACAATGTTCTTTGATCAAGGAAGATATAGTTTTAAAACATATGGAAGTATTAAAAGATAGGATTTGTAAAATAAAAAGGGTTAATTTATGGTCCGCAATGAACAAGCGGTTGTCGACAGCGAAAAGGATGCTGTGTATACCAATTACGATCAATGGAAAGGATTTAGGCAACGTTGAGTTTTTGATTGCAAAAGAGCTGTATTTGGATTGTATTTTAGGAATTGATTTTGTACAGAAATGTGGGGTTGTTTTAGATGGACGGGTTGTACGATACAGATGTTAGATCCAAAGAGGATTTGGGTGGAACCTAATGGTAGTTTGGAACAGGGATATAAGAATAGTTTGAAAAATGGCAAACGTGTGAATAATAATGAGTTTAGATTTTGGATTGGTTATTGGAGATAGAACTGGATAATATTAGGAATGGATTTACGGACAGTATTAGATTAGGAACGGTTAATCAGGACAGACAGCAGGGTTTAAAGGATGAGAATTTATTGGATAATAGTTTGGAAAAACGGAATGGAAATAATTTTGACAGAAATGAGATAGGGATGAATTATAGGATTTATGACAGCAACGGTAGGGTTAAAGTAAATAGAGAAATTGATAAAAGGACGGCATAAAAGTATGCAATTTATTTGAAAAGGTTTTCGCTGACGACCAGATAGGATTAGTTGGGAATCAAACGGGGGAACCGTGAATAAAAGTTCATAGTAGAAGTATTGTGATTTTTAAATAAAATTATATATTAACCTATCAAAATACACATTCGACAGTGAAGTCATGCGAATATTAATTTTCATTAAAAATCAGTGGGGCCTTATATACTGTTAAAAAGGGGGTGGACTTATAAAATGTTTAAATAAGGCTTTGAAACGATTTGCTAGAATGGGGGTATATTTGGTTTTGTTAGGGTATTTTGTTTCAGGTATTTTGGTTTATAAATTAACAACAACTATTCCACGTTTATAAATTTATAAAGCTTTTGAAACTGCATTGCATTCAACAACGTATACCGGCCATAGACCAGGCTAAGCTAGTTGATAAGTTTACATTGTATACGTATTTTAATTGTTATGGTTGCACGTATATGAAATTTAATTTGGAGTTAGCGTTTTCAGAACCATTTGAATGTAAAAACAAATATCAAAATTGCTTGGTATACTGCACGCTTTTAAAATCTTAAGGAGTTAAGTGATACTCCTGAAAAATTTGTAAATGAAGTTCAGTTTGAATATGTTTGTAACAACTAAAGATTGGTTATGTAATGACAGGACATTTACCGAATAAGACATAAATGTCTGTTACGTACAATTTAAAAGCTGGACCATCAAAGTTTGTTAGCTATTTTCAATATTGTAAAAAGTTCAATATACATAAATCACTGGATTATCAAACCATCTAGAAAATGAATGTATCTAGAGAAAAGAACTGTATTATTAATCAATTATTAATAATTATAAATTGCATAGTGTGCGTAGAGATAGTTGTTATGGCAACGGAAACAAAGGAGGACGGATTTTATTTATAAAAGACTTCAAATTTATATTACTGAAAAATAGACGTGTTTTTGTACTGTTCTGAGTTTTATTTCATTTAAAAAGTTACGAGTAAATTTTGAAAGTCAAGTTGTACCTGGAGATAGCAAATAGTAGCAGTTTTGTGGCGAATAAAAATTAATTAAAAGAGGGAGTGCTGGTCTGTACCGTTATCGTTTTGAAGAGGAAAGAATAGTGGAATTGGAGTTATCTGAGTATTTGTATAACATAGAATTTGTAGAAATATTAGTAGTTTTATAGTCCGAAGATTACCAGTTGCTCGAATTACTTATTTTTTCAGGAGGTGCCTGCAGTTGGTCACTTGGCTTGAGGACGGCTGGAAGGCGGCGCTTGTATCTGGATTCCAGGTATTAGTATTTAATATCTACGCAGTGCTTTAATCAAATTTATAAAAGTGGAACTAGTGTTTGGGGATACTTTTGGCTTTTAAAATTATTTTGAAAACTCCTTGGATATTTGTTTGGGTGTCTAGTTGAGAGGTGTTTGCCTAGGACGGATCCACCCTAGGTAGATTCCGCTACGTGTTTGACGGCCATGTAAAATATTTAAGTGCAGCTGCCGTGTTAAATATTTAAAGATAAATTGTGTGGCATAACTCAACATGGCTCTAAAATAAGACAAGGAGTGACAGATAGATATATTACGCCTATCACTAATAAGGTAGGATCACAGTATATATAATAATATATATATATATATATATATATATATATATATATATATATATCTACTATTATTTCTCGAACAAAACTAAGTAAACAACTGATTTGTAATATCTTGGGATACACTCGTTCTACCAGAAAAAACTACAGTGTGAAATTGTAATTTTTATTCAACGTTTCGGCATTGACCTTGCCTTCTTCATAGACTGAAAAATTTAATAAAAATTAGTACAATTCAATTCAAAACAGTGTAACTCTCTACTTACATAAATTACCATGACTTACGCCTGATTTAAACTTAAAAAACAACACTTACTCATAACATACAACTTTGATTAATTTTTAAGAAATAGTTATGAATTCAAACCTAATCATACGGCACAACAAACATAACTAAACTGACCCTATTTACTAAACATGTTATCACCTGGTGACCATAATAAGTCATAATATAAAACCTATATCTTAATAGTTAATAGACAAGTGGAACACAATAATAAATGAAGCACACAAAACAGAATACATCAGTTAAACATTTCTAAACTATCTGCAAAAATTACTATTACTATACTTGCAAAGCGCAGAGTAGACCGCATTCAAGTTATTCATATCCACTTTATTATTCAGTGGATTCGGTTGTTGTTGAAGGATTCCAAGAAAAGCCTCTTATAATAATAATTAGATTCTATATATTATATAGTGCTATTCTCAAAATTCACTGTATGTTTAGTATTGTACAAATGCGACACAAAAGCACAATTAGATTTCCCAATCCAGGCATCACTTTTGTGTTGTATGATGCAATTTTTTAGCTACTGTTTTGTCTGGCCAATGTATGTTCTTTTGCAACTACATTGTATTTGATAAATAATGTTGCTGCACAGATACTTGTCTGTGCTATCTTTTAATTTAGTGAACAAACTATCTATCGATTTTTCATAGACGCATGTTATAACCATGTCCGGTTGCTTCAAAACCTTAGCAAGTTGAGGTGTTAGATTTTGAATGAAAGGTAGTTTTCTTAATTTTTTCCCCTCTGATCGATCTAGTACTGAAATTGGTAGGTATTTTGAATACAATTACCATTTTATAAGAGGTTTGGTATATGCAATATTCACCAAGGTAAATTAAAATTCTTTGAAATTTTTATGAAGCAAGGTTGGCTCACATATTCTAATAATACAATGTTTCAAACCAATAATGGTGTTAATTTTATGAGTGAACATATGGTTAGAGTGATAATTAATATACCTCCCAGAGTAGGTGCTTTTTTTTTATAGATGTCAAAGTGCAACATATTGGCAGGCGATCTAATAACCAATGTGTCTAAAATGGAAAGCGCATGTTTTGTGTGCTTCATTTATTATTGTATTCCACTTGGCTATTAACTATTAAGATATAGATTTTATACTATGACTTACCATGGTCACCAGGTGACAACATGATTAGTGAATAGGATCAGTTTAGTTATGTTTGTTGTGCCATATGATTAGCTTTGAATTCATTTGTAGTTAAATGTTAATTTATTTATTTTATCTAATTGACTGTGTTACTCTTTAATTGTTTTCCGTAACTATTTTTTAAAAATTAATCAAAGTCTTATGTCATGAATAGGTGTTGTTTTTTAAGTTTAAATCAGGTGTAAGTCATAGTAATTTATGTAAGTAGAGAGTTATACTGTTTTGAATTGTATTGTACTAATTTTCATTAAATTTTTGAGTTCATGGAGAAGGCATAAGGTTAATGCCAAAATGTTAAATAAAAATTACAATTTGACGTGGTAGTTTTTTCCGGTACAACGAGTGTACCCCAAGATATCACAAAAATGAGTTGTTGAAAAATAATTCTTAAAGTACCAAACGTCTTAGATCTTATAGCTACAATATTGTTTCAAATAACCATTTAAATATAAAAGTATTGTAACACTTACAGATTACAGTTATTTCAATTTCGGCAGTATCTTGTCCATATTTGTTAATAGCCTGTATTTTGTATACTCCAGTGTCTTTACGTTCGGGTTTATCATTGAATAACTTAGAATTGTACGGAATATCTTCAATTCGAATGTGGTTTGTCGGAACAAGTATTTTATTTTGCTGATACCATGTAACCTCTGGAGCAGGTTCGCCAATAATCTTGACATCAATATATATGGGTTCTCCTTCTTTAATCGTCAAATCTTTCAGATTACGTCTATCAATTTTAGGTGCCACTAAAACAAAGCATTAAATATAAAATTTACACATTCATCATAAACTTACACTTCCTTGATTTAGCAACAACTGATTTCGAAGCATCGCTTGGTTCTCCAGGACCTGCGGCATTGACTGCTTTTACTCGAAATTCATATTCAACACCTTCATCTAAATTTTTAGCAGTTGCCTTGGTATCATGAGGTCCTACTTCACATGCTTTAGTCCATCGTGGAGAACCTTTCTCTTTCTTTTCAATGATATAACCTGTAATTGGAGATCCACCATCTTTAATTGGTGGAGTCCATTTCAAGTCAACATGATCTTTATCCCAATCAGTAACTTCAGGTGTGCCAGGTGCACCTGGCTCATCTGTAACATAAAGCATGATCATTATACAGTCTGCAATCAATAATTACCTACCAAATGGATTCTTTGCAACAATTGCTTGTTCTGCTTCTAGAGGTTCAGATATACCTTCCGGATTAACGGCGGACACTCGAAATTTATATTCCTTCCCAGGTTCTAAATTATCGATATCAATTTTTGGTTCTCTACAACGGCCTGCAGGCACCCATCTACCTGTAGCTGTATCCATCTTCTCTACCAAATAATTATCAATTGGTAAACCACCATCATCTAATGGTGGGTTCCATCTAAGACTACAACCCTCCTTGTGAACATCACTAATTTTGAGTGGCCCTTCAGGTTTTCCTGGTTTATCCAATACCTTTATTTCAATTGTAGCTTCATCTTTTCCACAACTATTTTCAGCTTTTAGTGTTAAAGTACCAGAATGCTTTCGTTGAGCAGCACTAATTATTAGTTTTGTTTTATAGTCTTCAACTTCCACTGTAATGTCGGGACGATCTTCAAGGCGTTCTTTATTTAAAAACCACGTTTTTGTTGCTGGAGGTTCTCCACTCACTTTAACATCCAATTTTACGTGTTGACCTGCTTTTAAAGTCAAATCTTTAAGAGTAGTTCTGTCTATTTTAGGTGGTACAAATCTATCTTTCGCCGTAATTATGTCAGAGGGTTGAGATGGTTTACTTTGTCCGCCTTTATTAACAGCTTTGACTCGGAACTGGTAATTATGACCTTCAACTAAATCTGGAACGTGACCTTCAGTTTTATTTCCTGGCACTTCTAATGCTTTTACCCATTTTGTACTATTAGAATCTTTCTTTTCTATAATATATGATGTAATAGGTGCACCTCCATCTTTTGTAGGAGCAGGCCATTTTAAGTCAGCAAAATCTTTACCCCAATCTTTAACATCTGGTTTACCAGGAGGGTCTGGTTCGTTGTAAGGATTTTTGGCTGTAGTACTTGACTCAGTGACCAAAGGTTCTGATTCACCTTCAGAATTAACAGCTTTTACACGGAATAAGTAATCCTTTCCTTCAGTTAAACCAATAACATCAGCTTCTGGAGTTTTTGTGGTTGTTACTGGAATCCATCTACCAGTGTCTGTGTCCATACGTTCTACCAGATATCCAGTAATCTTTTCTCCACCATCGTCATCTGGAGCATTCCATTTTAGTTTGCAACCATCAGCGGTAACATCAGACACTTGAAGAGGACCATTGGGCTTGGCTGGTTTAGATTTAACAACTATTTCAACTTCCACTGAGTCTGTTCCATGTTGATTTTTTGCTGTTACAGTATATATTCCTGTATCTTCACGTTTTGCTTTTTGCAAAACAAATGAGGTCTTTTGATCTTCATTTTCTATTTTTAGTCGATCAGTATTCTTCAAAATAGAGTCTTTTAATGTCCACGTTATAGTTGGAGCAGGCTCTCCAGTAACATCTGCTTCAATTCGCAGCAATTGACCAGTTCGCAATATCTTTTTGGTCAAATTCTTACGATCAATATGTGGAGGTACTAAAATGCAAATTATTTTTAAATTATTAATCAAAAAGGTTAAATAAACATGATTTCAAAACAAGCAATTTTTAGGAAATTTCTTAATACTTCATTATGCTCTTAAGCAAAATATAACAATAAAGAAATAGAGTGATATTTATAAACTATAATATTTTCCTTAAAAATCACAAAAATTGAGATACCAAATTTCTGTTTTGTATCAATTTCAATTGATGGCACATATAAGTTCTGACTATTACTGCGAATATGCAGAATAGTGAGTAGGACAACATTTTGACAATGGCACAGAATTGTCATTATACAGTACATTATAAAATGTTGCAATATTAGGCAAAATCTTAATTTTAATTGATTTTTATCATACCTGTCGCAACAGTCGACCTTCTATATAAAAGTGCAAAAGCAAAGTATACTGTATACTTGTAATTATTTTACAAAATCTATACCAACAAGGATTCATATTTTATTTATCCAAAATGAATTAATATTGCCCTTCATATTTTGAGTGAAGTAATACTAGATATGCATATGTAGAATCAACTGTTTAATATCGGATCAGCAGGATACAATGACCCTCTCCCTGTTGGTTACACATATTCTTAAAAGGAGTTGGCTCTTTTATACAATGTTAGAGCAAGTGCAATGCCACTTCAGTTAACACGTTATGATGGAGATTGGACACCAGAGCCATAAATATGGGGGGGTTTGCCATACCTCCACACACGGTTGTGGGTGTCGGTAAATTTTCTGCTTTAGTCGACATTTTTGAACATTTATTTTCGTGAGCAAATTTTCACCACAACACCCTCCCTAGATAACGTGGTCTACTTACGGCCTGTTGGAATTACTTCAATATTTTCAAGAAATTCACATACCAAAATGAAATTTTTGATGTTCATTGCTTTCTAATAGTTATACGTTTGAATTTTGTGGTGTTATTTTCCAACAGAAATACACAAAAATATTTATTATTGTGTACATTGGTCTTTAAAATAGTCTAAGCGATTAATGTATTACTACCATTTAGTTGGCAATAAGGCGAAGTATGTACAAAATGAACAACTTTGGAGTATCTCTTTGAGAAACAAGATTCAATGTGGGGCCGCAAGCAAAGCTAATAGCTACAAAATGTCATTTTTTTATTCAAAATGGCTAGCGCTAGAAAATTAGAATACATGATGCTCATACTATCAATCAAATAGAAGAAGGCTTAACATTAATATCAAATTAGACAAACAAGTTTGGTATACCCAATTGTGCAAAAAGTATAATCAGAATAAAAAAAGTTGAAAATGAACCAAAGTTCCTAACTATTGGGTTAATATGGTTTTCATCAATTACCAAGAACTTTCTTAAAAACTGTAACGCTAGCGCATTACTTCAAGAAATATTAGGCAGTAGAAATGAATTTATTAATTTCAGTTAGTTAAATAAACTTTTAACTCGACAGCAGCCTGTAAAATTCAGAAGCTTTGATAGTTTACAGTTAATGATGTTGCTACTTCAGTATAATATTACATTACAATGAGACATTAAATAAGGAAACACCCAGTATATTAAATATAAACTGTCGTAACGATTGGCACTGTACACCACTTCGTATTAAATTCAGAAAATTATAGATACATTAGGAAATAATTGTCATATTAAAGTTGGTGCGTAAAGATTGCGAAAGATTGCAAAATTCGAAGGACCTTTTAATATATTTGTGATTCAACACAATGTGTAATGACATATGGTTATCGGCAGTAATGGCAATTAAATTTATATCAAAAATTATAATAAAAATGCAACAAGTACAAATTATTAATTGATTATAACAAAACGAACATACCTCCAGTAGTTTTCTGAGCAGGTACGGTACACTGAAAACGGCGATGATTAAGCGGTTTGATTCACTTAAAATCACGCACTTCAGCCATATGGAGCAGCTGCACTTGTTGTTGCTTGAAGTTCAAAATTACGAAAACGAATGATAACAAATGCTAAATCGTCTTCTTCTCTTCTGCTTGGAGATAATTCGGCATATTTACAACAATTGGCGATTATAATGCACCAATTTCAAAATAGCTTTATTAACAACTGGAGTTGTTTAAAAACGCGAAATAAAGTGTTTTATTTTAAAAAATGAATAAAACGGGAATACGAACCATAACTGCCCACCAAAAATAGCATGTAAGATGCTATTTTTTCAAATACAAAATTTTGACTTATAACTTCTAGTAGCTATAAGTTACACGAATACAATACAACAATACGAGTTTGGTTATGTACATATGTAAATATATTTTTTTATAGACACGAACACAAAATATTATTAGTATATTATTTACATAGATGCACAAATTGAAATTTATTAATTGTGATGACAACGGACACAATTTGACCATGGGACGTTTTAGTATTCCCTTGGACGTTTGAACAGAAGCTACACGAGAAACGCCATCAGTTCCAGGATGTAGCTGAATGATGCGAGCTAGTCGCCAACGAAGGGGAGATACTGAATCCTCCTTTATGATAACGAGAGTACCAATGTCAAGGTTGTCTAATTGTTTAGTTTTGAACCAACGAGCACGTTGATATAATTGCTGTAAATACTCCTTGTGCCACCGATCCCAAAATCCCTGCTGCAATGCTTGAATTAATTGCCAGCGCGACAAACGAGACTGTTTTATATGAGAAACAATAGGATCAGGGAATGACGACAAAGGTTCCAGGGTCAAAAAATGACCTGGAGTCAAAAAACGAAGATCATTAGGACCGCCACTTAGACTGCAGAGAGGTCTAGAGTTCAACAGAGTCTCAATCTGAACAGTAAGAGTTTGAAACTCTTCAAGGCTAAGTATTTGACTACCCACAACACGAGCTAAATGAGTTTTAACGGTTTTAACTGCACTTTCCCAAATGCCTCCAAAATGGGGAGCAGAAGGGGGGTTAAAATGCCAGACAATGGCTTCTGACTTGACAGATTGACGAAAAAATTCTTATAGTTGTCGATAAGCACCAACAAAGTTTCTTCCACAATCGCTGTAGATGTCTTGACAGCGACCGCGGCGAGCTGTAAAACGTCGAAGACAGGCAATAACAGAGTCAGTAGACAGATCCAAAACAACTTCAAGATGCAAGGCCTTGGTAGCCAAACAAACGAAAACACAAAGATACGACTTAAATGTTCTGGAGCCCCTCTTACGATATGGCGTAATAGTAAAGGGACCAGCAAAATCTATTCCGACAGAGCTAAATGGTTTAGCCTGGGAAACACGATAATGGGGTAAGTTACCCATAATAGGAACAATAGGTACAGGATTGATTCTATAGCAACGATAACATTTCGACAAAATGCGACGAATAGCGCAACAAGATGAAATAATCCAGAAATTTTCCTGAATTAAATATAAAGTTGTATTCACTCCAGAATGCAGATTCTTGCAATGAACTTGTTCTATCAGTAAGTCCATAAAACGATGTTTACTAGGTAACAAAGCAGGATACTTAGTAGAATCGGGAAGGCTAAAATGAGTTAGTCTACCGCCCACTCTCAAAATATCATTAGAATCGAGGAATAAACCTAAACGCTGAAAGTGTTTAGATAAAAGTTCATTTTGACAAAGTGCTTCTAATTCATATTTAAACGACGTGTGTTGAACTACTTTTGTGATAACCATTAGAGAATTTTGTAACTCTAACAAAAACAATAACGAATTCAGAATATTTTTTCTCGCGTGAAATACTCTTAGGCAATATGCAATTATGCCTTGAATTTTACGTAAAGACGAAAATCTTTCAAAGAAATTATCAATCCATGTCGATTCTATTGTAGCGACACACACAAGATATTTCTTTTCAGCAGATACTTCTGGAGACGAAACACATGACAAAGGGGAAGGCCAATTTGCTTCAAGGATTGACAAAAATGAAGCACCTGCCCACCATAACGGATGCGAGGGCAGTTCAGAAGGAAACAAACCTCTTGTGGCACAATCGACAGGATTTCACAAGAGCGAATATAACACCAACATTCAGGAGGAACTCTTTCCTGAATGAAACTAACACAATTAGCTACAAATGTTTTCAAACGATACGCAGGTGACTTTACCCAAGTCAAAGCCACCGAGGAGTCAGTATAACAAATGATTTTTTCAAAGGTTATAGACGAATAAGCACCAATTACGAATTGTACCAATTTTGATAAGAGTACCCCAGCACAAAGTTCCAGCCAAGGTACAGATAAGTATTTCAGAGGAGCTACCTTTGATTTAACTATAACAAAACGAACAGAAATATCCCCAGAATGAAATACCAGACAAAAATAAACAGTGACTGAATAGCCCGTTTCTGAGGCATCAGCAAAACCATGAAGCTGCACCCTACAAGCTTCTTTAATAGCTAGATAACGTGGTATCTGAATTGATTCAATAACTGAAAATTCAGAAACAAATTTTTTTCAAAACATGACACTGACATCTGTAGGATCCGCATCCCAGTCTAACCCAAGAACCCAAAATTGTTGAATGAGTCGCTTGAGGGCGAAAGTGACTGGAGTAAGAAATCCCAGAGGGTCATAAATGCGAGAAATCTTTGAGAGAAGTATACGTTTAAAGATACGATTCTCCAAAAGTTGAAGATCGAAAGAAAAAATGTCCAATTGTGATTGCCAACGGAGTCCAAGTACCTTAATGATAAAATCACCACCACTTGCAACAAGATTTGACTTCGATTGTTGGTGTTCAAGAGGGATGTCTTCCAAAAGTACTGGATTATTGCTAGCCCATTTACGTAATTCAAAACATCCTGAACCAAGTAACTGGACAAGCTGACATTTTAGTTCCTGAGCTTCCGACAGAGTGGAAGCACCATGCAAAATATCATCAACATACAAATTGTTTTCCAACGTTTGAGCAGCCAAAGGAATATGTATTCTTGCCAAGTTTGGCTAACTCCAAAATTGTTCGAATCGCTAAGAATGGAGCTGATGACACCCCATAAGTGATGGTGTTCAACTGATAAGTCTGAATAGGCTCAGACAGATTCCACCTCCATTGTATTATGTGATAGCGACGATCTGATCCTGTTATCAATATCTGACGATACATTTGTTTAATGTCACAAACGACAACAAATTTGTAAGTACGAAAAGCTAACAATATTTTGACAATATCGTTCTGGAGCTTAGGGCCAGTAAGTAAGGTATCATTTAATGAAATACCATTAATTGATTGTGCAGAGGCATCGAATACAACCCTCAATTTGGATTTACCATTTTCCATCTTAAAAATTGCATGATGCGGAATGTAGTACAAATCACTACCAATAGGGGCAGACGATGCTCTAAAGCCAACAGACGCTTAACTGCAATAGCTTTTGAATCTGGAAAGTCGGGTATATTTTCCTTGAACGGAAGACTTACTCCAAACCTACCATTGGACAAATGAAATATCGATTTATCGAATGACTGTTGAGCCATAAGGTCGTCCGGAGAGGACCGTTTATTACCCGGAATATCTTCAAGTTCCCAAAATTGTTTGAGATTAATATCCCTGTAAGGATCAACCGAAACAAAAAAAGAATTTAAGTGATGTGCTGACATGGAATCTATAGGACCAAAAACCATGTAGCCGAAAATTGTATTAATTGCAACTGGAGAATTGTCATTACCAGTGATTTTCCCATCTAGTATAATACGAGAAGCAATGCCAGCACCCAACAACATCTGAATAGGAACTGGCTGTCTCCATTGTTCATCTGCAAGTTTAATATTCTCCAAATGAGACCATCGAGATTGTATAAGTTTCACTGGAAGGTCACCGCAGATGGACGGTAAAACCATAAAAGTTGCTTTTAGATTACTATCTGTAGGGACAGAATCATATTCCTGAATGGGTCGTATTATACCAGAAATCATGCCCAAAGTTTGATGCGAAGGTTGAACCAAACCAGAAATAGGAGCATGCGAAGGACGAGATAACGACCCAATAGATTTACGATAATCTTCGATAATAAACGAGATTTGACTTCCAGTGTCAACAAGAGCACGAACAATTTGAGGTCGATTTCTCTTGTCAAGAATTTCTAAATGAACTGTGGGTAAGCAAGACAAGTTGTTGCTGCAGAACCAATAATGCTTGTACAAACATTAGTAGAAGTACTAGCTTGAGGCGTCTCTTGACGAATTGGAGTATTCGAAGAGGACAAGTGCGAAGTAGTGTTAAGCAAAACAAAATGAAGAAGTGAATGATTACCACAATGTCTACAGGATGACTTTGAAAAACAAGACGACATGCTGTGGTTAGGTCGAAGACAATTCAAACATAACTAATGATGTTTGGCTTGTTCATGACGCTGAGTTGGAGACAATTTAAGAAATTGCTCACACGAATACAACGAATGATTGCCTTTACAAATAGTACATAACGTATTACTCCTAGAATGAGTAGTAGCTTGTGCTAGAAATGTTTTAGACTTCGAATCAAAATTAGAACGTGTAGGACTTAGTCGACTATACGATTTAGCTGCAGTGCCTTTAAACAATGGTGTTTTCGAAATCCCACTGGGCACCAGGTTATCTAAAGCAACGCATTGTTTCAACAAAAACTCTTTAACACATTGATAAGTTGGCACTTCAGACGAATTAAAGTGCAACTCAAATCTTTTATGAGTAGCTTCATCAAGTTTGCTTAATAAAAGATCAACCAGAACAAAGTCCCAGCTATCTGTATCAAATTGTAACGATTTCAATATTGACAAATTTTCATTAAACCCATCAACCAAATTCCTAAGATGCTTTGAATTCTCTGTAGTGAGAGACGGATACTTTTTCAATAAAGACCAATGATGGTTGGCTAAAAGCCTTCTATTCGAAAAACGATTTGTAAGTGTTTTATATGCTAAATGGTAATTATCAGAGGTCATTGAAATGCTTTTGATAAGATTATATGCCTCATTTTTAAGTGATAATATAAGGTACTGGAATTTCTCGATGTTCGACAAACTTGAATTATGCATAAGTGTGTCAAACAAATCTTTAAATGTACACCAATGCTTCAGATCACCAGAAAATGTACTTAACTGCACTCAGGAAAGCTTGACATTAGACAATTGAGACGAAGTTGCAGCAGGCGCCTGTGTATTAAAACCATCTGACGTGCTGACTGAAGAAAAAAGTTTATCTTCCAAAAGATTTATCGAATAATAAATTTTGTCAAGTGACAATCGTTCTTGAAATAGTAGTTGTTGAGATTCTTCACTTGTTGCATGAAGAATTAACAAATAGTTTTCATTATATTCCTTGTAAATTGATTCTACATTTCTATATTGTATTTTAAATAAATTTCTAAGTGATGGATCATCCACCGAACGATTTGCACAATCTAAGATCTCTTCCGATATTGCTTTATGCACGGAATTGGCTAAAATCAATTGGTCTTTCTTTGGAGCCATTAGAATTTCGCTAATGTCCAACTTTATTCAAGTAAACAAACTAAATAAAGCAAACAACAAACTAACCTCAAGTTTTAGGCTACAATACAACTTTAAAGTTTACCAAAGATACAAATAACAATAATTATACAATAACTCACCTGTGTTTAAATAAGATTACACAACAACAAACAATTTTCAATTAATTATTAATTACTGCAAACAAGAAGGAAATTGCAAACATATATGTAAACATTTAATTACCATTTAATTATACCTTTTGAATCATGTGTATTTGTAACAAGCAAACAACATATATTAACGAAACTGCAATAATTCAATAAATAATTGTAGTAAATAACTATTTTCAACAAACACAACCTAAAATGTTTGTTTAGAAATGCAAATGATTTAGAAATGAAATTATGTTTGACCTACTGCGCCACCTTATGTGTATTGCCCGAAGTCAAACATTCAAAATAATATTCACTGTAAAGAAAACGATATAAAGCCGGTAACAAAAATATGTAATTCAGGTGTTGAATCAAACTATACTACAAATACCTTATTTTTTTGTTATTTATTGCTTCAAAAATCATGTTTTACAATATAGGTTAGATATACGAGATGTGGAGTTTTTTATTTGTGTGTACTTTTTTTGTAGTAAATTAGTAGAAAGAGATGATAAGAGTGTAAATAAGGCTCCATCAACCTTTAACAGCAGTGATAATCGCTAAACCGTCACTTGGAACATCCACCTTCAGATGGGTCGGCACTCGAAGGCTTTACATACACAAAGAGAGCTGAAATCTTTCAATGTATTTGTAAAAGTGTTTAGTAGGTGTAAGAATTTGTAAACTCCTATATTCCACGTATTTAGGTCAGTACAAATCTGCCTATAACTTGTTTTTGTGCTCAGACGATGAGATCACCTGGCACCATCAAAATGAATTATCGATCAAAACAACTGCATCATGACTGTACCAATTATAATGAAGACATAATCTATAATTTTTAAAAACTGACAGAACGAATTTGACAACCTTTGAACATGAACCATATGTGATACAAAATAGTTTTACCTTAGATCAAAATTGTAATAACCTAAAAATTATATTTCTTAAAGGAAATAACCTAATCCTACCGGTGGGATGTTCAGATACAGAAGCTATTAATATGAAATGTGATTATGATTATTTCTAAGGAACATCACATCAACTCCAATTAATTAGTTTTTTCAAAAAATCTTGAGTGAATAAAAACAAATCGGTATAGATAGTGAAAAATGAATACCGAGGCATTAACCTAAAAATATGAAATAAACCAAAAATTGTGTGCATGTAAATTAATGTATGTGTATTTATGTAAGCACATGAATGTATGTGTTTTTGTGTAAATTCATCTGTTAAACATAATTTAGGTGAAATTTTCAATACCGTAGGTAGCAGGGAAGTGAGAAGTCGTGAAGAATCCTTTTCCCCACCTTTAAAAGAACAACACCTATGGTGAACCTAATTCTGCGAGGCAGCTATATGGCAATGCTTCAAAATAGGTTTTGATAAAGCCAAACCCTCAAAATAATACGGATCGGTACCTCCTGACCTTAATTAGAAAGCATTCCCACAAGAAGAGAAGAAAATATATCAAAATCGATGTAAAATGTGGACGGGAGGTAAACAAATTTGAAATGAATTTAATCAAACGTCTGTTATATAAGAAAAAAAGTTTTTAATAATAAGATATAAGTGAACAGGAGATGTTATGATACTAAGCAGGATTCAATGTCAAATATTTGTTGTGCCAGTGACCCTTATTCACTCCCGCTTCATGTGTTAATTCATATAAACATTAGCAGAAATTTTCTTTTTAATAAAAAATAATCCTAAAAATTTTTGGTGCTAATAATAGTATTGAAATATTTTGTTGCACCTGGCAGAACGAAGTTCCTATGCCAAACTGAATCTCTAATTTGAAAATGTATCTTGTGTCTACAAGTCATAATTAATTATTGCTTTCTGGTAAGCACGGTCTAATTTCTTATTTATATCTTTATAAACTTTGTCAAACTCAGTCTTTTAGACTATTTCTACTTTCAAAAGATGTCTTGTAAATTTTCAGAATCCTCCGCCTTTTCAAAAGAAAAACCGTCAATGACCATCTCTCTTCTAAAGCTAGCAAAATATGGAGTCATATCAATAGTTTCATGCACCTCAGTGTGTACAGCACTACCGACCATCGGTAAATAATTATCCCATGATGTAATTCTCAGTTACATCAGAAGCAAGCATAGCTTCAGTACTCATTTCGACTGGTAAAGCTTGTGGATGGTAATGTGCAGTGAAAATGATTTTTGAATTATACTTTGATATAATGTTTTTGAAAAAATGGCTATGGAATTGAACGCCATCATTATCTCTAATCTTCAAAAACTGACAGAATGAATTTGACAACCTTTAAATACAAACCATATGTGATACAAAATAATTTCATCTTAGATCAAAATTGTAGTAACCTAAAAGTTATATTTCTTAAAGAGAAAAATGCAATCCTATTGGTGGGATTTACTAATACAGAAACTATTAAAATCAAATGTGATTATAAGCATTTCTAAGGAAGGTGACACATTCTGTATGTTTTGTTCATGCTAGAAGTTTTGACAAAAACAATGATCACTTTTTAACAACCTGTATGATGTTTTAAATCGAAATGAGGCTTGTCTGATGGTACAAGAATTATTAATCCAAAAAAAGCATCAATAATTATAGTGCAAAAGTAGCAATGGTCACTTGCATCAATTGTTGAAATTTATTAGAAGGTAGAAAACATTTTGTTACATGCTGCATTATATCTGTTGGCGTTTTTCACTTTGCCTCCACCCATAATATTTCCTATAAAAAAAAATACAAAGATTTTATATTAAAGGAGACTCCTACTGACCTATTAAATTGTGCTGTTCCAGCAAAGTGGATGACTTCAGAAATTTTTGGGGACAGTGAAACACTTCATAAAATACTCTTACAGCATTTGTGAAAATCAACCATTGTTAATGTTTAATAATTATGGGTTATAGCTGTCGATTGAAACATTAGATTAGAACAAGATACTAATGTGGACATATACATATCTTTTGATCTTTATGTGCTATAGATTTTTGTTTATAATTGCTCTGACTTTCACAAACATTACACACACATACACACTCATGCTCATGCTTACACACACTCACACACATGCATGCATGCACGCACCCATGAATGCATGCATGCCCACATGCATGCATGCACACAGACACATGCTTGCATGCATGCACACATACATGCACACACACACATACATACATTTAAAAGCTACATACATAATATTTCAGTTTAATCAAAACATTTTTAGGAAGATGTGGGATGTGTCTCGGTGCACAGCATATACCTCCTAGTGGTAGTAGTGTGGACAACTTTCTAGTGGCTTACAAAGTAACCCCCTTGGAAAGGGACGTATTAGCTTGTATTGAAAGAAGGACTAGAAATCGTGGCAATGTCTATGACACGTAGGCTAAACATGCCCACACTGAATGGTTAGGTGTCATTACCATTAGTAGGGAAACCTACAATGGCGCAGTTGCGTTCTAGGCTGGTAACCAGGTTCAACCTAAATAGGACTTACTAACAAGACCTTAACGAAACCCCAGGACCATCAAAGTCATGGTAGGCGACTGAGACCAAAAATATGTGGCCCGTCATATAACAAATGCATGAATCAGAAATGGAGATTTGGTACTTGGAATGTCAGGGAAGTGTATGGTAAAAAGTATGAAATCATGAATGAAATGAAAGAAAACCACACAGATGTGCAAAAAAGAAAAGATGTTCAATTAGATGATGATATGTTGGGTTGGTGGTCTGGAGTAGAGGGCAATGAATTCAAAGTGAAAGGTGTTGGTTTAATTTTGAATGATTAAGCAAAAGCAAGCATGAAACAATGTGAATTGATGTCTCCCCGCATTTTGTGGATTAGAATGAAAGTTGGCTTCAGAAAGATCTTCTTGGTGGCATGTTATGCTATGGTGAATGACGATCGGGAGTGTCAGTATTTTGGCAGTAGTTGGAAAATATATTGGACAAATGCGAAAGGAACGACCATGTGGTTCTATGGGGTGATATGCATAGTTGGGTTGGAGTACACAGAGAAAACTCTGAACATGCGGTAGGCCCGTTTGGTGATCCAAGAATGAACAAAAAAGGAGATATGTTAGTGAGTATACGTATGAAAAGACACCTGTTTGTATCTAACACATGGTATAAACATTAGGACATACACTAGTACATATGGCAAAGGAGAAATGCAAGAAGTATAATTGATTTGGTTGCATTTGATGAAAGTTTAAGAGAACTGGTAAAAGATATAAGAGTAATGAAAGGATCTGAGTGTGGGATCGATCATTTTCTGGTTTTGTCAGAATTGATCTTAGCTGAAAATGGGTGTGGAGAAGAAAGCATAATGTAAGACAATCAAGAGTGAAAATAAAAAGCTGGTTGGAAGAGTCGACTCAAAGAGAGTATGCTATTGTGGAGAGAGATAGAGAGAGAGTTGTATGACTGCAAACAGGAATGGGTAAATGCTCTGAAGTCTGAAGATGCAGAGAAAGCATTGGATTGTTTGAAGAACAGTGTGTTGAAATGTGTTTTGGTAGTATGTGGAACAACTATGATCTGTACATGTAATAAAAATGCATGGTGGAGCAATATGGTCAAAAAGGTTGTCAAGGAAAAGAAAGTGGCTTATAAGAGAATGATTGCAGAAAAAGATGTTGAGTTAAGAGAGCAACTTAGGAAGTAAATAAGGAGAAAAGGCAATATGCAAAAAGTTGTGAAGGCAAGCAAGGAGCAATTGAGGAAAAGAGAGGGGGGGATGCAGAGTGATTTTGAGGGTAATAAAACTTGTTTTGGAAGTGAATAAGGAAGACAAAAAGTGTGAACATAAGCATGTGAATGGCATTGTTAACAGTAGAAATAAAATTATTTGGGACGAAGCAAGTGTGAGAAACCGTTGGAAAGAATAGTTTAAGATGCTGTATGGTGGGAGCAAAAAGAATACAGATGACTGTGTGGATGATAAAAAGAGCTGTAATATACTGGTCAAAAACGTAGATAATATATAAAGTTCGAATGCAGTGTAGATGAGATATGGAAGACAGTGAGAACTCTGAAGAATGGCAAAGCGGCAGATGTAGATGGGATAACAACCGAAATGTTTAAGTATGAGCCTAGGGTGCTGATTGAATGTTTGTGCAAACTGATGAACAAGCAAAGGTACCTGAAGATTTGAAGAGTGCGATAATTATCCCTTTGTACAAAGGTAAAGGCAGCAAGTATGAATGCAAAAATTATCATGGAATAAGTCTGTTGAGTGTACCCAGTAAAGTGTATGGAAAAATTGTGATCGAGAGAGTTCACAGGAGAACGCAGTGCAAAATATGGGATGTTTAATGAGGTTTTATGCCCGGAAGAGGATGTGTGGATCAGGTGTTCGCAATGCAACAAATTGTGAAAAACCTATGCATGCCAGAAAGAAAATGTATGCAGCATTTGTAGATCTGGAAAAGGCATATGACTCTGTGAACATAAGTGAATTGTGAAAGGTGCTGTGTGTACATGGTGAAAGCAAGTGCTTGATAAAATCTATCAGAGCGATGTATGAAGGCAGTTGAGCATGTGCACGTGTGAATAATAACATGGGGCAAGACTTTGACATTTAAGAAGGTTTAAGACGGGCCTCTGTGTGATGTCTCCATGGCTGTTGAATGTATTTATGGATAAATGTATGAGGCCGGCTTGCGAAGGAACAGGAGTGAAAATTGGTGAAACAAATGTCAATGTGCTGTTGTATGCCAATGACGCAGTATTTTTGGCCGAATCGTCACAAGATTTGCAACAAATGCTTGACAGGCTATCGAAAACGTGTGAAAATATGAAATTAAATGTGAATCGAAATAAGGCAAAAGTAAAGATTTTTGACAGAGATGGTCGAATTGATGACTTTGTATTTAGAATGGCAAGATGGAAAAAGTGAACGACTTTGGTAGGTAGAAAGTTTTTAAGTAATCGAAAGCTGGATGGTGAAATAGAAAGAAGCATTAAATACTGAAGTATAAGGGCATTGAACAGGAATGAAGGATTGAGTATATATACAAAGCTGGCCATTTACAACAGTGTGTTTGTGCGAACTGTTCTGTGTGAAAGTAAAACTTGGGTCTGGCAGAAGAAGCATGTTAGTCATATAAATGCTGCAGAAATGAAGTTCCTAAGAAGTGTGTGTGGAAAAACATTGAAAGATAAAGCACCAAATGGATGGGTCAGAGCAGAGTGTGGGGTGCAAGTGACCCTTAAGGAGTTAAGTGAGCAAAGAAAGCTTAGATGGTATGGATATATGGAAAGAATGAATGAGGATACACTTACCAAGCGCATATATGCAAGTAAGATGAATGGAAAGCTGGGAGGGGCAGACTGCATAAAAGATGGTTGGATGTAGTAGAGGGGATTCTGAAAGAACAACAGGTGAGAAGTCTGAAGAATAAAAGAGCAAGCCAAAAGCAATGTATGAATGTTGCAGAGGCAAAGAAGGTGTGTAGGAATCGATAGATGTGGAGAAAGATTGTGAATGGTGCTGGAAGTAAAAGTAGTGTAGTGTAGTCTAAAGCTATATCTAGCATATTCCCTTCAGGGATTGGTGTGTTGAAGTGTTGTATTTTTACCAAATGAAGTTACGAATAGACCTACAATTAATGATGATTCAATTGAACAATAGGTGAAAAACAGGAAGTTGATAATATAGTAATTAATGCTCAAAATGGAAACAACTGCAGTGCAGGAAATATTAGATAAACACTAGCTACCAACTAAGTATAAAGAACAGCATGATCATTGTTTGTACCACCCGAAAAACACGCAAGACTCTCCTATGGGTCCAACTAGGGTAAAATGACCAAAAGCAAGAAAAACTAAAAAGAACATTGTTACTGATGGTCCAGACAAGAATTTAAATAAAGAAAACTCTCAGCTAGTAGAAATAAGTAGTTAAAAACTATGTATAGAGTAAGCTACAAATATCTTGAAAGGATTATGAAGATGTTGACATGGTGCTTGAAAGTGATAGTACTGCTGAAAACTCTAACAATTTGTTAAAGTTTACTTTGAAAATTACTTAATGCCCTCTCTTACAACCCAAATATGAATCATTTTGTTGTAGTAGTCTTTAACTTCATATGCTGAGAGTATATTATATATTGAAAATTATGGGACTTGACCAGTTTGATAGTATTTTATAAAATTTTTGAAGTTAAAGCCCATGGGACACAAACGCTGATATGCAAAGATACTATACATTTAAAGTATTATTTTTCAACTTAAGTATTAAGCAGATTTAATTTTGGCTTGTTTTTATATCTCTAAACATGTTGTATTAACAGACTTAAGGTTCTTTTCCTGTTTTTTGTTTTTAGGAAAACTGTACTGTATTAATGATCTTAGAAGATATAATTGTTAATTATAAATAAAATTTAAAAAGATATATTTTTCATTTACATCCCTTTTAGTGGTCCATTGTGTGAACAGTACTAATTCATTGTATATCATTTGTTGGACACAATGAACCACATGCCAATTTATTAAAAAACATACACATTTAAAAAAACTATAAACAAAACTGTGATCTAGTTGAACTTATTGAACTTTCAAATAAAAAATATATGTATATTTCTTTCATAAAAAAGTTTTAAAATATTTGTTTGTTACCTATTCAGAATAGAAAGATGTTTACATAATTGTTGAGTAATAAACTACTACTACTTAGGTTTAAATTTTGAAAATTTTAAAATCTGTCATACTATTCAATTTTATAGCATTGAACATAGTATACAATTTTTCCTACAACACCTAATGGGCACTTTATATGGTATATCCAAATTACGTAAACTATAATTCAGTTACTCAGAATTAAAAGCATTCATATAATGTCTCTATCATATTTTTGTAGAAGCAATTCTTACCATGTAATATAAATTGCTTGTTTTACACAATGGTCTACAACTGGGTAAAGGTCAAATATTAATAAGATGCTTACATTTTCTTGGTTTAGCAATGACAGATTTAGATGTATCACTAGGTTCACTTGGTCCTGCTTTGTTCACAGCAACAACTCGGAATTCGTATTCATGACCTTCATCAACGTTGTTTACAGTTCCTTGAAGTTTGGTTCCTGGTATAGTAGCACCATCCACCCAATTACGTCCTGCTTTATCCCGCATTTGAATAATATACTTTTCAATAGGTGCACCACCATCTGATTTAGGAGGTTCCCACTTGAGTTCAATAAAGTCCTTGTCCCAATCAACAGGTTCTGGACGTCCAGGTTTACTAGGTTCATCTAAAATAAGAAAACATATAGTAAGTTATATAAGCAGGTACATCTTATCGTATACAAACAATTTTAAAAATCTCCACATTTTTTCAATAAAAGACTATAAAGAAAGAATATTAAAAGTTCAAGTTGCAAAAAATTTTTGCTTATATATAACTTTTGGCTAGGTGCTCAAACTTTACTTCATTTTTATTTCTTTGTCTGAAAGAGAACATCTTTCTACTGATCTCATAAAAATTGTATTAAAACAAATAATGTTAAAGCAAAGTGCAAAAAACAATAATGCCAAAATGTGTTGTTTATATCAGCAAATGCGATCTACACAAATGGCTGTGCAGCAACCTTAATAATTTTTTGGATTAAAATTTTAGGCCCTTCTGGGGTCTTCAAAAGTTTTGTTCACGTAGCATTTATGCAAGCAAAATGTGCATGAAAACAACCAGATGCAATAAGTTTGTTTTTATATAGGACCTTTTGCAATCAGTGGTTAGGCACAGACAGACCTATGCAATGGTCTGCGATAACTTTCGATACGTTATTGGTTTTTCTCATGGAGCTATGCAAATTTATTATCTACTAAGCAAGAATGGGAATACTGTATGAAGTGGAAAAAATTAAAACCTTCATTTTCATTATTTAAATGCTGGTTATGTTTAAATACTTTACAGACGATGCTTTTAATTTTTTTAACGACTTCTAATGAGCTACCTACATGAGTAGAATGAACATTTTTCCAAAAACTGATAGTTTTAGTAGATTAACCAGGTGTTAGTGATTTGTGTACCATTCATCATTGACTGATTGCTCTGATCTTATTTGGGTCATCATCAGATACACACGTGAATCCAAATAATTCTTATAGAAACATCCACAAAATTTGCTATTAAGTAAACATAAAAAAACAATTCTCGTGAGCATTAAAACACTGAAATCCAGATTATGAGCCGGAGCTCTTAAAAATTAGTTCACAGAGGCATGTTCAATAAAAATCATAATGTTATATTATTCAAAATATTAAATATTGACTTTGTAAAATCAGGTGCTAAGTATGTTTTCTGTTTGGTGAAGTAGGGTCTTTATAAAACGATACAATTGGTGGCGATAAAAAGTCACATGGATTGTTTAAAAGCGTTGCCTCTAAATTTAACAGGTGTGACATATTGTTTATATTACTCAAACAGAAAACTTCAGATGTTTATATGTCATCAGTGCACTATTAAAAAAAATTTCAAAACAGTCTTTAAAATCATTGTAAACATAATAGTATGTGGTATTTTTGAGATGTGCAGAAGGAATTGAGATTAAATACTATATACTAAAACACAAGCAAGAGACAAATACAGTAAAAACTCATTTTTAAAACTATGTTGAAGTTCAAATAGGTGAACAACCTATTTTTATAAGATACAACAAGCAGTCATATGTAGTCAAAAGATCTGACTGCATAAATATGAAAATTGTAATATAAAATGTGAAAGAACGTTGTAATATCCATATTAACACTAAAAAGGGTTACAATTATTATTTCCATGCAATAAAAGTTAAACATTAAGGGTTGCAGTCACTATTTTCCAAATTGAGATAGGTGCCGAGAAAATACAATTTAATAAAAAACATAAGAAAATTGATTATATTTTCAACAAAAAATTTGAAGGAATGTGTAAACAATAATTTTATAAGAAAAGTCGATTACAAATTTAACATTTGAACACATTTTAAGCAAGAATCTCACCACGTCAGTCACAAATGTCATTATAAAAAAAGAATTTAATTGCAGTAGTTAAAATCACATCAAAAGCATCGTTATACAGTGTAACTGCCGAGGTTGTTCCAAAAATTCATATAAGGGTTCTCTGGGCATTTTTAAGTACACATGATTTTCTTCAGTTTTGTTAAATTCTGAACAGTTTCTGAGATATTTGAGATCAAAGTTGCTGCTCTGGTTGAGTTTAAATAAATTAATTTCACAGTATTTATCATTATGGTTATATTTCTTGTCTCACCTTGCCCTATCAGTTCTTTATTATTGAATATGCAGATATGGTGCTTGATTAGACATATTCCAATGGAAGTTTACTGGCAGCGATGGTAGAGTTCATTGCCAGTTTCTGTTATGCTGCATGTTATGCAACAAAACATTTCAATGAGCATTTACTCACTGTGCACCACTGGCAGTTATACAAATATTGGAATTGAACGGAAAGTTAGTTGCCATGACCACTCATTGCCAGTCTTGCAATGTATTAAAAACGATCCAACAAGTTCTAGGTGAATAGCAACCACAACAGGTCAAAAGAAGACGCGCATTTTATCACTTCGTATGAACATAGATTGCGTTTGTGCCACAACCGTAAAGTGTAAAATCTGCTTCCTGTTGATCGCATTCCATGAATTTGTTTATGTGGGTGACTAAATGCAAACCTAAACAAAACATTAGAAATTTTGCTTTTACCTGTGACTGCATACATAGTTCACACAACGAATATGTTTGCATGAAAACCCCTATGCAGTAACTGAAACACATTTTCAGCATAGTTTTTCTGTCAACATATGGGAAGGACTAATCAGAAATATTTTGGTTGGCCTTCACATTTGACAGAAATGTGAATAGTAAGGACTATCTAATACTTTAGTATACTCAACCTGCCTTGTGCAATAATTATCCAAAAAGTATATATATATATATATATATATATATATATATATACAGAGTGGTCCGGTTTTCATTAGCCAGCGTATATCTTCTGAACTATGCAAGATATAGAAAATTTAATGGGAAAAGTTTTTGAATATATTTTCTCTACAAATATAAGGCATTAAGTATTTTCATGGCCTACTATATTTGAGCAATAATATGTCACTTTGGTTTTTAAATAGAACACCCTGTATATTTTTTGAAAAATACTCTACTTGAAATTGTCTTTATGGCACTATACCACAATCAATGATTTCTTGTTAGAATGCGCTAAATAACTCAAATAATAGAATTCCAATAGGAAACTGTGATTATTGTTTATTTACTGTATAAATTAATAAATTAAAAAATTTTTATACATACATCTGAAAATAATAGCTAATAAGTAAACTGATTATCTTAGTAATTGCTCAAATTGTTCACCATTACATTCTAAACATCTATTAACTCGAATAATTAAA
This sequence comes from Platerodrilus igneus, assembly GCA_036346225.1. Lineage (NCBI taxonomy): Eukaryota > Metazoa > Arthropoda > Insecta > Coleoptera > Lycidae > Platerodrilus > Platerodrilus igneus. Next base: position 605,288 of record JARFIW010001001.1, on the reverse strand, counting down.
CTTTTTCTAGCATCTTGCAACATGACCGGAGTAATTAGTAAGCAAGCTGCTTTTATTTTGCGATTAACTCTAAGGGTGATCGGGGAGGCCACAAAATCGGTCCCCTATTACCGATCCAGTTCTGACCAAACCTATTATTTAAATAAGTTGTAACATTGATTCCATTATGTGGTGGAACGCCATCGTGTTGAAACCATAAGTTTCGCCTGATAGCTAGGGAAATTTCATCTAAGAAATCCTGAAACGAAGTTTGCAAAAACATCAAATATCTATTTTGGGTTAAACTACCATTGAAGAAATACGGACCCAGTATGCGGTCACCTATCCACACATTCACTGAAAATCGTACTTGTGAACGAGTTTCAACAAATTGCAAAAATTTCTTATTCCAATAATCTGTATTTTTCTGTTAAAAACCATTTTACGAAAAGATTCATCAGTCCAAATTATACTGTCTAAAAATTCTCTTCCTACATTCAATATCATACAATGACCAACTCGGCTGTTGGGGTCATTGGGATGTAATGTTTGAATCAAACGCATCTTTAATGCTTTCATTAAATGACGCCTCAAAACATTAAAAATCTGTCTTCTTGAAACGTTTAATTCAGCTGCAGCTTGTCTCGTAGAAACTAGGATAAGCTCTAAAGTAGGCCAAAATAACCAATTCACGATCTTGGTTATGTTGTGTTTGATTTCTGGTGGTAGTTGAGAAGCTACCATTGGACCTTAAAGAATTTTCTAAATTCTTAAATCTATTTATATTTGACTGTCTATGGTCAGGATACAAGTTTCGATATAAAACTGCAGCTTGACGTTTATTGTTGTTTGACTTATGAAAACAGCATAACATCAACTTTTTCATTGTTTGAATAATTCATTTCCATTATTTTGCACGAAACACCTATTAAGAGAACACAATAATACTTTTACTTATTAATATGACAGATAATTGGACTAAACAACTGAAATACTGCAATGGCATTAGTTAACAGCATCAGACTGCTATTGAAATTCTAATATTTAGATTATTTAGCACACTTTGAATAGAAATCATTGATTGTGGCATATTGCCGTAAAGACAATTTCAAGTAGAATAATTTTTCAAAAAAATATACAGGGTGTTCTATTAAAAAAACCAAAGTGACATATTATTGCTCAAATATAGTAGGCCATGAAAAATACTTAATGCCTTATATTTGTAGAGAAAATATATTCAAAAAACTTTTTCCCATGAAATTTTTCTGTATCTTGCATAGTTCAGAAGATATACGCTGGCTAATAAAAACCGGACCACCCTGTATATATATATATATATATATATATATATATATCTAAAAGACAAGTTATTTGCAGTCCGCAATAAGAAAATGTGTAAGAACAATATATAAAATAAGATGTATCTGTAAACAAACTCTATGAAAATAATAGAGCTTATTGACGAATACAAATCGGGCTAGTAGTTATATAGCCATTAACAAAACATTGCTTTATTACTTCACAGGTGAGGAAACATTCACAGACTGACGGTTTTGGCTTTATTAAGCCTCATCAGAGTGAAATAGTTTCCAAGAACCCTATGAAGTAATCGAAGCTATTATACTAATATAATTTCGAAACAATCTCTGTACTATGGCAAAAGTAAATAAAACCGCCATCAGGTGATAAAACACCAACACTACTAAGCGTGGAAGTACAGAATTGAATCAAAACTACATAGTAAATTCTATAAATGGCTATACAAGTACGTCTGGCCATTTGAGATTTGCGGAATGTTACAGCAAAATTTATTTGCAAACGTAACAAACCTTCTCGTGGCGACACCCGGGTTCATGTCCCAAGGAAATTCAAATATTAAAGACAAGTTATTTGCAGTCCGCAATAAGAAATTGTGTAGAACAATATATAAAATAAGATGTATCTGTAAACAAACTATGAAAATAATAGAGCCTATTGACGAACACAAATCGGGCTAGTAGTTATATAGCCATTAACAAAACATTAGCTTTATTACTTCATAGGTGAGGAAACATCCACTGACCGACGGTTTCGGCTTTATTAAGCCTCATCAGAGCGAAATAGTTTCCAAGAGCCATGAAGTAATCAAAGCTATTATGTTAATGGCTATATAACTACTAGCCCGATTTGTATTCGTCAATAGGCTCTATTATTTTCATAGAGTTTGTTTACAGATACATCTTATTTTATATATATATATATATATATATATATATATATATATATTGGGGATACAGTCAGATTGGGTGTGTATTTAGAATAAACTTCTTTTAACCATTTCAAGCTTTCGAAGTCCGATAAAGGAAACGTTTCTGTATTGTTACATAAAACTCAATATAATGAAATGGCCAACGAAATTGTCAAAGACCGTAAATATTATATTCCTATTAATAATGACCCAACTAGTACTATCCAACAAAAGTCTAATAAAATTATAACAGAACTCAAGAAAAATAAGAACCTAAATCCTGACGAAGCTTCACAATTAATGATCTACAATTCCATCTCACCTAAATTTTACGGACTACCGAAAATTCATAAGCCTATACTTTCCCTACGGCCCATAATTTCATCCATATCTGCACCCAATTGTAAAATATCTGAAATAGTCACTAATATCCTTACAGCGTCATACAATACCTCGAATCCATATTATGTCCAAGACTCTTTTCAGTTTGTAACTTTCATCAATAACTTGGAGATACCCAAGGTTTTGTTATCATTAGTTTAGATGTTATTTCGTTGTCCAGCAATATTTCAGTAGACTTGGCCAAAAACAGCATTGAATCACATTGGGAGAATATTCAAAATAATTGTAAAATTACAAAGACAAATTTTCTTAAGCTTATAGATTTTTTATTTGATACAACGTACTTTTCATTCAATAACTAATTTTACAAACAAACACTAGGTACTTCCATGGAAGCCAGCATATCTCCCATAATCGCACAATATGTTATGGATGATCTACTAAACGACCGCATCACCGAATTTCATTTCGAATTTCCATTCATCAAAAAGTACGTTGATGATTTGATTTGTTATGTACCTTCTGATAGTGAGGAATACGTACTTCAAATATTCAATAGCTACAATCCTGCCATACAATTTACCATAGAAAAAGAATCAAATTACACAATACCTTTTTTAGATATGAAAGTGTTGTGCACTAATAATATATGAATTACAGACTGGTATCGAAAGGGATGCTGTACTTCCCATAATGTGCTTGTGTTAAATATTACATCTTTGCTACTCCTTTCCTGATGAGCCCCAATAAGGGCGAAACGCGTCGACAGGATGCCCTTGTGGCTAATATTGAGTCACTCGCCACTAAATTTCATTCTTTGATATATATATATATATATATATATATATATATATAAAGTGTATTACGACAAATGGGACGGTCCTTTACGTCAAATTTCAACGCCACATGGTGTGAATCAATATTGGCTACAACTTAAAAACCTTTTTTAGTATACAGGGTGTCCCAAGGAAGTGTGGCACATCAAAGTTAGGTTTTTTCTTATGGAACACCCTATATTTAGTTGCAATTTTGATTTCTACGCAACAAATAAGGTCAAGTTTCATTAAGGTTTCTTATGCCTACCTATTAGTTTTTGAGATTTCGATTTTTTGAAAAAAAAAATGTGTTATTTTTAAAAAATGTGTGTAATTCCCAAATGAAATAATATTTAAAAAAATCGCTGTACCCTGAAATAGTTGTATAGTTGTTCAACCGGTTATAGTATTTAGTACTCTTGATTGTTGTACAGGGTGCTCAAAATGTTACGTTCTTTCATGAGTACATGTAGACGCCATTAGCGTTGTTATTTTAAATGGAACACCCTGTATTTTATTTATTAAGCATTGCCATTTTAATTCTCTATCAAATTACTATAGTGTTCCCTATACCTAAATGTTAAACTTTTCATGTTATTTACAATTTTTACAAATTTACAGTAGTTTTCTCTAAAATCAGTATTTAATCAAGCAAGCAGAGATGGCTTTATGACAAGCCATATAATATCGTATTAATAATCTTATTAAATCTAGGATTCTGCTGTTACTTGATGAAACAACTTTGTTATTTAAGTTTCATGTAGTTAGGCATACAAAATATTTGCACCTCCTAAGATGAAACAATATTCACTTCAAGAAAGAATTAATATGATCTAGGAATTGGAGAATGATTGGAAAACTGTCTCCTAGCAGCAAGAGTTTATGCTGGGAAAAATCCTGATAGGGAACATCCCAGAAGGGAAGTATTAGAATGCTTACTGAGCAGGTTTGGGGATACAGGCACTGTTGCTTATAAAAATGTAATTAAAACTAAACTAATAACCAGCAATGAAGACAATGAATTTGAAGTATTGCAGTCTGTAATTGAAAATTCAAATACAAGTACCAGGTTAATTGTTAATGGAACAGGTATAAGTCACAGCAGTGTATCGAAAATCTTTAGGATGCATAAATATCACCCATTTCACATACAAATGCACAAACATTTATATGGACGTGATTTTGATAGGCATATAGAATTTTGCTTATGGGCATAGGATCACGTTGGCAAAGATAGTGACTTTTTTTAAAAATGTTCTATTTTCTGATGAAGCTTCATTTCATAATACTGGTTTAGGGAATAGACATAATTTTCATTATTATGACACAGAAAATAAACATTTGTTTTGTACTATTGACCGTCAAAATTGTTGGAATGTTATTGTTGTGGGGGGTGGAGGTGGGGTGGAGATCATTAGCGATTTTGTTATTGGACCTTACTTCTTTGATGAGCATTTGAATAGGAGAAAGTTTTTAAGATTTTTAAAATATGACTTGGCCATTTTTGCATGATGTTCCACTTGACATCCGATAAAGCATGTGGCTGCAATTAGATGGCGCACCTGCTCATTATACTGGTAGAGTGGGAAATTATCTGGATAATAATAAGGTAAGAATCCACATCATATCATTTTATTTTTCAGTCATACCGTACGGCAGTATCCTAAAATTAATAGCAATATCTATATATATATATATATATATATATATATATATATATATATATATATTGCTGTGATAAGGGGTTGTTTAAGGATGTACTTTATAGTAAAGGACGTTTAGAAATGAGAAATTACCATAGGCAGCAGAAAACTGCATTTATTTAGTAAAAGAATTGAGAAATGGACATAGTTTGTAAATAGTAAGCAGTCAACACCCTGTATATAAAGTATAAATAGTTTTAAACGACGCAAATAAACATAGGA